>OX377614.1:600000-1087138 GCA_947397855.1 Thelaira solivaga
TATTGCAATACAAAACAAACATACAATTACATTTTGCAGAGGCGAGTCCATGAAATGAAATTCATTTAATGTTTGCAAGAGTTTTGTTGACAGATTCAAAAAGAGTTTTATATTTTTTTCTGATTTCGATTTGCAAAACCATATGAAACACTTAAATAAAAATTAATTTGTTTATAAAGCCTGGCCATTTGTTGTATTTTTTTTATACAAAAAAATTATTTGATTTTATTTGTTTAAAATTTGATTTTTTTTCTTATTTTATAGTAAATTTGTATGAAACTCGCACAAAGAAAAATCATTTAAGTATTTTTTTTCGTATCCCAGCCAGCATTTGGAAGGTCGTTTTTTCAAAAATCTCCTTTATGAGTCCTATTCGAACTCTTTTTTTAATCAAAAACTGATTAAATGTTTAGAAAAACACTCGAATATGATTCGCACTTTATTCATTATAAAATGCAACAACAAATTGTATAGCAATCGCAAGCAAATTGGTCATCTAGGCGTTTAAAATGTGAATATTTCACCGTTATTTTGCGAAAAAACGTGCTTGGTAGCAAACAGATCTTGCTTACATTTGAAATGTAATATTTTTTACTATGATCATATAATGTGCAGATGGATAACTAAAAGGGTAAAAAAAGGAATCATAAATGGTAATCAAAAAGAGTCGTCGGTAGGGTACTATTTTCTCCCGACAAAAATATTTTTTATGATCAGAAAATACAGAAGTGTCAAAAAAGACTAGAATTTGATTAAAAATCTAAAAAAATGTTAGCTGGGATTGTTCAGGCACAACCTCAAGCACATGCACTCACACACACACACACACACACACACACACACACACACACACAGCTGCATTAACATAAGATCACGTATGTACCTTTTGTTGTGATTCTACAGATTTACTTTTAAAATTTTATTTGATTTTATTAAAGTGGATTTTATTTTACAAAAACTGAAATCTTGATGTTGCTTTTTTTTGTGTAGTTTTTGTTTCCTCCACTACAAATTTACTGAAGGCGTTAATTTTGTGTTTTTAAGATGCATATAAAAATGATTACATATCACGAGTCAAACATTGAAACAAATTGTACTCTTGGCTTTAAATTCGATGTGTATGAATGTATGTAAGTATGTATGTGCCTGTAAGGCATTAAAGTATTTATGTAATTGAATGGTAATACAGGCATACCTCGATAGAGCGCTCTTTAGAATTTTGAAATAAAAAATTATTTTAACTTTAAAATATTATTTTTTAAAAGGTTTTCTTTTTCTAGTTTCATTAATAAAACTAAATTTACGGCTCTTGGAATCTTTCTTTTTGAAAAGAAACAAATTTCAAAAATAATTTTAATTTGGGGAATCCCAAAATGTGAAATTTTGTATTAAATTGTTCATTCGAAATACTGATTGGGGAATTTTGATTAAAAGAAATAAAATTCTTTAAATAAAAAATTCAATTGAATCACAGACACGGGTTGCTAATCGAATTGGGAACCGAAGTGTCTTATTTTAGTGTAAATAGCATCTGTCTCTCTCTCTCTCTTTTAACGCTTTTTCTGTTAACGAAACGAGGTATACCTGTATTTAAATTTCAATTTAAAATAAAAGCAACAAAAAGTATTTACATATTTACACACGTTAGTAAGAAAACCTTGTACGTGTGCTTAACAAAATGTTAATTTTACTCACAAGTGCCCAGATCAACTAAAAACGGTCTGTATAATTATTCATTAAGGTTGAATTGAAGTTTTTTTCCTTTTGTAAATAGATAATTGACGTTAACATCATTGTTCCCAATCTATCGGAATGGCCCACATTTATGTGCTGTTCCCATATGAAAACCACTCAATGGTTTGAGTACTTTTCATATAAAATTTCTTGTGTTATGGAAACTGCTTATTAGTTTAGTTTCCATTCCATAATGACTGTTATTGGGTTGGCTCACACTCTCTTTTTGTGTTTTTATGATTTTGGCCTTTCACTCATCATATTTTCATCAAAAGCTACTTGAGTGAAAGAAATTGCTAAACTCGAAGCACGATTTTTTTTTGTTGTTGCACAGAACACCGACGCCACTATTATCATCATCATCATGATCATGATCATCGATATTGCCGAAATCAATTACATACCAAGAAAAGTTTAAAGAACTTTTGAGCACGACATGCTGCAGAAAAAAATGAAATAAAATTCACAAAACTGAAACCAAAGATGCTGCTGGCTGGCTGGCTTGCAGGATGATTGGAAGACTGGCTGTATTGCATTCCATTTGACAAAACATCAGCACGATTAAGCATTGAAGGCAAAAATCAAAGCATAACATGACCAAGCCGAAAACACACTCACACACTCAAGCAAAAGTTTTCAAATAGTGATTTTTTATTACTTAGAAATGGCAGAAAATATGCTGAGTACTGGGAATGTGTGTGTGTGCATTGAAATTTCATGTTATGAATTTCATTTCACGAGCATGAAATTATAAAATTCATCGAAGTTCACTTATCCTGGAAGACTAACAAGCGTTCTTTTCGTACTCAAATTGTACTTAAATTTGTAATTTCTTTAAACTTTAAATTGCAACACTAAACTCTGAATGAAATAGAATAAAAAAAAAATATTTGATTTCAGAACGAAGCCTATTAGTAGGGCATTCAAGGGACTGCTACACAAATCTTTCGGGTCGCTCGCAAATATTAAATAAAAATATTAATTTATGGGAATAATTAATGATCTGCCATCGATTTGCTTTATTTTTTATAAGAACCAGTTTGATGTGTCACTATTCGCCAGTTTCTAGCTTGCGAATTTGTTTTCTTTTGTTTGTTCTTTATTTTTTTTAATTTTCTAATTGTAAATAGTTGTATTTTGCTTTAATCAAAAATTTATTGCAAAACGGTTCCTTCGCCAAGTGGCTTGTGCGCTTGCAGCAGCTACAAGAATATGTGTGTGTGTGTGTGTGTGTGAGAGTATGTGAATGCACTTAGAAATATAATCACCGCTTTGTTTATCTAACTATTGCCGCATTTTTAATGACATTTTGCAAATCCTAAATTCGCAGTTATTTTGTTGTAAAAATTGTTTCGTTTTGCAGTGTGTAGTGTGCCTGCGTGTGTGTTTGTTTATTTGCTTTTTTGCTTTTTATTTTTAATTGCAGCAATTTGAAACTATTAAACAAAGCAAACAGAACGCGTGCTTAAAGTGTTTAACCACAATCAAATATTTATTTGAATGTGTTCCGACGACTTTCAAATATGGCCAATAACATGCAGGCACACAAATATTGATTGACTTTTAATTTTAACGTTGTACATGTACATACCCCCATGGGGGGTTACAAAATAATTAGAAAAATATTTTTGTTTAATTTATTCAAAACACAAAGAAATATTGGAACGCATTTAAAAAACTCAATAATTTAATGCCGAAATATTTGAAATATTTGAAAAATTCATTCAATCATTTAAAAATTGTTCAGCAACATTAAGTGATTGAGTTTTAAAAGAGTTTTGGCTAAACAGAAATTGTCCCCTTTCAGTTTTTTAAAGATAAAAAAAAACAGAAATTAAAATATTTTTTTTTTTTCAATTTATTTAATTGAAACAGCTTAGCTGCCAAAACTACTTAAAATTATACAGCCTTTCAAAAAAAAAATCCTCGAAGAATAAAAATGCAAATCCCCCTGAAAAACAAGTTAAACTCGCCAGTGCCAAGTCTTATATACCCTTCACTGTACTACCCAAATCTTCATATTTTTGATTTTTTACAGTCTTGTTAAATATTCAACAACACAAAAGAAAATATTGCGTAAAATAATTTTTTTGAACATCTTTTCGTTTGTTAATCCTCAAATAAATAATTAAATTCAGTTACAGAAATTCAAATTAATTAGCAACACGTACTTTGCGGGTTTCCTATTAACGGTTACGTCTCTCATTTAAGCTTTAAATTAAAGTTGATTGAAATTTTTCTCAAGAAACGCAAGTGAAGAAATCCTGGCTGATATTTATTTTCAGATTTTTGAGGGAAATCGTTAAATAATTTTTTTTAATTAAATTTGTGGTTTTTGAATAAAATGTAAAAAAAATAATTTAAACAATATTCGTTAGTTTATTGAAAAACTTTTTTTACTTAAGAATAGTCTGGGAAATTATATATATATGGCGAAATCAAATATTTGCTATCACAGTGACGAGTACATAAGACACGACTTTCACTTATTTTTATTGGTTGCGATATTTAATTTTATGAGCTGTGTTTAAAAAAATTGCTACAGATGCCTCAGATAATGCGGTTCAATTTGAAAAATATTCGGAAGGAATTTTTTGAAAATATTCTGAAGTACACTTTGGTTAAGACTTGTGACTGAAATTATCATTTTGGGGTAGGCAAGATTCTTTTCCTCCAAAAGTTTTAAATTTTTATTTTTTTTATTTTATAACTAGATATTTTTGCTCGGTCTTGCCCGGCCCAGTCCTTTATTGGAGTATAAAAAGTGTAAGTACCAACTTTTAGAGAAATCTGTTTACAAATATATTTTTAATAGTAAAAACTCCACTATTTTATAAAGTGAATCTTGTTTCTGCTAGCACTATTAGCAGAGGCGCCAACCAAAGTGGAAAAAAAATATTTCAAAGCAGAATTTCATACTTAAATTAATTATAGACACACATCTTTATGAACAGTAGTGTGTGAAAATCGTTGAAAAGTAGGCGTAATATGGGCGTGGCTAGCACAAAAGTATATGGTGACCTTGCTTGGATTATAGAGAATATATGTGGCATACAAAACCGTTCTAAAAGAAAAATTTGTATAGCGACAAAGAAATGAACAGAAAATTAATTTTATTTATTAAGGGCCTGTTTGTACGAACGAAAGCTTCGTACAAATTTTTATGTATTATTTTTGTTTTCCATACAATTCGTTTGATTTTAGTGCAACAATCCTTTTATACACTCCCATCCCTGGCATTGCAATTTAAAGCACACAATTCTGTGATAAAAAAAAATTGTGAAAAAAAATTTATGACACTAAAATTTTCTATTTTTTTTATTTTTTTCATTATTTCGTATCTATAGCGACCACCAGAATCTATCTCGTTAAAAAAAAGAAGAAAAAAAAAATATAATAAAATAAAACAACCTATAACTGGAAAGATTTGAATATCGGTAAATTCTAAAAACAAGAATTCTTGTTTAGAAGAGAAAAACAAGAAACCAAATATTTTACATGAAATCAAATATTAATCGCTTGTGTGTAATATTTTTCTGTTTGTGTGTTTTTGTATATATGTGTGTGTGTGTGCTTATAGTATTTCTTATTATTCATCCATCTTTTACACTTTATCTTTAGGTGTATCTACAAAATAAAGTCAAATGGAAAAAACAAGCAAAACCAAAAACTAAAACAAAAAAAAAAAAAAAAAAACAAAACAGCATCATTTGTTTTTAGATTGAAAGTCTTGGTTTATCGCACGAACTCGTAAGAAAAACGAACGGCTGGGCTGGCTTGGCTGGATGCTGATGGTTGCTTGTTCATACAATTTTGTGTGTTGTTGGCACCATAAGCTCAGCTTAAGATACACATTCGAGTATAAAATTATATTTAGATAGTCAGATATGTAAAGTAACATTGGAATGTTGTCTTACCACAAAATGTATAAGCCATGTACGAGTACAACGAGTACATACGAACGAACGAACTTCTATTTGTGAAAAACGTGAATGTTTAATAAAACTGCATTTTCAAAATGAATTTGAAAAGAAAATCAAGACAAAATAAATCTAGTGGCGCGTGCCTCTGTAGTGGTACATGCATAGATGAAGCGAAAGAGTAAAAAAAAAAATTATGTTTTTCAATTCGAAAGTCCACAATATTGCAGACTGCACAACATGCATACATTCACCGTCACAAATAATAAAAACAGATAAAGTCTCTGCCATTTGAAATAAAGATTAAAAGTTCATACGAATTACGTAGCCCAAAATAAATTTTAGGAAAATAAAATCGATTTTAATCTTTCTCTTTTAATATTTATGGAAGTTTTCCTCTTAACTAACGACATAAAAGTATCTAGCATTAGCCATTTGCACATCTGAGCTTGTTTGCATGTGTGTAAATGTGTTTGTTTCTAAGTGTGTGTGTTTGTATGTTGTTTTTACGTTTCTTTTGATGCTTTTGGTTACATTTTTTGTCATTTTTGAATCTTCGTTTTCGTTTAGTTTTACCTGTAAATCTCACAATTAACATTAACGCCCTAATGATTTTTTTTTTTTAATTCTGAAACTTGTGTTGTGTAAGTAAATTTAGAGCAAAATCATACTGATACTGAACAGAATTGAAAATGTTTTTCAATGGCTTGCGATGGTTCTGATTGAAAAAGTTGCAGCTGATGCAACAAA
Organism: Thelaira solivaga; assembly: GCA_947397855.1. Lineage (NCBI taxonomy): Eukaryota > Metazoa > Arthropoda > Insecta > Diptera > Tachinidae > Thelaira > Thelaira solivaga. The sequence goes on from OX377614.1 coordinate 606,405, forward strand.
CGAATTAAAAATATACCGTGAATCGTGTTGTGCTGTCCTATTCGGCTGTGACTTTTTGCCTGTTTCAGTAAGGATTAAAGTAAAATTGTAATGGGAACTACGGGAGCTGAATGTGGGTTTTTCCCTAATAAAAACATTTTTTTCCTCAATGTCTCTCTTAATCAAATTTTAGCCTGAATGGCTGATACAATTTTACTCGATTTTACATAATTTTTTTTTTTTAATTTTTTCATTTTATTTCTCTGCACGTTTTAGCAAAAAAGAAAAAAAAATTTTTCTATAAAAATTAATCAAACTTTTAAAGAAAAAAATGTATATTTCTTGAAAATCGCTACCATACGCTCAAACAGCTATAAGATTTCCTTAGAATTGCTTTCATATTTTTTTTTAATTTTGCTTGTCAAGTTCCCCTTGTTTGCCTCAATAAGAAACCATGAAGACAAAAAATTATTTTTCTTTTTATTATTTATTAAAGGGTTCTAATACTTCGTTTACACGTGTTTTGTGATATTTACTCGACATGGTCTCCCTGTGTTTAATTTATTTTGCATGTTTGTTACAATACAATTCATACAAACACCCATACACACAAGCATAATAAAGATTTGAATAGATACTGTTTGTTTGGCCGTTATGTATGTCTGTCTGTTTGTCTCCATGTAGACGAGTGTCTTTAATCGAAATGTCTTATATGTGATCGATTGTGTGTGTGTGTGTGTGTGTGTGTGTGTGTGTGTGTGTTTGTTTATTTGTATTGGCTGTGTTTTGTGCTGTTTTTCTATTTTAGAAACAATTCAGTTATCCAGGTACACATCCGTTAAAGATAAAAATTAAATCAACAAAATTAAACAGAAAAAAATTTAAATTTATTTATTTTATAGTCTTTAGACTATCAGCCATCGATGTATGAACATATAAAAGTAAGCCTTTTATATAAACACACATAAACACACACAAACACACGTGTGTACTTGTGTACCTCACGAGTGGCGAGTTAATTTTAATTTTGCTTAAGTAAATTCAACATTTAAAAATTTTGCTTATCTTTGCTTATTTAACACAAAAACACACACACAAACGCTCGAATTCTTATTAAATGAAAAAAAACGAGGGCAATAATTCAATATTTGCACAATTTCTTGCTAATTTTTGTTCAAGTCACAAAAAATGTTTTAAAACTTTAGGTACAGTAAGTATGTTTAAGTACACAGCCACACACACAACCACATTCACATGCAGATGTACATTAAAGTGGTTTCAAATTAGCTTTTGCTGAGAAGGTACCTACAATGCCTCCTACCCCCCTTCAATTTCATTCTTAAACTGTCGCTCACAAAAGATTTGATTTTAAATAAAAATTCGAGACTTTAAATTGAATTAAAAAAATGGCTGGTTGCTTTCAATTTAATGATGAACTAACCAAATGCCAACACACACACAACTGTAAACACATTTTCTCAATTGACTAACTTAAGCAAAACATTTTAGCAACACGCACACAGACAAATAGATATTTTTTTCCAATTCTAACTTCTTTTCATAGAAAAGACGTTTTTCTTACACATGAAATGTTTTTTTTTTTGGTCTAAAGTGAAGAGAAAAGAAAATTTTAAATGTGAAATGTTGGCAGGAACTTGAAACTATCAGGGTAACGAAAACATTCATGCCAATCTGATCTGGGAAGAGAACGAATGAATTACTGGATCTGACACGAACAGGAATTCACATTGTCACGGTATTGAAATACTTGGATCAAACAAAATGAGCGCACTGTAATGGTTTTCGCTACTTAGAGCATCATTACCTACAACCGTCGAACATGGCGGACATATCACCCAAGAAAGTCTTTGAATGTTTAATGAATACTAGACTTAGGGAGAGTTTTAACTTTAGAGTAGGTCTATTTTGGCAGCAATGACCAGGTGACTTGTTCCTTCGCTCCTCATTCTACTTTTAAAAGCTGTTTTAGGAGCATTTTTTTTATGCCTTTCACAAAAAATGAAAAGGGTAAATTTTATCATTACAAGTGCAATTTCTACACCGTATATATTCTGGAGCCTTATATATAGTCTGTCTGTCCATGTGGATGTTGAAGTTCACTGTGTCAATTTGTTGGAAATTCCTGTCTTCAGGTTTCTATTTAAATTCAGACCGATCGGTCTAGAGCTAGAGCTTTATTTCCCATTTTTCTGAGTGCGTTTTTTTGGGTATTTTGTTGGTTCATAATTGATCGAGAAAAATCAAAAATCCAATCGAAATTTAATATTTTATACTATTTAAGAACAATTTTCAAATATTAAGAATATCAATATTTGGCTAACGCAGTGAATGGCAGAATTTTACTTGTTTTTAATATTCTCTTCTTTGTTTTTTAATAAGTTTCTTTATTTTATCAAACTTGACAAAACTAACCGTTTTAATAATATTTCTTTTTGTTTTTAATTTATTTTATATAAATTTAAAAAGCAGAATCTAAATGTTTTTGGGTGGGCGTACGAATGTATGTGTGTGTTTACTTTTCCGAGAAAATGGCTTAAATAAATTTTTGCCAGATTCAGCAACACACGTATAAAAAAAAATATGTGAAGGTTTTCTTGTTTTTTGTTTTGCCAAATTATCGTCGACGAATGCATTTCATGACATTTTGTTACGAGTATTTGCGATTTAAACTAAACAAACATGAATTATCAAGAAATAATCGTTACAGAATTAGCTTGAGAATCTTTGGTTGGAGATAAATTTGTTTTTTTTTTTTTTTTTACTTTAAAATGCCTTCAAATAATAATAAAGAACCGACTAATGCGAGTGAATAAAGTAACTGCACATCTTTCGCAATCGATAATTATTCATGTAAATATTAAGATGTGTGTGTGTGTGTGTGTGTGTGTGACTGTGTTCGTGTGCTATCTATTACTGGCATTTTGTTTTTATTTTACAATTTAAAATTCATCCCAAAGCAAACAAACAAAATAATCAACAGAAGGGTGCTAAAAGGTAACTGACAAAATTATTCAAATTAAATTAAAAAGCGAATGTGTATGAACACCGTTTTATATACAAACGTGTTAATAAATACTAAATACAGTTTAGAAAGCAGAAGAGGCAGTTGAAAAATAAATACCAACCAGATATAAACGCAGGCATGTGCTTGAAATGAAAGTTAATCGTAATCACAACTCACTCACTCACTCACTCACTGACTAATTGTCATTACAATTGGCTTTTTGTTCTTCTAATTGGAATGAAAATAAACAAATATTTTTAAATTAATTTTTGAAAGACAAGTGTGCCCCTACAAACATGAATTATCAGGGCTGCACAAACAGACTTGAAATGGCTTACAAGCACTTTTCATTAGTGTGCTATATGACTTTCAGTTTGTGTGCTTGTGCAGTCTTTAAGTTGTATGTAGAATGAAAGTCAGTCACTCAGTCCGTCAGTCAGTCATTTTTTTTCTTGAAATGTTTGTTCATTTGATAAGATAAAAGTGCATTTTCTTGTTCTTTACTTAATTTTGTAATTTCCAAAATGTCATTTTCACAGTTAATCAGCACAACACAAACACACTTACACGCATACAAATTCGTATGCAAGTGCGCGAGTATGTAGGCAATCAATCGCTCAAGTCAGACAAATATTGGGAACACAGTCAACAAATAAAAACTACTTGCAACATATTGTTTACTTGAATTTTATGCAGCAGAAATCAAAAGTTAATACACAAAAATTTATAATTCTTTTGTGTCTTGTACAAATAAAAAAATTTAAATTAAAAAAAAAAAAAAAAAAAAATGACAGCAATTCGTTTTATCAGCAGGTAGAAAATGAAAGAAACCAAACTATTTGTTGATTTATTTATTTGGTCTTAATCTTTTCGTTTGGAAACTATTTAACGAAGACAAATCGTTGTTGTCCATGGGACCTACATAGCAAATGGGGAGTCATCAAAAGATAAATTTCTTTCATGGGCTTTCGATATGAACACACTCAACATTAAAGTTTTTAGCATTAATAATGATTTATAATTTTTATAATTGTTAAAATTTAAAACAAATCAAAAAAAAAAAAAATTAAAGTGAATGATTGAGTGGAAACGAATTGATTGAACTGAAATTTGTTTTAATAGCAGCTCCCTTCATTCTGTAGAGTGAATATTTTCTGAAATATTTCATTCCAAACAAGAAATGCCTGTGAGTGCATGTGTGTCATGTAGGGTGTGTAGACAAATTAATTTAATTGCAGGCAAGTGTTTTCTCTCAATTAGCACTTGTGAAACCTTAATGTGATTTTTGCAATTTTTTTCCATTTCTTTTTAAATTTTATGTTTTCAGCGAACTCGAATAAAATTCTAGTTAATTTTCCAATCAATCAATCACTCAAACTTTGCAAAAACACGGTATGCAAACAAAACTAAACAACAAGACCAACAAAAACAAAATGAGAAAAACCAAAATATTCTAATTACAAGCAAACATTTCTGTGAGTGTCGTGTTTGTGTTTCGGTGTAGACCAATAAAATCAAAACGATATCGCATTAGTTGGCGATGGCATTTGGTATTGAAAGCACGTCTTAACAAGAGTGAACTATGAAACGTGTAATGGCGCAGACAAACACAAACACGAACACGTTTAGAATCACAAGCGTAAGTAGCAAACTGTGTGTGTGTGTGTGTTTGTTTAAATTAAACATGGCTCAGCTTGTGCTTTACTATGCACACACACAATCTTGCAATTTCTGTATAATTTTAACTGGTTAAATCGATTAATTAATTCATTTAAAATCTGCATTTTAATGCAGAAAATATATAAAGACTCACACACACACACTAACAAATGGAATTGAATAGAATAAAATAAACTTACTTTTGCCCTTAACAAATTCTGTATGATGATCCTCTATGTGATGGTGGGTATTTGGTTGGGCGGCTAGTGTAGAGAGCAAATGTTGGGATGAGGAGGTACGTTGGCGATGGGCAGACGATATTCTTTGATTGTTTTGATTGTTATTGTTGTTATTATTACGTTTTCTTTGCCCTCTATCCTCCATGTTGACTGCGTTGTTATGATTGTTGCTGTTGCGGCCATTGCGTATGCGTTCTGCTTGAAGGGGGCTAAAATTGTGCGTGAGTACAATCTGTAGGAGTAGTAAAGCTCCAAACCAATTGAATCCTTTCATTGTCAAGACTAAAGCTAACAATCTAATAACGCCAGCGTCATTATATGCGCATACGTTTATTTTTTCAACATGAACGTGTGTGTATGCACGACAATTTATGCAATTGACTGACTGACTGACTGACTGACTGATCAAAGAATAAAATAAAAGTGTTTTACGTATGGGCAGGGTACGAAATAAACTTGTTTGAAAACAAACAAAAAACAACAATAACAACTTTTCTTTATTTATTTATTTTTCTTTTCTTTTTTGTGCCGAGAGAGCAGATCTGCGCTTTTAATTTTACAAATTTCTCTTTTTGTTATTTGTCAAATCTTACGTCATTTACTGACGTTAACAATTTTCTAAAACCTTTTCCTAAAATTGCACTTCTTTTTTTAATTTTTAATTTATTTTTGTTTATTTTCTCTTCATTTTTTTCTTTTTTTTTTTTAACTTGTAGTACGTGTGTACAAACTATTTTTTTTTTTCAATTTATTTTACAAGACAAACAAGTTGTAGCACACAGATCTTTTGTTACAATTTTGTTGTTGCTTTTGCTTTTGCTTTTACATTTTAAAAATACATTTTCAACACGCTCGTTATATTTGAAATCGTTTTGATTTTTTGTTTTTTTTTTAAGCATAAAAATCAAATAATAAAATAAATTTTTTGTTGTTGCTGTTTGTTTCAATTTGAGTTTTTTAAAATGATCTTAAAGAAATTCTTTAGTAAAAGCCGTAATTAATCCGTTCATGTGTTTTATTGTTTTCCATACGAAGTGCGCCTTAAAACGTTGAATACGAAACTAAAGTTTATCTTAAAAATACAAAAGTAACTACCAACGCTATTTTCAAAATGTATACGAAATCAACGAAATAAATACATGAACGACATGCACCACAAGAGACAAGCAAAGCAGCCAGACAGACAGAGTGACAGACGAAACTCTCTTTTTGGTATTTGCTTGGTTTGTTTCTCTTTCATTTTATGGCAAAGTAGTAAATAAATTATTTACCACTCACCACTCACTACATTTTAACCACCTTTTAAGCTGGTACTGTTGCTGCTGCGGCTGCGGCTGCTGCCAGTGTTTTGCTTTAAGTAATTCCTTTCATTTTGAGCTTGCGCCCAGGTATTTTCTGGTATGTGTGAAGTTGTGTTTGTATGGCGTTGCCAGAATGGCAACATAAGAATGATTGTATGAAAAGTTTTCTCTCTTTTGAGATTCAGACAAATAAAATCGAAAAATTACAACAACAAAAAAAACAGATGCTAAATGATTTTATGAAATTTTTTAAGAAATTTATTAATTTTTTTTAATTTTTGTTTTATTTTATTTAAAAATTCTGGCAACGCTAACAGTAAAAATCTATTTAATTTTTGTTAAAAAACAAGTCGTTGAGTTAACTTCTCCAATCGTACTCTTGCTTACCTGTTATCTGAGTTCTCTTTTCTGTTTTGTTGTTGTTGGTTTAGATAAATTTTCTATAATTTTGTAATAAACGTGGGTTTTGTTTGTTTTAATTTAGAATACTTTTTGTGTGGCCAACATCTTTGGTTTGGTTACATAAAAAAACTGTTAAATTAATCAGCTTCAGCTGAATTTTATGATCTTTCAAATGCAAAAGTAAAAAAGAAATAAATCTTAAACACACACACACACAGATGCATATGTGTGTAATTGACAGGAGCTATAATTTGTATTCATACCCAATTACATGTATGAGCTCAAAGCACTCGTACAAGTTGCGTCGTGCTAGCCTTTACGCCTAAAGTTGTGGTGGCATTTTTTCTAAAGTCAATTCAAAGTTCAAAAAATTATATTTTTTGTTTATAAAAAAACTCTTTTATTTCACTTGAATTTTTTTTTATAAAAATAAACCTTAAAAACTTTAGATTTTTCCATTTGAGCTTTAAATCCTCAGAGAAAATCTTACCAGTGAAATGGAAGAGTAAATTCTGTTCACAAAATTGAAATGAAAAATGAAATGCTGCCAGTTGAATGCCAGCAAACCCTTTCTAACGTAAGTAGAGGCTTAAATTTGATGTTTATTGAAATTGTTTTTGAATTAAGTATTTTGAAATGTTGTTGCTTTTCTAAAAAAAAAAACACTTTAAAATGAGCATGTCATGCCCCACATGTGTGTAAATAAACTTGATTTTATGACTCTTTTTGCTGTTTTTATTTAAAGTGTTTGAATTGTTGTTGTTGTTCCTGTATTTGTTTACAAAACCATTAAAAAGTCACACTTAAAGTTTCTTTCTTTTTTATTCATCTTAAAACTTTAAACGAATAATAAAAGCAAGAAATAAATGCTGGAAAAAAGCAGAGGGATAGCGGGGGTGTGTGTTTATTCATGCGCGTGCGCGTGAACACGAATATCAGTGAGTGAATAATGAAGTTTAATAATAATTATTTTTAACACCGTTAAATGCTTTGTATGACGTTTTCTGTTTCTGTTTTTATTTTTATTTTTTTTTTTTTTATTTCTCATGTGCCAGTAGAAACTGTTAGTGTTCATGCGAGTACAATATTTTTAATGTTTATTTTAAATGCTCACACAATCGTTTATACATAACACGAGAGTATTTGTTTTGTTGTTGTTGTTGAGTTTTTTTTTTTTTTTCAAAATAAAACAACGTATGTCAAAAAATGAACAAATAAATGTTAAAACATGAAACCGGCTTGCAAAAATTGAAATACAAAATTTGTAGGCAAGCGCATTTAAGCTTTTATTTCTCTGTTAGCAGCAGCACCACCGTCACACCAGCATTCATTTTGAACAACATGACAAGCAAACGGTCAGACTGCAAAACAAAAAGTAAAAAAAATTTTAACGAACAGAATCGTAGAGCCACACTCATGCCCATTTAAATGAATTGGCAAATAAAAAAAGCCACAAAACGACAACAAAATTTGAAAGAAGAGCAAAAAGTTTTCGAGACGATTTGTTAAAACACAATCAAGTTAATGGCAGCGGGCAGGAGGGCATATAGTTTTTAAATTCTGTATAAAAATTTGTCACAATTAGTTTTAATTGTTAAGCGGATTAACAAAAGACTTTTGCTCTCGCCGCCCGCCATTTTTTCTACTGACTTTTATTTTTATTTAATTAAAACAATCGCAAACGTTTGCTTTAACTGAATTTATAACGATCGCATCATCAAGTACAAAAATATATAAAAGTTTCTTTTTATCTATTTGGAGACTTTGGATCTTTTGTTGTGCAATTTAGTTTTAAGAGGTCATAATGGCCATCAGGCATCAACTAAATATTTTCAAAATATTTCTGGGTTAAGAGAGAAAAGTCGCTTAAGTCGACTTCAGTAAAAATTGACTCAATAACTTTATTATTGACGCTCAGGGACGGTGGGGCGATAAGTAAAATACATTTTGCTGAAAACGAATTAATTTTATTTAAAAATATATTTTTAGGCTTCTAAAGTTGAAGTCTTTCAAAATGACTTAACAAGTCAGAAGCGGTTTTTCTATGTTGCTACAGAATTAATTTTTTCAAATGGTTTTTTTTTTTTTTATTTTGGAAAAATAAAATTCTTTTTCTCTATTTTTTTATTTTTACGTGATAATTTTCTTTATTACGAAATATTTCTAAATTGTTTAGATGAAAAGAAAAATTTATTTTCAGAAAATCTTGTGAAAAATTTGTTGGCTGTTTAGCTAAATGCGAAAGAAGGCTTTTTCGAAATACGAAAATTTGTTTTTGTTTTTAATAGAATTACACGAAAGAAGCTATCGTGCGCATTTAGGTAAACAGGCCACTAAATTCATAATTTGATTTTGCTAAATGCCATAGGCCACTTACTGTATTTATCTTTGAAAAAAATATTTTTGAAAAAACTTTTTTCAAGTTAAAAATTAAAGTGACAGTCAGAAAACTAAAATTATGATTCCGATTAATTTTCGTTAATTTCTTGCAGGCGTTACAACTGAAAATTTCACAGAAAATGTTTTTTTTTTGTATTTTGACAAAATTCCTTTGTTGAGTTCAAGTGGTTGTAGGATTTATTTTTGTACAATAAAATTACATGAGAGACTCGAACAAGCGCAGCCAACCACTTGAGTTTTACGCCATAACCAGCAGGATACCAGAGTAAGTACAAGCAACAGGCAAGGAATAGACAAGCTGCATAATGCTTAACAACAACAACAACAAGAAGAAGACACATAAATTCAATAGAATATTTTGGCACTGACTTTTGTGTTTAAAAAAAGACTGAACGATTGTGAGCTGAGGCACTCGCTGAGGCTAAAGGTGATTTATTTTGTTGTTGTTGTTGTTTTAGTTAATACATTTTGTTGCATTGCGCTTTTTGTTCTAAAGTGTTGTGCATTTTAGTTACGCCAACATTCGTTCCCTCTATCCTTCTTAATACGCTTAAGCAGATGCGCCAAAAGATTTTTGATTGTTTTTCTTTGTAAAGTTTTATTGTTATTTTATGTGTAAATATAGTTGTTGTTGTTGTCGTAGTAGTTTAAAAGAAGTGCAACATTAGAGGCTGCATTATCCCATTTGTTTTTTCTTTTGGGAGTTCCAAAAATGATCAGGTTTTAAACGTCTTTTATTTTCTTTTGTTTTTGTTTTTGGTATCTATCGTTTTTTTTGGTTACCTGCTGATGTTTATTACAGTTTTGAAATTTTTGTGTTGATGTAGACTGTGATGGGATGAACGCAGACAGGTGAGAGGTGCAGTTGAAAAGAAATTTGAGATTTTTCTTATACAAAGATGAACAAAAAGGATAAAAATCGGCTCATTAATTTCACTTGTATGCAACAGGGCATATGTACAGATTTATGACAATTATTTTGTAGGGCTGCCAGCATAAATTCAACTGTCGTATGGAAGAATATCTGCTTAGTGATAAAACACTCTGCGTAGTTTTAATAAAAATTTTATGAGACCTGGTTGGTTGGTTCAAAACTAATTTCGTGATCAAATTAAATGAATTCGTCTGTTTCCCTCATTTATGTTTCTTGTTGGTAACTCTGCTCTGGTGCTTGACATTCTTTTTTGTCTTCAAAGTTAATGCGAACAAACACATAAACACTTAAATATCACAGCAGTGAAAGCAAAAAGGAACGAAGGCCTTTCAATCAACCACAAAATCTTTGAGTCCTTCACTTGACGCTGTGACATCGTTAAAAATTAAATCAATAAAAGATTTTCTTTACAGATAATATTTACTGAAACACTGAAAGAGTTTCGTTCATTAATCCAATAAAAAAATTCATTATGTTTCAACCAATAACAACGTTTCATTAGGCAAATGAAATATTTTATTGAATTTATGAAATATTGTGATTAGTCTAATGAAACATAATAAATTATTGCTTCAGAGAAGATTTTATAACACAAGCGATTAACTTGAAATACTTTTTATATAAAATTTCCAGAAGTTTTCATCGTTTGTGTTGTAAAATAAAATATAAAATAACAATGTTTTTCAATTTAGTTCTCATTCCATTTAAAAATCAAACTGAATTTTTATTTATTCTTCATTTTCAAATTTATATCCCGCTGAATAGAAAACAACAACGACTTGTGCGAATCGAAGCGTTCAAGTACATCTTATTTGAAAGCCTATTAGAGGCCAGCAATTCGAATGCCTTATAAATTTATTTTACTAAAAAAGAATCTTCTTATTGATTGCATGTACCCATCAGATGACATGTAGGTACGTACACATCTGTGTAAACGAATCTTTATGGTCTTCGTATTACTTTGCCTTCTGGTGGTTGAATGTCTAATTAATTTTGACCAAAAGAATTTAACAAAAAAGTATCACATTTTAAGAAAATAAGCAGAAACCAAAATTAAAAATTAAAAACCATTCCCTGGCAGCAGAGGTTTGTTAGCCATAATGGAAGGAAAACTGAATTTTTATTTTGTCAACTGTTCACTTAACGAACGCATATAATTTGAGACTAAAATACTTTTCGTACGTAATTTTTGTTTTTTCAGTTCTCTTTAATCATCAACTTAATTAAATTTAGTAAACAATTTGTGTGTGTGTGTCTTTTTTTCTCCAAAAAGAAATTGTACCCATTTGAAAGCTTTAATTTAAACTTACTCGTCGTTAGTTACTTTCGAATATGAATATTTTCAGAAATTTAATTGTTTATTAACAAGTAGTTAATCGTTGTATTGGATTTCAGCAGAAGATTAAGTTTCTGCTTGAATTCTAAGAAGTTCTCCTCTCGCTGGTGCTTGCAAAATAGCGCTCACTTTGCTACTTGTGCTTTTCTGTTGTTGTTTGCTTCACTTTTGTGTTTGCATAAATTTTAGTTTCGAGTAAATTGTTGGGGATTGTTTTGTTGCATGAACGTATATAAAATGCCGATTTTATGTTTTTGTTGTTGTTGTTGCTGTAGCTGATGGTAAATAAAAATAGAAAAATCACACAATTGCACGTACGTCATCATTCAAACTAAATAATAATAAAGATGATCATGATGTTAAACACGACATTCATCATTATAATGAAAAATGAAAACGATCCTTTGCAATCAAAAGCAAATACACACATAGCACTCATGTTTATGCTTGTATCTACATTTCAATGGACTGATGATACTTGCAGTACTTGCACACACACATACACACACACACATCCAAACTAAAATTCATATACAAGAATTTAATCCAAGTGTTTGTCAAATGTTTCATCATTTTTCAATGCGATTGTAGAAAAAAAAAATAAATACCAACAACCTAAACATAAACAGTATTCCCTTTTGTAGCACAGAAAAAATTGTCTGGGTGGAGGCAAAAACAATATGAATTTCTAATTAAAAAAAAATTTAATAAATTTTCCGAATTGGTATCACGTTGCAAGAGAGATTCCTGTTGAGGTTTTTGGCAGGATCAATAGTTTGCTTGGGTCTTGGTTGTTGCATGTGAAACCAAGACGGCCTTAAATATGTAAAAGCAACTAAACTTTTCAATGGGCCATAATTACAGTCACACTAAAGTCGGCGACTCTAAGTTCATATAATTCTTATGAACAAAAGTCAGCTCTTAATAAAAGCCTACTTTTTTGTGACCATGATTATGGTCAATGTTTTTTCTCAGTTTTATTTAAGTCAGAGGAAAACGTTACAGCAAAATTTCATTCAGGATTTTGATTTTAATTTCACAAAAAAGAAAGATAAAATTTTGTCCTTCCGAAAACGGTTTCAGCCAAACGTTATTTAAATAAAAAAAAGCCAAAGTTCATAAAGGAGCCTTCAGGTTGCTCAACACTTTCCAGTTCAGGGACTGAACTAAAAATTTAAATCAGAAGCGTAAACAAGAGTGTAGAATTGCACAAATTTATTCGTTATCTAGAAGATAATTTGGCCTTACTGGTTACTCAACTTAACTGGCTGGCTTCCCCGTAATCAAAACTTAAGTTGCACAGGGCACCTCAAGGGCAAAAAGGAAAGGGGACTCAGTTGGGTCGTCTGATGTGGTCCACACAGTTTCTTTTAATTTTTCCTTTTTTTATCACACAAAATTCTCTGATTTAAAAACTTCTTGGCCTTCAGGATTTTACTGTTTTTATATGAAGCTTCCTAATATCTGTAATGTTTTTGTTGTTGCTTGTGATTATTGATAGTCTGTACTTTTAAGTGAACATACACATGCACACTTATCGATATTGTTTTGATTTTAAGTGTTTTTTTTGTTTGTTTTTGTTTTGTTTCACTTACAAAGAAGTGCTCGTGGCTTAACGATGTTTGAGTTTTAAATTTGTATGGTTTTTTTCTTTCATACTTCTTGTTGTTATTATCAATATACATACACACGTACATACAGAAAAACACACGTACATACATCGACATGCATCTTACGTATGTGTGTATGAGCGAGTGTATAAAGTCAGTTGTTAAGATTTAAGCACGATAAACGTGGTCGAGTTTTTTACTTTCATGCTGATCTTCGGTTTTATGTTTTTCGTGTCGTGTTGTTTGTATGTGTATGTTGAAAATACAGAGTTTTGTAGGGACAAATATTGAAGTTTGTTTGTCAAACCGTTTGGATGGGTTGAGTGACTGACGGGCTGGGTAGTTGCATGAAGCTGTGGTTGGCTGTGGCAAACTCAATGATGTCTGAGATGGGCTGTTGTTTTTCTGATTAGGCTAAAATCATGTTTAATCCACCTCGAGAACCACATCGACCAAAATACTTGAGGTCGTTGAATATTTTTTTGTTGCTGTGTGAATGCGAATGGGAATGTGTGTTTGTGTGAAAGAGAGAGCGTGTATTTTTCATTTTTTCCTTTTCCACGAGCGATATTTAAACAATATTCTTTCTTACAAGCATTTCTTATAAGCTCAGGTATTTATGATTTTTTTTAACAATTTTGTGTTTCTTATTCTCTTTTCTTTTTTTAATAATTTATTTGATGCACAACCAAGAACCACAACTTCAAGGTTGTTGATACGGGTACGATGGAATTTATTTGTTGTTGTGTGATGCGGTTTGATGTGTTACATGATTGCCGTTAATTTCTTTTTGCTGTTATTGCTGTTGTTGCTTCAAATATTTAAATCCTCTACTTGTTTGTTTTTTTTTTTTTTTTTGTGTTTTTGCATCTAAATATAAATCCGAGCATTAATGCTGCTGAATGCTTTTACTTTTGGTCATCATCATTAATTATGCTCAGCCTTAAGTAATAAAAGAGCAGACAGAAACAACTACAACAAAAAAGTCGTTCACAGTAACAAATTAGCACGATTAACTTGATTTTCCAATTTTTATTTTAACCCATGTACTACCCATCGTACTTATTTATTTTTATTATAGATTTTTGCTGGAAAAAGAAAAAGTTCGGCTTAGTTTTGTTCAGCTATTTTTTGCCTTTTTGGCTGTGGTCATCATTTAACAATACGTTTCTGGCCCTTTAGGAATAAGACCATAAAAGAAGTTAACTTTTTTTTCTCTCAGTTGTTATCTGAAGTTTGGCATCGCTATGAAAGTTTCAGCCTCAGCACGAATAAAAAGGTTTGTTTTAGTGAAGCAAGAAGCGTTTGTGTGCTCCACCAATGCTCGTTGGTTGCTGTTGATGTTTATTTCTCTTTGCATTTGTGGTTGGTGGAATCCTTAGTAAGCTTCTTGATTTACCGCTGGAATGTTGTTTATTGTTTGCTATTGCAACGTTAGCATTTAAGGCCTCATGCTGTGGTTGTCATCTTTGGTTTCTTTTTACACCGAGATTAACTAGAAGGTCTACCTCCTTCTTTTGTTTCGTCTTGATGATGATCTTTTCCCAATAAAAAACGAAAAACCAAAAGAAAAAACGCTTGAATTTCAACAACAAACAAACATGAGTTTCTACAAGTTTTATCTGTACGAACAAACTGCATAAACAAAATACACTGAAAGAATTAATTCTGTAGATTTTAGTCTGATTAAATAAAAAACAATTTTAATTACCCCCCGGATCTTTCTACAGTTAAAATAAAATAAAAAAAAAAAAAAAGAAAACTGTAAAGAAGGTAAAATATTAAAGAAAACTATTTTTAACTTTTATTTTGTTATTGGAAAAATATTATTATTTTCATTATTAATATTTAATATGCTGCACAATAGGTCTTAAAGGTCGTGATGCGATCATATCCCATAATGAGAATAAAAATATTTAATTAATATGGCTATTTTATTAAGCTTGAGGTCTTATTTTATAAATTTATTTTTATATCGATAATTCGCTCCTTCAGGATATACTTATAAATTTAAATATCCTGAGGAAGCTACACAAATTGGAGCGAAATAAATTTTTTTTAAATAAGACCTCAAGCTTAATAAAATAGTCATATTATTAATATTTAATATTAGAAATTAATTCCAAGATTAAATTTGTTAGCGAGTACTGGTAACTTTGAATATCTGCTCCCAGATTGATACGTTAGCACGCTATCCATCATCAATCTACAGGTCGCCCTGGAAAAAAATATGATTTTTAATATTTTGATCGTTTTCTTATTTAAAGGACTCACACAGTAGTCATAAGGTCATACGCTTGAAACAAAAAACACAAAAAAAATTAGAGGTTCAAATGCGAGATCAAGTTTGAGTCTATTGAGTGCTTGTGACAAAATATTAAACACAGTAGAAAAACATTTGTTTCTTAATTATCATAAAATAATATGAATTTAAGACTTTATGACTGATAAGGAGCTACTGTGATTCCCCCAATTGACTAGTAATTAATTCAATTCAAAAGAAATTTTTACAAATGGAAATATTCTGATTTTATTGAAAATATTCCATAAAATTTTTTTTTTTTTTTATTTAAAAGTCATAAATCAAAAAAATTTTTTTGGCCTCACGTAGTAGCAGAGTGAAATTAATTGAAGTTCATTTAACGTTAGTGGAGTCAGTTACCGGCAAGAGAGCAAAAATATATTCTGCGTGTAATATTGCCAAGTGACACACATGAAATTCATGTTTAACATTGTTATTGGACCCGTAGATTATGTCTTCTCGTCATGTATACAAGCAAATGCATTAAATTGTACTCACATACATTTACTAACTTTTTATTCACACAGCGACAGATAAACAAAAATAATGTGAATTTAAAAAAATATATATAAAAATAAAAATCCTCGGCTTTTGCGCAAAATAACTTCATGTTTGTTAAAAGATAATTGCTGTCGTCGCTACAAACAGAAACGTTAAAAACATACAAATTCTCAGATACAAATAAAAATACAAAAAATACTTGCGCATCCAATGAATTATTGTCTTGTTGGCGGTCATTTTTTAAAAATTCTTTTACAAAAATTTTTAAAAGCACAAAGCACACACAGACACTCAGGTATACAGACACACATACATACATACATAAGTACCAAAATACCCATTTATTATTTTTTTGGTTCTTCTTAGAAAATTATAAGAAACTGATAAAACCTTCTGGGGGTTTAACGAACGATTTGAATATTCACGCAGTCTGCAACGAATTTCTATCGAATTTTGTTCAGTAAGAACTCGTCTGTGCATGTGTATGTGTGTATAAATTTGTAACAGTCACTTTGTGATTAAAGAAAGAAAAAATGGAAGCATAAAAAATATTTTTTAAATAATTTAGATAAAATCGAAAAATTTTAAATGAACAACCAAAAATTATTACGATTTTTCAAAACGATTTTAAAACAAAAGGAGGCTGACATAAAGAAAGCATAACAAAAGAAATTGTTACAGGCAAACAATCAACATGCAGCGTTTGTTAACACATTCTCACAGAAGGGACCGATCACAAGCATTTAACTTTTTTTGTGTATTTCATTTGAAATGCCTACGAGTACACATTCTCGCATTTAACTTGGCTAAATGTGGCTCATAATGACTTTTGAATGCTCAAGTGGTTTTTTTTTTCTATTCAACAAGTGTTACAACGAGAGTACAACAAGATAAATAGTTTGGCTTTCATAATCAAATCGTCTTGTGCATTCAAGTATTTTAAATATTCCAAACTGCCGATGATGATCATAATTAAGGGAATTAAATTATGCGCTGTGCAAGTATAAATTTTTCTACACGCAAAGAAAAAAGATGGTTGAATATGGTCACCTTAAACATAGTGTGTTCTTCATAAAAATATTATTATTAATTTGAAGGTTCTAAACATTATTCTGATCACGATAAACATGTTTCTAGTTATTTTTAATCATATTATGTTTAGTGTCTTAGATCAACCATATAATTATCATATTATGTTTAATAAAATTTTACTTGAAATCATAAATATGTTCATAGCAAACATAATAATGATAAAAATATGGTTGAATGTAAATTATTTTCTAATTTGTCTCTTTCGCAACCATGTAAATAAAGTGAGTATAAAACAAAAACTTAATCATTCAAACTCAACTGAGCTTTGTGGCTGAAGTGGTTGAGTAGCGAGTTAATGCTTCTTAACTAAGTGTTCACAAGTTCGAGCCCTGGCAGAGTGAACTAAAATTTAAAAAAATAAGTTTAAACCCGATATATTACGTAATAAATAAATACAAATTGATAGAAAAGAAAAATCAATGGAATTAAAAAAAACTTTATTCATACAAAAAATTTAAAATAAAATATTTTTTGAAATCATATTAAAATATGTATGTATTAAAAAAATTTAAAAAAATTTCTTGCCTTGACCGGGGGTTGAACCGCAACATCTGCAGTTGAAAGCTATTTTTAATATCTTTGATTTAAAAATATATATGGTTGGATGCAATCATAAATCTAACCATACTATGTTTCCACCAGAATATGGTTGCCTGAACCATATTTTTTCTTTGCGTGTAATTTTTTATTTTTGTGTTTCTCGTTTAAAGAAAACAAAATAAGAGAGTAATTCAACATGAAATATGTTTGTTTATCGGTTTAGAACGCAAGAATTTTAGTACCCTGTCTTAGTTACCACTTATGAAAAAATTTTTTAAAAAATCTGGAAAAATATAAATTTTTTCCAAAAACTTCAATTAAAAATTAGTTAAAATTAAAAATCGATTAAACATGGAACTCATTTGTTATTTTACTTTTAAGCACTAATTTGTTTGTTTATAAAAGCACTTAATTGACAACACTGTGCAGTGTATGCATTCACGTAAGGGCATGTGTAGAGATTTATGTATATTTTGTTGTACAAGTATTTCAGACGTTTACTTTTATGGTAAAAGCAAAAAATCTCTAAATAAAACAGAAACAACAACAATAACAACAACAACAACAACAAAAACATAAAAAACAAGGCTTATTGTTGTTTTCTTTATTAATACATTTGTTTTGTTTAACATTACTAAGAAATTGAAAGATATTTTTGTTTTTGTTTTTGTTGTATTATTAAACCGGTTTAACAGAGTATGAAAATATAGGTGAGAGACCACTGCTCTTTATCTACTTGTTTATTTTACTCAATTTGTAGCAACTGAATGTATCTTTAAGATACTTTTTTTTTATTAGTTTGAGTCCAAGGCTAAAAAATTCAAACAAACAAAAAAATTTTGAGAAATTCTCTCTTCTCATAAGAAAGTTTTCCATTTAAGAGTCAATAGCCATTAAAGAGAGCATTTAAATGGTTACAGCTGCATGTATACACTTCATACTTGTAGATACAAGTCAACGCTATAATTTGGGTTAAAGTTTTTAATTTGCCTCTTTGAATATTACACATATTGAACATATTCAAGAAATAAGTTTTAATCTTTAACAACGATGTCTGACTTACGACTTTGTTAATTTAAAATCCAACTGTGTAGCTCAACAGGACAGTCACTTCTTCAAGTTTTCAAGCTATAAAGGACATACTTACGCACATACCTAGTAATTCTTTAAATAAATAAATATACTCAGTGCATTTTATATGACTGTAAACAAGCTAAGTTCGGCATGGACGACAAACAAAATTAAATAATAAAATTATTAGTAAATATTATTATTATTTTAATTTTCCAATATTTCGACTTTCTTTTGAATAATTTTATTAAATTATTCAATCTTATAAATTTATTATTATTTAATATTAATCAAGCTTAAGATCTTAAAAAATTGTTTTTATTTAAATTTTCCGGTATTTCATTCATTATATAAATAAATTTCCTTGAAGAAAATTTAAATAAAAACAATTTTTTAAGATCTTAATAAAAATTATAAATACGATTTTTAGTGAAACCGCAAATAATGATTAAAATAATTCTCTTTAAATTAATAAAATTTCAGTTAAAAAAATTCAAGTTAACGACACTCAAAAAAAGATTAAATATGTTCTGGGATTCTTATTTTTAAACCAATAAATTTCTATATAAAAAAAGGAAATGCTAAGAAATTTTAAAGTGCTTTAAAGTGTTTTTTCATAAAAGTTTTCTAGACGATTACGTGGTTCGTTTCGTATAATAACAATAAATATAATTTAATTTAAAATGCTTATAAACATTTTTTAAACCAAACTAAATTCTAAAATAATTATTTAGTGTCAAATAAATTATTTCAAATTAACCCAAAAATACCTAAAATTCTATTACAAAAAAAGGCATTTAAAAGACACACACACATACATACGATTGTATAAGAACGACTGCCTGGTTTCGTGTTTGTGTGCACAAACACTGAAAAAAGTACAGCTTAAAAATTTCCATAAAAAACAAAAACAAAGCAAAAATTAATGAAAATCTAAAATATCAGACTTTTCTCGCAACTTGTTCCCATTCTTGGCACAGATATTATGACTGTTACTTCCGACAAAACAGCGTCCAATGCTTTTTTTTTGGCCATTTTGTAGTTTGTAGAAAAAAAATACGGAAAAATCCACTCAGAAAATGTTTAATAATAGAGGTCGTTGTGGTTTTTGACTCATAACTTCGCCATTTATGAACTGATTCAGCTGAATTTCAATAGCAACTGAAAGACAAAAACAATTGAGAGACTGATATGCTAAACTATTTTGTGCGTCGTCTAGAGACTTTTTAGAAAGTTGACGGACAGACAGACGGACATTGCTTATTCTACTTTACTATTTATAAGGATTCAGAATATATATACTTTATAGGGTGTCCCACGTACGATGTAGAAATTAATCACAGGGTTTCGGTTCAAATGGCCTTTTTACAATATTAATTTATGTACGTATGTATGCCTATGTGTGTGTTGAAGTTTTTAATAAAATAAATTATTTATTTGTGAGTTTATTTAACCTTTTTCTTTTCGAGATATCGCTATAAAAATTAATTTAAATAATACGACCTCAAGCTTAATAAATTTATATAAATCATAAATTAATAACTATTGGTTGGAATTAAGTGATTGCTTCTTCTTAATTCAGGCAATTAATCTTTATCACATTAATTTCTAATATGAAAATAAAAAATAAAAATATTTCTAGAAACCACAGCTGAATACATTCAATTCAGTTCCAAATTTAATTATCATTATTGATCGTTTGTGTGTTGCTTATCCAAGACAAGAACATACTCGTATCAGCCGCTTCTAAAACCTGTTAAAATCCATGATACAAAATTTAATTAAGGCAATTAACACATTCCACGGAAATGCTTGATTTTATTGGTGTGTGTCTTTGCTACTGGACTTCAATGTTGGTTCGAAACTTTTTCGAATCTCTAGCTTTGCATTCTATTACGATCATTCTTTCTCACATTCGCTCCTTCTCTTATTTTCTGTCTGTCATATGCCCCTCTCCCTCTCTTTCTGTTTTAGGTTGTTCGATTGTTTATTGGAACGTTTATAAATTGAAATTTACGTGTGTTGCTCTCTCTCAGTGATCAGCAATGTTTGTAGGAATATTTATAAAAAAATTTCATTTCGTTTGTTGTTGTTGTAAATGTTGTTAAGAACAAAAAAACAAGAAACAAGAAAAAAGAACTGAACCTTTTTAAACAAAATTAATATGCAAAGATCAGCTTTAAATTACGCTGCTTAAGCGATAATTTTTTTTTTTATTTCAGCTAAAGCAAATAGTTACTGGAAATTTTATGTGAACATGAACATGGGTATGTTTGTAAATACGTAAGTATGTATGTATCTACGACTACACATGTGCTTGCATGCAGGCATACTGTGTGCCTTTTTCAATAGATAGAAGCCAATACTTGGAATTGAAAACAAAAATAATAAATAATTTTATAAACGCTTAACTTTACTATCAACATTTAATATGATCATGCTTAAAGGTTATCATGTTTTCTATACATTTGAAATGTTTATATGCACTGTGGACATACCTTGCATACATATAAACTAATGTAGAGCCATTATTAAATATAATTATTTTTATTTAAATAAATAAAGTCAAATCAAATCACAACCGAGACATTTCGAACTGTCCATTTCTATTTGAGCCTGACACCAAAATACTTATTCCAAAGCAAAAAAAAAAAAAAAAAAAAAAAACATTTTATTATTGAGCTGTTTTGATTATGAAGCTCCACTGTGACATGAGCGTGTTGAAATCAAGTCCAGTTCTTGATAAATCAATAAGTTATCGCTAAATAAAAATTTAGATTATTTTTTACATCGTTAATAATCAATTCTTTTAGAATATTAAATAAAATAAAAATAAAAAAAAAAAGAAAAATACGACTGATGGGGGTTCTGCATTTTAAATAATAAAAAAATTATTTTAAATTTTTATTTAAGCATTAAATTGTTAATTTTGCAAAAAGAACCATTACGATTCCTACGGCAAAGGTTTGAGATCAGGTTTTTTTTATTGATGCTGGGTCTGGCATTAAAGCCTTTCTAAGTTTCACCGAAGATGAGTTTTATCCCTTTTGCGAATAAGAAATAAAATCATTGACTCAAAATAAATTATGTGTGTATGTTTGTCGCATTTTATTTATTTGTATTTTTTTCTTCAGTTGAACTCTTTTTGTTTGTTTTATGGCGTTGCCCAGGCATGACGTTTCGTGTATTTCGTAGCACAATTATTAGCCAACATTATTGTCTCGTACTAGTGAAACAACTTTAGATCGTTCTTTGCCATTTTGTTTTACCTTTTCCTTCTTCATACACAATTTTTATAGGGGTATTTAGTATACACTAGAAAAAAAGCAGCCGTTGATTAGCAAAGACTTCCAAGTCAAATACCGATCGATACACACTCAAGGATAGAAAATTGGATTTGATGCTTTTTAAAATTTGTCAGCCAATTAATTCTCTGAATTAGGGAAAAAAGAAATTCTTGCTAAAAGCAAGTTATTGGCGATCAATTTCCAATTTCCTAAAAATATAATTTTTTAAACTAAATTTAACTATTGAAGTAACAAAAGATGAATGTTTTGTTCAAAGCCATAATTCGATATTGAATTTTAGTGTTTTTGTATTAAAACAATTTTTAAAGTGGCTGATTGATTTTTAAAATTCAAACGATTGTTTTTTACAGAATTTTTTCTCATAATTAACGGCATCCCAGTCTCCCAAGTCTCATTTTTTAATTGAATTTTATTGCTTTAAGTCTCTCTATCTCTGCTTTTTATGATTCTAATTTATGGGTAATTGTTTTCTTCTTGTTGTTGTAGATATTTTTTTTCATTTTCAGAATTTTAGCAAACCAACAATAACTAGAAAAAAAAAAAATTATTGTAAAATGATTAAGCGCTGAAATGATATTTTGTATGATTTTCTGTTTTTTTTATATTTTTTTATTTAATTTATTTTTATTTATTTATTATTCTATGTTGCTTTCCACATCAAAGAGCTCACTCAACCATCGAACAAACTCATTTACAGAAGTAACCACCACACATCACTGCAAAATGGGGGATACACACACATACATATAAACAAAAAAATAACTAAAAAATTGAGTTTAAAAACCACAACCAAGTTAATGTATTAGACATGTTTGTAGTGATGGCTTACAACTATGTTTGGGCAGCCCTTTAGTATCTAGTTTTCATTGTATTTCATTTTTGTTTAAAAAAAAAAGTTAATGTTTTTTATAACTTTTAGACAGATCATGTGTGTGTAGTCATTTCCCCAAAACTAGTTAATCTTCTTAAATATTGACTTTTTTTATTTTTAAAAGCTGAAAGATTAGGATCAAAAAGTCTTTAAATAAATATTTCAGACACGAGCCTTTTATAAAATAAGCAACTTGAAAAAAAGGTTAGACATTCATATGTTGCCACATCTAATCAGTTTACGTGAGTACTACATACATACGTACACATACACGCACTTACTAATTGAGTTGTAATCCCATTCTATTCTGTTTACGCATTCTGTAATTTCGATATTTTAAAATGTTTATAATTTAAATAAATAAACAGAGTAAGAAACGTACATACAATCACACACTCACACATTTACAACCAAATTAGGCTTTTTGTTTGATTTTTGCAACTGCAATATTTAAATCATTTCTTATTACGAAAATTATAAGACTTTTGTTGTTTGTTTGTGTCTGTCCAACGATGTAATTTAAGCCAACTCACTCGCTCACTCATTTTCGCACTTAAAAATTTGTTTTTTTTTTTTCTGCCTCAACAGTTGGTACTTTCGCTGATGCAATGAAACCAAACAGATTCAACTGACAATTTTGTTGTTATTGTACTCATGTGTTCATTCACACGATGTTCGTTCATATGTGAAAGAAAAAACAAACAAACAAAAAATTGCAATACCAACAAATAAGACATAAAAATTCTCACGACACTGAAATTATTAAAGTCTAAATCTTAATCTGTAGCGAAAAAAAAAACAAATTGTGAACAAAAATTGAATGAACTTGTTTTGTTTTTAATTTATTTTCGAATTTATCTCTCACTTGTGATAAATAAAATTTTAACTCAATCTGTCATCTGAACCAAAATTAATATTTCTCGAGGATGTCATACTTCTCGTAAAGAAAACTAAAAGCAAATTCCGTGTAATCAAATGGGTTTGTTTTTGTTCTTCTCATTAAGTTTCGAGGATATTCAAAAAACGCAGTGGATTGGATGGGACTCAAATTGCATGTACATGCAAAGCGATTCATTTATTTACTTGAAGAAAACATATTTATTTTGTATTTGTAAATAAGACTCGTTTTATAAAAACTACTTAAACAGATAAAAACAAAAAACAAAAGTATGTGTGTGTGTGCATTATTGTCTGTTAAGATATCGGCTACATAAATGGGTTTTCTCAAATTTAAAATGTTCTCACGCACAATACACTTAATTCACATGTATGCATGTGTATTTTGTGACTGAACCCAGCAAACACAATCAAATACAAGTGAAAAAATGCTTAGTGGAGCTGTTAACAGATATTGGCATTACAGTTACAATTACAATTGCCGTACAGTCAAACGTCGATTTTCTATGTTTTTATTTCTAGTTTCTTTCGATTTAAATTCAAATTTAAAAATCTATTGGCCAATAGATCTTAAGGGTTGCGGTGTGAATGTAGCCCATTATGTTAATATTCACTCTACAAAAAATCATGTTCCTTTCACTTAAACGATCAAACATGTTATAGTACTCTATTCCTTTCTTTAAATTGCAATCAGTCAAAACTATGATTGATTGATGAAATGAGGTATGAGGCACAATTTTTTTATGTTGTTCGACACGATTGAATCTGAAAAACAAAATTCAAGCACAGGCATTAGCATACCTTAATTAAAATATTCAATAATAAAAATAAGACACAAACAAACAAAAAAACCATTCCTGTTTACTCCAATATGTGTGATCGTTAATTTTTTTTTGAATGTTTGCATTTTGCTTTTTAAATTCAGTCATGTCAAGCAATATGAAAAAAAAAAACCATCAATTGTTAATCAATCATGCCTCGAAAATGATTTAATCAACGACTTCTACTCAAATTGTTCGTTTGTGTGGTTTTTAATCAGAATCAACCAAATTCAATGAATCAAATTCTATTTTCTAGTCTCTCTATAAAGCAATCATATTACAACCGCAACTTTAATGTTTACTGGGTAGCCAGCTACAACTTCTTTACCAAACATTTGGAATTCTATATGCACATGTGTTTATGCAACATGCCCTTTCAAAAATAAATAGAACATACGAGTACATGATGTAAGTAAATGTTTTTATGTTTGTTTGTACGCATCATGTAAATAATTTTAAAAGCTGCTGTTTATGTAAATGTTGTTTTTTGAAAAGAATATCAATTTAATCAACATATACATGCGCATGAGTTAATGTTGTTGTGTGCATGATTGTTATTACAAGTTTCGTAGCTCAAAGTGCTGCAAGTTTATCGATAAACAATCGATAGTTTTGTTTCATTCGTAACTCAGCGAAAGCCGAAGCCAAATAAAATCAATAGCTTGACATGCTTGCACTTACGTACATTTACTAAAATTGCATACGAATGTACCCGTTTTTAATTTAATCTCAGCTTTATAAATCAGAAATACTTTTGTAATTTTAAACTGTGAAAATAAAGATTAATTTCCTGAAAAGATTTAAAAGTCAAGTGTTATCAAGAGCATCATTTCACTAAATAAAAAAATGTTTTGTTTTACGGAAAAAATATACAAAAATAATCCATAATCCAGGGAAAGAAAAAGAGGAAAATTCTTTCTTCTTTCAGGCTGAAAAATATTTAAAAAAGAAAAAGTAATTTTGACTCCCTTGTATGTACATGCGTACATACAAAAATGATAATTTTAATTAATTTTCTTTATTTTGCGTTTGAAATTTTTAAACTTTACTTGCCAATAAAAGTACTTGTACGTTTCACAACAAAAACCGACTCTTTAGTTGTTCAGCTTTATGAAAGATCAGCCATTGATCTGTAGGCACACACACACTCGCACACATTTTGTACAACAAATGTGGTGTCTAAGAAGCTGTACAACTTGAAGATTGGTTGACTGACGTTTTTTTTTTGTTGCTGTTGTTGTTGCTAGTAGTGGCTAGTAGTGGCTAAATATTTGAAACTATAAATCTCTGACTTGATTCATTTTGTACTTGGCTAAGTTTTCGTTGTTGTTGCTGCTGCTTAAAAGGCATCATCAGTTTCAACAGTTTTCTCTTCACTTCTTTCTTTTTTTTTTGATTCTTTTAATTAAGAACATCAAACGAGATTCATTGTATCCATTGCAACTTGCCTTTATTGTACAGTTGTGGTTGGAATGACCATATTTGTGAGTTGTCTTGTTGCATAGTGTTGGTAAATTTCAAAATCGTTACTAGATTGAATAATTGTTAACTGAATAATCGCATAGCTCTTTACTTGATATTTCAATTCAGCATAAAGTTATAAAATGCAAGAACACAATTAGGAATGTATGTGTATGTGTGTATTTACAGAGTAAAGACAAATAAAAAGGGGTGCAACTTCCTTTCCTCTCTCTCCCATAGACTCAAGAGTTGCGGACCTTAAATTGCCGTGCCTGTTCCACGTCATACTCTACGGAAATGATCAACTTTAATAACTGATTTTGATTACTCGTTACCCATCACTTAAAACGAGTACTTTGTTAGTGCTCATCATTATGACTTGAGAGAAATCCACAAGTTTCCTAATTTGGTTTGCCATTTAAGGATTCATTCATTGGCAAAAAAAAAAGAAAAAAAAAACTTGTGTGTGACCATTCCATTGAACAGTTATTTATTGATTTTGTGAAAATCCGCTATTCTTTCTTTAATAAAATTTGCCACTAAGTCCGCCAACCAACTGGTTTCTCTGGAAAATTAAAATTAAATTATCAAAAATATTACAAAAAAATTTAATTAGTTTCAACTTCCGTTGTACCCAATTCAGTTGAACGGACCGAACAGACAGACGCTCACACATTAGTCGGTTCTGTTGATTTTACTATTGTGTAGTTACAAATATCTGTATTAGTTTTTATAAATGTTGTTTTTGTGCAGCAACTACAACAACATTAACATTAACATTTTAGGTAAACAAGTTTGTAGGTTTTTTTTTCACTAAAAGCGGCCTTTAACACGCAATTGGATTTTCAAACAGCGATCAGCGAGATCAATTATTTGTTATTTGCCTTTTGGCTTGAACTTTGCTCAAAAAAGAAAAAGTTTTCTTCAGAAATTATCAACAAAAAGCGCTCTACTTTAGCTTATTTATTTTTTTTTTCTTTCTTCTCAACATTCTTTAGACAACAAAACATATTTAATGTGCATCAACACAAAAGAAAAGGAGAAAATAAAAAAAATTAAACAAAGAAAAAACTTTTTAGCATAAAATAGCTAATAAAAAAATAATAAAATAAAAAAAAATTATTTATTTACTTGCAAAGGAGACGCACAAATAATTTGTTTCTTCGATGCAAAAACAAAAACAAAACAAAAAAAAAAAAACACGTCAGACCAGACTGACCGACAGCATTTGAAAAAAAGTAAAACTTTAAAAGTAAAATTTAATAAAAAAAAAAGTATTTTTTTAAAAATTGTGTTTTTCTCTTTTGCATTTGTTACCTTATTCTCTAGCGAATAAATCAATCGTATGCATATCCTGTTTTTTTATACTTCTTCCTCTAATACACATAAAAAGGAAGCGTTCTAAAGTACGTGTGTAAGTATGTATTTGATAAGAATTTTTTAATTTCTTTGGGAGTTCATAAATGAATCAAGCGTACTTTTCAAATTCTGTTCAACAAAAAACTTGTTTTAATTGAAGAACGAACTACACAAGCGGAGTTCATTTTTTTCAAACGATTATTTGGAATTGTCCTTTGAACAAGAAAATTACAAAATTAGAAAATTAGAAAATAATTTAATATTTTACCCGGAAACTGAGACTCACTCGTAAGCACAGGCCCCATCATTTGTGCAGCTAAACTGCACGAACATAAATGTCTGTTTACGACTAAAATTTTTTATTTATTTTTTTTTTTTTGAAAATCTACAGCATCCGGTATAAAAACAAAATAATAATAGATAAGAAAAGTAAGCCTGCAAAAGAAAGCAACCGCATCAGAAAACTGGAAATCCTATAGACTCCTAGTGTCTGTCTGTTTGTATGTTACATGCACACATTAATGACACTTTAGTATTTATTATTTACTAAACATTGCACACACACTTGCACACAAAGTTGAATGGAGTGAGTGTGTGTGTATGTACTTATTGTATTGCATAATTATAACCTGGTCTATGATAATCTTGTACTGGCTCTGTATCATCAGCATTACAACGTAAATTCTTGGTCATTTTTTTTCCTCAAGTCGGTCTTTGAGGTGTTGTGGCTTAAAGAACAAGAATTTTAAGATGATGTTGGTTGCAGCGAGCGTTAAGGTAAGAAGAATGTATTAAAAAAATGTTCGTTTATTTAAAGAACGAACAAAAAACACGTTTACAGCGGAAGCAATTTGTGGTGCCAGTTACGTAGTTTATCGATTTATTATTATTTTTTTTTTTTCATGATAATTTTTTAAAGGTATGACGATGATAACTGCAAGATTTCATTTTTGTTTTCGTTTTTTATTTTACTGAATAATTTGTGGAACAATCTTGGTTGGTGGAGAAATAATTAAATAATTTTTTTTGGAACCAAAAATGGTATTTTTTATTTAAAACTTGAATTTCTTACATAATTGAAACAAAAAAAAATATTTCCGAAAAAGAACTCGTAAATAAAATATTTCTTTTCTTTTATTATAATTTGATCATTTAAATTCCTCTTTGAAACTCAACTTTTTTTTATTAGAAAAAAAAAATTGATTTTCGTAAATGAAAGTTTCAATAAAAATGTGTAAGGGTGTATGTTAATGGTGAAAATGTGAGAAAAACTCTTCTTTTCTTCTCCTCACTATCCATAGCTGATCTAGTCAAGTTAAATTAATTTTTTTTTATCGATATTTCGCTTCAACTTTGTGTTCTATGATCAGGATCTACATAAACAAAATTCGTTTTCTGTTTGTTTGTTTTCAAACGGATTTATCTGAAATTTAGTACATATAGTCTCTATACTCCAAGTACGATATACTTTTAGATCGGCCACACCCACTTTCAAAGATTTTCATATAAAACTTTTCAAAAAGCCTGAAATTATGCTTTACAATATTTTATTTAGCGCCAACCAAATGGCGCCTCTGATAATAATACTACAAAAAACATGAGTCACTTTATAAAGTAGTGAATGGCTGCATTTATTTGGATGGGTTTTTTAACAATTAAAATTTTATTTGTAAACAGGTTTCTCTAAAAATGGGTACATAGGCTCTCTAAGGACTGGGCAGGCCGAGGCAAAACATCTAGTGTAATTATAAATTAAGAAATAGGAGGTGCAAAAACTAGAAATTTTAATTAAAAAAATAAAAATAAAAAGGTCAAACAAATTTACAAATAAAAATCATTTGTTTTTGTTAATTAACTTTTTTGAACGCAGTTGTAATCATTTTTGTTAATGAGAAAATCTAATTTGTGAAATTCGAAATCGCCATAAAAAAATCATGCCAAAGAAATATACAAATCTAACAAATACAGACGGTACACGGCTAGAATTACCTTTACAGAAAGAAACAAAACAAAAAACACTTATTTTACTTTACTAAAGCCAGCTGCTGCTGCTGATGTGCCTTGTTAAATGGGTTATTTGAGATGATATCGTAACGAAGCCACACATATTGTCAATACAATAAATACCCAACAAACAATTTTATTTGCTGATGGTGAACAAACTCAACTTTAGTTAAAAAATTAGTATGAGTATTAAGTTGACTTGTCTCTTGCTTTTCTTTTCAACTAAATAACCTTTAACCTTTTTAAAGGCATATGAAAAACTGATTGAGAAGAATGACATGTGGGATATACAAGTATTGGACGGGTATTTTCTCCTTCTTCAGTATTTTTTTTTTTTTTTCGCTTTAAAATCTGTTCTTAAATGGTAGAAACAAATGTTGACTGGGTGAAGACTACACACGCACACACAAGCTACTAAGGCAACATCTGTGTATTGTAAAATACAAACTTTGACTAGTTCACCCGCATCACTATGTTGCAACTAAATATCTTCTGCACAAATAAGTGCATGTTTCAAAAAGCCTGTTGCACCGTTTTGGTCAGTGGTTTCATTTTATAAACAAAAATGGTAAAAACAAAACAAACCAACAAAAGCAAACACAGCACTCAACAGCTGTACCGTCACATGCACACATGCATGCGTCTGAATGTTACCAGCTTTAATGCAACTGCAACACAGCTGCAGTTGTAGTAGAATGAATGCTTGAGTCTCTTTTCTCTTCTTTGCTATTGTTGCTATGGTTACTGTTGCATTTTGTTTTATTATTTTTTATTTTTGTACAGAAAACAAGCAAACACACAACTACACTAAAGTCACTACACACACACACACAGACGTCTAGTTCTTACAAAACAAAAAATTGTAAATAAAAAAAAATAATCCTACAATCCAAAATCTGTAAAGAAACAAAGTCTCCACTGTTAATGAGAAACTAATGTGCCTTGTTGGTGTGCACAGTGCCTCACAAAAGTCTGTACCAAAGAAATTCAATTTTTAGTGATTAAAAATATTTTTATGTTTCAGGTCGCAGGCGACGGTGCACTCCACTCTAAATGCTGAAGTTGTGTAATTCAGTAAATGATTAACTGAGTTTTGCTTTGTTTCGATGGAAAAAGAATTTTCCAAAAATCGTATTGTGATTCTGCACTGCACTGTTGACACATACAAATTTTGTGAATGCATTGATTTGGCCTAATAATGTACGTACATAACGTAACGTATTTAGCCAGCACTCACACTTTGACAAATGCACCATGAATTTTAAACAAGACATGAACAAAAATAAATCGTAAAAATTACATGTTCTCACCTCATTCTGTATTTTCAAGTACATGCAAACACACATGTCACACATTTATTAAAGTGTTTGTGTTTGTGTTAACTTGTTGCATTCAACAGTTCCATCATTTTTTAAAGGTTTTCAATCGGATTTATGGGCATGTTTGCAAGGTTTTGAAAAAAAAAGAAAACCCTAGAAAATATTACAAGATTTAAAAAACAAATTATTTTTGTTCAATCCGTCATTTTCCTATTAATTGCACTATCAGTCGCCATGGTTACATTTTGATGATCAACAAATGTTATTTACCCCGTGCTTGTAGGCAACCAACCATGAGAAAATCATTTGGATTTTTTTTTTGTTGTCTTGTCAACAAACACACTCACTACAAGCAGTAAAATGAGTGGATGGGTGAATGGGTGAGTGGCTGCAGGGAATTTTCATTAATTTATTACAAAGTGTCGCACGTGTTTTTTTAAATTGTAACAGCAAAAACAAAAAAGGGTTTTTTTTTGTAGTTGTTACAACGAATAGATTAAAGTGTGTAGAAATATTTGTATGCAACAGAGGATACAAGCAACAATTCACATTCAGAATGTCGATCGCACAACCGATTTAATTGTACACATTTCCTGTATGCAACCATTTAAAAAACCAAAATGGCCTACATTTCAAACTGAGACAATTTATGTGTGTTCAGGTACACAAAACACAATAGATTCTAGGAAACGGTGTAAATAGTTTGATTTAAATCTTTTCACTTCAATGAAATTCCATTAACGAAAGAAAAAGGATACACTAAGAATGGGCTGACTAACATAAATAAACTTTCTAAAACTTTACACCGCCATCGATAGCACAGGCTTAAAGAAGTTTTTTTTTTGTGGTGAATGAGGTTTAACGGGCAGAGGCAGAAAAGGTGTTCTACGTTTTCCATTTTTTCCTCGTCTTGACAACTTCTGCAGTAGTCATTCTTCTTGCATGGTTACCAAGACTGCTCTCTGGAGTTTCAGTGAGCCCCTACTGCGATTGCTGTCCAGCCTAGGCAGCACTAAAATTAGTGTTTATGAATATGAGAAAGCCTCTCTCTCTCTCTCTTAGCTCCTTTTAACTGATGGGATTTTAAATTCCATCACATACACGAACCAAGCCCATTTCTAAAAGATTAATGTTTAAAAACGTTTCCAAGCTATAAAAAAATATTAATATTGATAAAATGTAAACGAAAAAAACTTATTTTTTTTCTGTTTCCGTTTTTAAAAGAAGAGAAACGAGCAAACACTCTCAAACAATTTGACTTTAAGAACTTCGTACCACTCGATCAAAATGCGAACTCGTTCACAAGAACCACTATAAATTTTGGATAAAAACATTAAGGCAAATACCGCTGAAGATCGAAGAACTTGTACGATCGTCATGACATTAATTGAATTTGTAAAATCAAGTACTATTTGCTCACTTGTGTTTCATTTGTATGCCAACAGTTTAAACACGTACGTGATCGACATGTTGAATACTTTTGAGACACATTTGCAGTACTGCCATGTACTCGTACATGTGTGTATGTGTTTGAGAGTGTGTGTACACTTAAGTATGACTTGCAATCGAACTAAAAACAACAATGACTTTATGCTTGATCGAATTTTCATTTTAAAAATAAAGAGACGAGTTCTTTTAAGGTTATTCGTATTCTGATTCGTATTCTTATTTTTTTTTTTTTTTTTAATTTATTTGTGTCATGAATATGATAATGTGAACACACTCGCCCAAGCACACACACACATATATTAACTGCCAGCAATTAATTGTCATAAAATGTTAAATGTTTGAAAACGAAGAAGAACATTAAAATGAACATCAAATAAAATAAAATCATAAAGTATGTCTGTCTGTCTGTCTGTCTGCCTGCCTGTAATTTGTTTCAATAATTTCTTTCTCAGTGCAATCGATATTAAATTAAAAAAAGAAAAATGTAAAACCAGCGAGTGTAGATTCATGTGTATGTGTGTGTGTGTGTGTGTTCCGCTATCTAAAGCTTGAACACACCTCGTTATATGCCAATGAATGTTAATTTTTGTAAGCACCAACTAATGGACATGATGCATTCTTGTAAACATCGGTGTAAGTAGTTTATCGCTCAATCACAAATAATTTGTGAATAATTTGAAGCAAAAATTTTCTTTTCTTGTTTTTTTAAACACACAATGAGAGTGTATTTTGTATAGAATTCAGGCAGTTATTGCCCTAGTTGGGAGCCCCTGCTCCCAAAAATATGAAATGAAATAAAATAAAATCTTTCTTTAGAATTGATTCCACTCTTGCGCTT
Organism: Thelaira solivaga; assembly: GCA_947397855.1. Classification (NCBI taxonomy): domain Eukaryota; kingdom Metazoa; phylum Arthropoda; class Insecta; order Diptera; family Tachinidae; genus Thelaira; species Thelaira solivaga. The sequence goes on from OX377614.1 coordinate 639,123, forward strand.
AATTATGTTTCCATATTTTTTTTATCTTTAAATTTTGCTCCATATTTGTGATTCAACAGCTTTAATATGGGAATGAACTCTAACTGGAAATACTAAATAAACTGAAATTTTTAAAGTTCATTGGCATTTTTTCTTGCCGAAGCAAAGAAAAGCAAAATAAAAGAAATAAATTCATTTCTGATCTTTCTTTTCAAACACTGAGCACATTTTAGCTGCTTTAAGCCGGACGTGTGAACATTAAAGTATTTTGTTAAATTCTTTTTTTTTTTAGTTTCATTTAAGTATTTTGAATTGGTATTACGAAAGAACGATTCTATAACAAAAGGTGTTAATGAACTAGAGGTCGAAAAGCGAATGGATAACAAATTTAAGCTTTGAAATGCGAGTAATAGAAACACAAAGAAGATATTGACAGTGATCTTGTGAAGAGCACTTTCACGCACACATACATACATACATAAATTAAAAGCAAAATAAATTTATTAAAATAAAATTTAAAAAGAAATGACCTTTTGATTGTGAAGGGGTCATTTATCTAATTCACTTCTTGTTATTTTCTATTGATCATACATTTTTAATGATTCATCAGAAGTGAACATTGATTTCAGTCGTCAGACAAAAAGCTTTTATTTAATTGATGCCATGACTGCCTGCAACAGCCACCTCGCCACCTTCACAAAAATGTGTACTTTGTTTGTATGATTTAAAATGGAAATGGAAACACGTCAGTCCCATAAAATATTTTAATTTCATTTGCATCATTAAGTAAGAAAAGTTCTACACCAAAATTAGTTATGAATTTTTATTTATCCTTTAACTGAATACCTTGTCAGGAATGTCATTTTTCTCTAGTTTTCTATACAAATTTAAAAAAAATTCTCAATTAATATAAAAATATTTAAGAAAAAATACTTTTTTTTGTTAAAAAAAAAAAAGGAAAATGGCCCACACCTAAGTATGCCTGTAAATGTGAATGTTTTTACATTAATTATCTATTCATGTACTCGTATTTGTTAAGTGTCTGTCTGTCTCTCTGTCTCTCTGTCTCTCTGTCTATTGGATTTAGAAACAAAACGAAAAGCAATGACGATGACGATGAAAGTAAATGATACAGTTTTTCATCATTTTTAAATTAAAAATGACGAAATATTTTTATAAGTTTGGCACACATACTCACTCGTACGAGTACGAGTACATGGTTTGGTTTGGATTGTCGATAACGTTAAAAATTGTTTTGGAATTTTATTTTCGCTCAAAGAGCACATTTTGTTAATTAAAAACAATTAAGCTTCAGGGCAACTGGGTGTCATGGCAGATCGAATGAATGAATACTTACCCACAGCAAAATATATGTATGTATGACACACACACATACAAAGCTATGCATACACATACACTTGCATCTAAACAATATTCTAGCCAGTAAATAAAAATTCATTTAAACTAATAACGTTATCATGAAGGGATCTTATTTATGACCAAAAAAAAAAAAAAAAAAAGAAAACAGAAAACATAAAACAGCGAACAGAAAAACGAAAACAACAACAAAGCATAAGGCTTAATTTTAACCCACAGAAAACATCATTCACTATTTGGTTAATATTGTGTATGTGCATGTGTGTGTGTGTGTGTATGCTGCACTATCGTACTTAAATTGCAGTTGTAGCTGTTGGTTGAATTTGATTCCACTGGATGATGGTGTTTCAACACTCCAAAATAAAATTAAAGACAAATTGTTATTATTGTTATTGTTATTGTTAAAATGTACTTATTGCTTATTACCCGATCGTCAGCGCGTTTCATGAAACAAGGGAGTAGCAAACACATTCATAAGCATCATAATAATGCTCATTATGTATGTGTGTGTGTGTGTGTGTGTGTGTGTGTGTGTGTGTGTGTATTTCTTTATATCAAGCCATCATACACACATGCATTCACATAAGCACATGCTCCCATAAAAAAACATTAATGCGTATGTGTATGTGTGTGTCCAATGCATTTGTATGTGAGTTATTTATTGCAACATCATAAGCAACACCACAATGTTGACAATTAATTGCGGTTAATTGGGATTAACATGCAACAACACTAAAGTGTATGCGTATGTGTGTGTCTAGCATACATGAAAATATTATTCTGTATAACTGTGCTGCACCGTTGCAAACATACATTTACGTATGTATGTATGTATGTATGCAGGTACATACATATGTTTTCTTGAGTGTATGTGTGTTTTGAACTAAATTTACTTGCCAACTCAGCGTATTTAATTCTTGAAAATTCTAGTCTAATTAAATAATAATTAATTTTTTTTTTTAGTCTAATTTTTTTTTTTATTAATTAGAAAAAGAGTTTTATGAACAATTTATTTGCAAGAATTATTTTAATTTTTTTCTGCTACATTTTCAATTTACTTTTGGAAGTTTTAAATCAATCGATTTTATTTTATAATTTTTTTTTAAGTGAAACATAACTACTGGTACATACAAATTTAAATTTTGTCTGTTAAGAATTTTTAAAACAATCATCAATTATATGAGCTGTTATTTTTGAAAATGAGTTGGGAATAATTTTAGCAAGATCTTACTAAAATTAATGCCAACAGAATTTTTTTTTTTTTTTTTTGTTAATGGACTTGGACCATTTTAAAAAATAACGGCTCACTTAACAGCATTATGTACGTATAAATGTGTGGTTATATTTTCAGTACATTTAAATGAAAAACAATTTTACTATTTGTGTCTGTGTGTGTATTTAATATAATTGTCATGTTAGTTGTTGTTAAACAACTATTTTGTATCGAATCACTTTGCCAGTAAATTGATTGCAAAAGAAAATGCCAACAAAATAAACACAAGAAAACAAAACACAAGCAAAAGACAAAAGAAATGCATTTATTTAATATACAATCACCACAATTTCCACAATTTCCCACCAAAAACCTACTCACATCGCAGGAAAAGCTTAACAGCCAACCTTTTTTTCATGGTACACATGAACCGTTTCCTGGGAAATTTAGCGAAAGTTTTATTTTTTTTTTTATTTCTATATTTGCTGTGATCGTTGATTGCAATATCGGTATGTCTGTACATGAGAAGGCTTACTTGCCATGGCTCATAAATATTTTGATTTTTCAAAAAAAAAAAAAACAAAAACGAGAAAAAACCAGCCAGCCTACACTAAAAAACACACACAGACTACAGGTACTCGAACAACAACAATAACCTTAATGGTATCCGCAAGTAGCAAACAGGCCTACAGAGAGATGTTTCCTCACTACCACATACATTTGCAGATTGATGATCTGTCTTAAATAGTTCTTAGCCAACTAATTAACTACCAATAAAATGTTGTTTCTTTATCATTTTATTCATAAATCAATTTAAAAAAAAATTTATTAAACTTTTTTCTACAATTTCGTTTTTGTTGTAACATTTTCAATTGTCTGCCAGCCAAGCGATCGATTGGCAGATGTTTTCATGTTTACGCACCAACAAAAAATACAAACAATAAAATAACGCATGCACAAGCATAAGTACTCGTACGCTTTCATACAAATTTTCATAATATTTTACGATTGGTTGGTTGGGTCACTGCAGCAGGTTGTATGCGAAGAAGTCAAAATTGCTGGTGTTTTGTGTGTACGAGTGCTGAAAACTCATGATCATTTAAATACTCGTACGTAAATGATTGGAGAGAGAAACAAAACCAACAAATGAAATACAACACACTCGTACTTGTGGTTAGTGACGCACAAATCAGCTTTTACTTAAGAAATGCGCATGTCCGTACACTTAATTTCAATTACTGGCCAGTTGAATCGATGCCAGATTTAATTTGTATTTGCAAATTGATTTTTTTTTTATTAATTTTTATGTTTGTATGCATGAGTGTACAACTGAGTGTGTGTGTGTATTAAAAGTAAAAGAAAACGCTTTACTACAGAGTTGTGTACATGCTTCCTTGCAAGAATAATAGAAAGACAAGATTACGGCATCTGCGCATGTAACACAAATGACGTCACGTGATATGTTTTTATTGGCTAATAATTTACAGCTAAATCAGAGAGAGAAAGAGAGATAGCCGATATTCGTCATCTAACGGGAAATCATGCTCATGCCGTAATCTTATCTTTCTATTATTTTTGTTTCTATGTGCGCTTGTGTGCTGTACAAAAGTCAAAATCCCTTGCAATTGGAATGAACTAAAGTGACAAGTAAATCAAGGAAAAAATCAAAACAGAAAAAGTATTCCTTGTTCGCTATTTAAGGATTTCACTGAAGTTACATACAAAAAAAAGGGCTATACACGCATACTTGAAATGGCTTACAAGCATTTTTTATTTTAAAAAATAGTGGTGTGTGGCCTACAAGCATAATTTGGAGCCTTTTAGTATGGAGTGCATTTTCTTGAATAAAATTTCCTTGGAAGCTTTAAAAAGGGTCTCACTCTGTAAAATGGTTTTTTATTCGCAAGCTGGAAAATTTAAAATCAAAAAAAAAGATGGATTTTCCACCTTAGGTTGAACTTGTATCTACAAAGTATAAAACGGATGGCATTAGCACTCTATTGGCTGATTGGTTAGCTGACTTTTATGTGTGCGTCTGTTTGTACAAGTATAAGATTTGCTGGCAAACAAGAGAATTTCCAAACGTTTTGTTTAATCATACAAAAAATTCAAATCATCATTCCTGCCATCCAGATTGAAATCGTTTTCATCATAATGATCTACAGCTGGAGTATGTCTGAATTGAAACAACAAAAGCAGAATAGCTGGGGCATAGGGGGGAGCAAGCGGCAGTAGAGAAAAAGTAAATGATAAGAAACAAATAAACAAAACGAAAACTGTTTATTTTTGCGTAACGTATCGCATTTGATTAAGAAACCGTATTGGAAACAAATGGTTGCACATGACTATCGTGATTTAAGCACAAACAAATTTTAAATCTTAAACAAAAAATTAATAAAAATTAAGAAATCTTCCTGTGAACGATCGATTTTGCTACCCAGAGTCATTTGTGTTTGTTTATGCTTAAACTCTTAAGACAACAAATGTGTCCACATGTTTGCCCTCTTTTAAACTCCACCATAGAAATAACAAGCACACATTTTTCTATTGTAATTTTACAATTAAAGTTTAGATTGTTTAGATTTGTGTTCGCAAGCAACCTGGTCTTGTCTTGCCTTGTCTGTGAGCGTTAGTAAATTCATAAAATTATGAGGCAAGTGCAGCACACCGGAAACGTTTCACTCAAGTGTTTTCCGATAATTAAAAGTATTTAAAAACATAAATCAAAGAGGAAAAAAACTCACAAAAAACATGTTTGTAGGTAAATGTGTGCGTATGTGTGTGTGTGTCATTTGCATTAAAAAAAAGCCGTCTGTGTCTCTTTGTGTGTGCTCTCGTATGTCCGTAAAAGCAAAAAGGATTTCTTTAAACAGCAAAATAATTGAGAATTTTTTTCTCCAGCTTGTGTGGGTTAGGTGTACCGTCCGTCCACTGTTCAAAATAAGTACTTGAAACTGGTGTGCATGCATTTTGTGTTGTTCTTTTCGTTTCTGTTTTTAATTTGTTGTTGTTGTTGGCTTTCTACAAGTCTCACGTTTTAACATGAAAAATTATGAAATTTGATATTTTCCTACTTAAAAAAATTGATAACAAGAAAGCAGCTGGTGTTTGACAAAATGTTGAAAACAGGACAGGACACTTAGTAAAGTCCTTGGAGTTTTCAGATTTTGTTCTTATTGTTGCTGTGTGCACAAAGTATCCACTTACAAGCACTCGTATAAAAAACGAAACAAACACTTGAATGCCTAAAAATTGATACAAGTACTTAGGCACACACACACACATTTACACGAACTCATATTTATATACTAGAATGCATATCCATGTATGTATGTACAGTAGGCATGCAGAATGTGTTAAATATTTCTTTTGTTTTCTGCTTTTAAAAATTAAATTTTACACTGTATATGAATGCACTTCATTATTAGCTACATGCATACACACATATGAATGTACATGCTAAAGGGCTGCACAAGCATACTTGAAATGGCTTACAAGCGCTTTTTATCATAAAATATTACACACGCTTCTAGTGGTGTGTGGCTTTCAAGTATGCTGGACAACAACACTTTGATAATAAGTACGTCTACTGTCAATGGCAATACAGTTTGTAATAAAATTAAACATCAATTTTTTTTTTTTTGCAAATTTTAAAATTTTAAATTTTAAAAAATTATGTAAATTTGTATGTATGTGCCTACATGTGCATGTAGTAGCAAGCACTTACTACAATCACACATGTGTGTAAGTAAGCGTGTGTGTGCTTGCATTCTTTTAATAAAAAATAAACTTTCATACTTTCGTTTTGTTGTTGGGCAGGTATGTTCGTGTACAATATACACGAGTATTACTTTACTCGTTTCCTTCAAAATGCAATATTATAAACGTTTTGAATCAAAATTTCCTCCCTCAACAAAATTTAAAAAATTTTTACTTCTTTTACTTTTTACCATCTGTTCCTTTTTCAATCCCTTATATTGTTGCCTTCATAACAAAACTATAACAACAACAACAAGAAAATGAAATTAAAAAAAAAGTAAAAATACAACATGTTTCTCGTTTTTTTTTTTTCTTCTTTTTTTTGTGTTACTCGTATAACCGAACAGGTTTTATTTGAAAATTCCCATGGTGTCGTTTATTGCAAAGCAAAGTGTGTGTGTATTTAGCATGCCTATATGGATGTGTGTATCAGCATCTGAATGTGTGTAAAACTACCTGTCTGAAAAACTGCATTTCACTATACGAAAAAGCAACCACCATTAGCACCGTAGCAGCACTGCGCCATCATCTGCTAAATCAACATTATCAATGAGTAGGCAGCAGTTCTTGCTGATGGTATTCCAGCTCAGTGCCAAAAATCAAAGAGCACATTAGACTGGCCCAGCTTGTAAATAGAATTTTTGAATTATTTTTTTTTTTTATATAAAACTATATGTTTTTGCCAGGTCTCGCCCAGCCTGGTTCTGTATTACGTGAGAGAAATCCGCTTACAAATAGAATTTTAATTTTAAAAACTCTTCCAAATAAATACAATCATTCAATATCAGAGGCGCCATTTGGTTGGCGCTAAATAAAATATTGCAAAGCATAATTTCAGGCTTCATTTACAGTTTTAAGTGAAAATCGTTGAAAAGTACAGAAATAGAATTTTATTTATATGGATAGATAAAGCTCCTGTTTGTGCTTCATTTTTTGATTATTCTTTTATGGTTGCAGAACTAAGTTAAAGCTTATAAAATTCAAAGGTATTAACTAGATAAAATCATGTGTTTTTTTTCTGTCTCCCAACATATTCAAATATTTGATATTGTTTTCCCATTAAACTATTAAAAAAATTAAAATTTAGTTTGCTTGCCACGCCCACTTTAAATTGGAAATACATATCATTCGTTACAATCCTTGTGACCAAATGTTTTTGCTCAAATATTTCCCTTTAGATTAAAATCTGTCTAACTTCTCTTTCATTGTCTTCTATTGCTTGTGGTTTAATTATTTTTGCCGCAACTACGTCTAGAGCTAATCCATAGAGTTCAAGAAGGTTTCTTTCTGGCAATTTTTATTTAATTTTGTATCTTTGGGAGTTTTGCTGGTGAATGTGGAAGGAAAACAAAGGGAAATCCCATCACTTATTCTGGTACCAGGCTAATGTACACACAAACACTAAAGTACTAAGCGTTTTGCCGATCAACATGGTTGGTGCATCCGTGTAGTTTACTCGTACCTGCTGGTTGTATTCAGTAAGGAAATTCTCCTTTTTGTTTTGTCTGAGAATTGATCAAGCATAGTTTTTGTTTATTTCGTTATTGTTTTTCTCTTCTTCTTACTATACCTAGTTGGTATGACCAAATTGAATGAATGAAGGAGGGATGGAATGAGCGAATGAATGTTTTGTAAGAACAAAAAAAAAACTTTTTATTAAAGAAACTGTGCACTTAACTGCTGTTATCTTGCCTGTCTTTGTAAATTTGGGGTAGCTAAAGATTTCCTATTTAAATCTTATCGATTGTCTTGTTTGTTGGTTGCGTTTTTGTTTTTTTTTTTTCATGAGAGAGTTGGTTCTGTCTGTTTCTTTGTTTTGTTTGTTTGTTCATTAATATCCTTAAGTAGTTGTTTGTTTGTATTTTCTCTCTCTCTCTCTCCTTCTCTTTCTTTCCATCTGTTTACGGCCCATTAAATATGTGAAAGATTTAAGATTTTAGATTTATTTTGCTGATGCTGTACTGCAGCACTACTTCCCAGTCAATATGGTTTTGTTGCGTAAGCATTTCCAATTACAGACAATAATTTTCATTGGAATTTTACACAAAACAAAACTGAGTAGAGAAGTTCAATTAATTTTTTTTTTCTGAATTTTAAGAGGAGATTATCTAGTGGATTTTCAAGTGCAAACATGTGTGTTTTCTTAAACGGCTAATGCAAATATTCAATCATAATTTCTGTACATTTTTCAAGCACTAAATTAAAAATCTAAGAAGGAAATTTTAAAAGGACACTGGAGTTGCTAGGGCATGTATTACAATTGAAATTAAGTGCAGTGGATGGATGGCAAGAAATTATGTTTCAATAGTAATAAACGGCTTCAGGTCAAACTTGCCCCAGTCGGCAATTTGATTGTATGTGAAACCGGTTTGTATTACTGCAGCAACTCGTACTAATTTATATCAAAAGTACCAAGTTTGTACAAGCATGTACTAGTCTGGCCATTGTTGCATCAACATTTAAGTTTGTATTATTGGTTTTTATCTCGTATTGCTAAAAACAAGCTACACACACACGTACACAGTCATAAATATGAATTGTAAACTTTTCTCAGGCCTTTACAATCAACTTCATTCACATAAGCCACTTGCAAACAAAAACCGACATCAAGCCAGACAGACAAAATGACAGTATCGCTATCAAAGTGCAGGTGAAGTTTTATTTACACAAACACAAGCACGTTTGATTCAATTGCATTCATACGTACACACAATGAAAATGCAGATGTTTAGGTTGTTTGCAAAAATCCAAAAAGAAGGTTTTAATTTTCAATATTTTCAAATTCATAATTCCTGAGAGAAATTGAATTTTTCTTTTTTAATTTTTGTGAAAAATTCTTTTTCATAGAAAATCTGTCTGCCTTTTAAAGCAGGTGAAATCAAGAATTTTTTTTTTATTTTTTATGAATGTGTGTATGTATGTGTGTACGTAACAAGGCTAAGCTGAATTGCAATTATTTTCTTTTCATTTCAGTTAAATCGCTCAATTATTTTTTATTTATTCGCAAAGTTTAAAATTTCATTTGATAAGCAAAAAAAAAAAAAGAATGATAGAAATACAAGATTGCGGCATGCATATGATTTAAAGTTAAATGACGTAGATTGTCCACTATTTGAAGAAAAAAGTATACATTTCTCTCTTCCTATCTCTTTCTCTTATTTATCCAATAGGAACAAATCGCTTGACGTCATTTGTGCTACATGTGCAGATGGCGTAATCTTGTATTTCTATCATTCTTGATACCAACTGTGAACTTGTATTCATACAAACAAACATTTGCATGTTTGTGTGTATTTACGTAATGAAGCAAATTTATACAGAAATTTGACAACAACAAAAAAAAACGAAATAAACATTTTCGAAACAATAAAAAAATGTAGTTAAAAATTAACACTGACAACAACAACAACAACAGCAACAATTTAATACTAAAACTTATCAAGTTTCCAACTTGTTATGAAACGTAGACCAGACACGACACGGCAAAACAACGACTATTTAATTAATTTTTATTCCAAGAATTCAATAACAAAATTTACAAAAAAAAAAACATAAACTTGAAAAATAAATTTCAGTTTAAGCAGCTCTTGTTTAACATAAAAAAAAAATAAAAAAAATCTTTAACTGAATTCCTGCAAAAAATCAGGAACTCGAACGAAAATTCTACCTTTCAAATGAAGAATTTGAATTAAGTTCCTACGATGTCTTTGCATTAAAGTTTCGAACGGCATCAAGACAGTTCTTCTTGTTTACCTAGGACATCTGAGGTAGGAGTAGGGGATCTTTTCAAATAACTTAGTTAGTCATTTTTCTTGACATGCAAATCGACGAACCAACCTGGAAATTTTTCATATTTGGCTACAGAGAGTCAGCGTTTGCAAAGAAACGAACGTTTCGTTTTGTAGTTTTTCAAAATATTATTATGGAAAACTACAAAACCAAACTTTAGAATTCGTTTCATTGCGTTTCTTTGCGAACTCTGCTACAGATTCCCTCAATTTCCTTGTAAAAAATTTTACTCAATTAAATTAAAGTGAATTCCATATTAAAAAAGGGAAAATAAAATAAAAAATAATTAAAGGAACCACTTACCTTTCGTATCACCGTGATCGGCATATCCAGGGGTCCCCGCTACAGCCAAATCCAATACAATTATAACGAATCCCAAAATAAATTTAAATTTTATGGCCATTTTTGTTTCCAATTGGACTTGTAACACAATCAAATGCAGTAAACTTTCAACACCGTTACGAGTGAAAAGCTTCGCTTAGTGAAGTCTTTTTTTTTATTTTTGGCGTTTAAAAGAAAAACCGTTTTATTCTTGCAGATTTTCGAGTGTTTAGTTTATTTTATTTAGAAATTGGTTTTTGTTGTTGTGTACGAGTATATAAATTTCTCGATGACGGCCAGCGAAGCATATCAAAAAGACTCAAACAGCCATAGTTTGTACCACGTTTACACAAGATTTGTTTTTTTTTTTTTTTTTTGATTCGACTTTTTTTTAATAATTTTATTCACACTCTGGTATTTGTATGTGTGTAGCGACGAGTGGGTATTAGTTGTAGAAAGAAGCCAACAATTCAATGTAGCGTGACAAAGTGCGTATGTGTGATGGCTTTTTGTTGCATTAATCGATTGTTGTGATTGTTAGTTAAACTCAGACTCGAAAAATTGTTGTGGATGTTGCATAAAAATGACAACGACAACAACTATGACAATAAAACAAATTGTTGTGCAACAAACAACTACCGTGGCAAGATACGGGCAGCAACAATTTTAAAAATTCCTCAAGCCTTAACATATTTGGTTGTAATCTTTCTAGCGCTGTCGCGCGTGTGTGTGTTTTTTTTTTTTTGGAATTTGCACTTGTTGATTTAATTACTCATTATTTTTTTTTTTAATTTGCTGATTAGCTTTCACATCATATTCTTTCCGATTACTTTAACAAACACTCTTTTCTTCAACTTTAATTTCATTAAACACTTGTTGTTGTAGGTAAGCACTTTAACACTTTCTAGCATCTAGATTTCAGTTTTATAGATAGAAAATATTTTTCATCTTTTGATTAGTTGTTGTTAATACAACAATTTTCCCGTCATGTAAAACAAACAACAAAAAACGAAAAAAAATTATTTGTGATCGTTTTACTAAAATATTTATTTATTAATTTATTTATATATATGTGTGTGTGTGTGTGTGTGTGTGTACATACCTAGAAATTTTATTTATTTTTTATTTTGCATTTTTATTGTTGACAGCAAAAATAATAATAAACCCATTTCGAAGTGTTTGTATGCGTGTGTGCATGTACCCAGTACATGGTTAAAAATAAACGTTAAAAGCGAATAATAAACAGAAAATAAACATTAAAAAAGAGCACACAAAGTAATAAAGAATAAAAACCTTTATTTGTTATTGTCTTAACGATTGTACGAGTAAAAAGTGTACGTTTGTGTTGTTGGTATGTCAAAAAAAGGTTTCTTTACTCATTCTTTGCACATTTTCCAACTGTGGTGAGTGCAGATCAATCAATTGTTTATATCAGTTTCAGCAGGTTTTAATTTTTTATTAATTTCACTTTCTTCGTTACATAAAATTGTTTGCTTGTCACTTGAAATTATTTTCTTTTTTTATTCATAATTTTTATTTAAAAAAAAATCACTATTAACAAATAACCCGGTACACCGTCCAATCGCTTAAAAACTTTGTTAACGAATGCTTGTTGTGGCTAAAGTAAATTCAGAGTTTGCAACACAAACAAACGATGAACACGACGAAATGGAACTGAAACACGTAGACTGAGAGCTGAGTGAGAGTTTCGTAAATCAGGAGAGCGAAAGATCTTTTAAATTTAAAAAGCTGCAAACACAATTTTTAAGGTTTTCGCCTTTACTGCGGCAAGAATTATTCGAACAAAACATGTACTAAATTCGTTATTGGTTGCTTGTTTCGAAATGTTTCAAGTCAAACTACAAGAATACAAGAACGTTAGTCAACATGCGACCCAATTTTATTATTAAAATAACGTACGCAAAATTCAAGATGTCAATACTAAAGGGCTGCACAAGCATAATTGAAATGGCTTACGAGCTCTTTTTATTATAAAATATTACACATGTTTGTAGTGATGTGTGGCTTTCAAGTATGCTTGTGCAGCTTTTTAATAATATGGATGAATAATCACTTTTTCTGACATCTTTTTTGTAAATTTAAAAGCTGAAAATTTATTAAAAATTTTAAAAACCAATTGTTTTAACCTAAAACTAAATAAAACCTAATTTTTATTTAACTTTTTGTTGACTGTGCATAAAGGTACGAAAAACCGGTTTTTTCCCCCGTAACTTAAGATTTTGGCAAATTCTAGTTTCTTGTTGTACTCGACAACACATACCAGAAAGTATTTGCACTTTAATATTTTATAAAGTTCCACTTTATATATGAAAAAGCCACTTCTGTTTTATTAAATAATTTTGAGGGACTACAACTTTAGAAGCCCTAAAATTTTGTTTTATCAAATTATTTTGATTCAGGCAAACGGTAATGCTTTCATTGCCAACCCTTCAATTGAAGAATATATCGCCTCACCATCCTTGGGTTACTTGCGACAACAAGTCAATTTTCATCCAAGTCCCTTTAAGCGATTTTTTTATAAGTGGCACAGCTGATGCTTTTCATAGGCACAATAAATAAATCATTTTGTTTTTGTTAGTGAAATAAAAACGTATTAATCGTTAAAGTTTAATTCATGCATTCAAGAATAATTCATTTTAACTAAAAAAAAAAGTCCATAAATTGTTATTCATTTCAACCAAATTGATATCGTTTACCTTTACCTGAGTCAAAAATTAACTTCCTATTTCTTTCTGGCTTTTCACATTAAACACAAAAAAAAAGTCCCCATCCATCATTTACAGAAATTTATTATCAGTAAATTAGTTTTGCTACAATTCTTTTAAAAATAATTAATACTTTTGCATACACACACAAACACGCATGCATGTATGCACTGAGTCTCGAAGTGAGTCCCCTCTTATTTTATTTTTTTGTTTATGGAAAAAAATCCCATTTATTTATTTAACCAAGATTAAATATACGTGAATGTAAAAAAAAAATAAAAATTAAAAAAAGATTCATGAATGCAGTAAAATCTGATGTGTAATAAATAGCAAAGAAAATTGGCAGAAAGTCATTAGTAGTTTGAGACACAGCTAGATAATAGAACTAGAGTCTGAGTCTAGAAATATTAAAATAAAAAATAAATTTAAACGAAATACAGAGAAACAATGAAGTTCTACAGCATGTTTTTGATTGCCTTTTGTTTGACTGTTTGCTTTGCTTTGCAATCTGCAGCAACACCTGTAGATGAGGTCCAAGAAGGACATTTTGTTGATGGTGTGGAAGCTTTAAAGGAAATTGAACCTGAGTTACATGGCCGCTATAAAAGAGCCACATGCGATTTATTAAGTGGAACTGGTGCCAATCATTCGGCCTGTGCTGCCCACTGCTTGTTAAGAGGAAATCGTGGTGGTTATTGCAATGGACGAGCCGTTTGTGTCTGCCGTAATTAAATTGTAATTGAGAAAACTGCATTTAATAATTAATTTGTTTATTAATTTGTTAATAAATCACAAAGGGCCCACATCAGAGGACCTAAGTGAGTCCCCTTCTGTGTTCCTTGTTGGCGAGCCTTGTGTAAACTAACCTGTCTACTAAATAAGTTAATTTTTTTTTTTGAATTTTATAAATAAAAATTGTAAATTGAAATTGAAATTTATTATTAATTAAGAATTTAGGAACGGCGATTTAAAGCACAAAGGACCAATGAAATGTTGAATAAAATATCTTTCATTTATAATTCCTTGTTAACCCTAGACACTTAACCTTCGTCAAATCTAACGAATGTATGCTGATCGTATGCGTCCTTGCTTGCCAACTCAGTATTTAACGAGCTGAGTTGAGCAACAAGCAAGCTAGCAGTTCATACATAACTGCTCAAATATTAGAAGAAATTGTGAATTGGACTAGCTCGTCGGACATGGCGAACAAATCACCCAAAGAAGATTCTGAATTCTTAATGAATACTAGACTCTGGGAGGATTTGTAACTTGAGAATAGTGTCACAATAGATCTATATTGGCCGCAGTGACCACGTGACTTGTTCTCACTCCTCATTCTAATTCTAATTCTAACTTGTAGAATAAAATAAATAGACGCAGGGTGACCCTAGCAAATAAGAGATCAAAGCATTACTGGGATTTTTAGTGTCAACGGAAGCATTGAAAGATAATCATTTGACTCTCGACGAATTGTTAAAAACAGAGTATTTTGGTACAAGATATATGTATGTACGAGTATGAGCAGAGAAAAATGTGACTTTATCATGCGATGTCTACGTTTGGATGATGAGATCACTAGTTTACTGAGACAATAAGATGATCCTTTTATACCCATAAGTCAACACCACCCAAAATTATCCCCCTGGCACAAATGTAACAATTGATGAAGAGTTATTGAGCTTCCAATTAAGCCATGTTTCAAAAATATCCAAAAACATAATTTAAAAAAATAGTAGTCATAACGACGTGAGGTGGCTAGGGTCAATGTTTAATTTTCCATCAATTCAAATTGTCCTTTTTTTACAGTGGGGCTTAACATTATGATCTGGCCCCATAGATACTTACCTCAATGATTATTTCGTTTCTATTTTTTTCTGTTATCTAAAGAAGAACTTGTAAGCCTTGTTCAAATTGTTTTATTAATCGGAAACTAGGTATATAAATATTAAATATTTGCGTTTTTTTTTTTGTTTTGTTTTGGTTTTTCAATGGGCAATTTGAATGCGCGCAAAATTTGCGTTCTACAATTTTGTTTTATGCTTTTTATAATTTTATAATTTCTTATTCTTATAGTTTTCTTTTTAATTCATATATTTGTTGTAGATGTTACAAAAGCAAATACATTAAATACAATTTGTTTATTTTTATCAGAGTTCGCAAAGAAACAACACGAAACGCTTGCATTTGTTTCGTTTCGTTTCTTGCGAACTCTGACTTTTATATTCAATTTCGTTCTTTCTTGTTATTTTTTGTTTAAATATCGCAGTTTTAAAAATGTTGTTCATTGTCTTTTATTTAAGAAGGAATTTTCAAGTGTTTTTTTTTTTTTTTTATTAACTTTATTTGCTTTCTAACATTAAGCTGGTGTAAAGTAACATTTTGTTGTCTGTTTAAAAATAATTTTGATTTTTTTTTTTTCAAATAAATTGTTTAATAAATTTCGACATTGATATTTCGTACAAAATTACACACAGCACAAGCTGAGGCCAAATTATGATATTCGATATCGATCAAAATTTCTATTTGAATTCTATTGAAATTTCATTCGTGTGTAAGTGGTCGTACTCGTATGTATTACATTTTATTTATTATTTTTTTTTTTTTCAATAAAAAAAATCAATTCTTTGAAATTCCTTTAAATTATTTGTTTATTTATTTATTGATATTTCAATATCGTAACATTTTTTATTTTTTGTTTTTTTTTTGATATGCTATACAATGGTTCCATTTTAAGTTAGTTGTTGTTGTTTTTCTTTAATTTTGTTTTTGTTTTTGTTTTACTTATTTTAATTTATTGTTTTCACTTGTTTATTTAAAAAGAGGCACGCACTGTCAACTAATTTTTCTTTTCTCGAATGGAAACAAAAGCAAAATTAATTATAATTATAATCAGGTGCCTTTATTTGCATATCGCCATATGATTCACTAAAGCTTTTTGAAGTTTTTCGCTCCTTATCGACTGGCTGGTCTTCTATATTTAGGGCTTTAATGAAATAATATGACGTTACACTCTTATTTTTTATTTTTTTATTTTTCTTTTCTTCCTAATTGAAGCAATTTTTCTTATCATACTGAAAGCTCGCAGTTTAAATTTTTTTATATTTTATCAATAAAAAGAAAAATGTGTTTTTACTCTTTTGTATTGGCATGTGTGTGTGTTTAATATGTGTTTTCAGGCACAAAGTGAAATAAAAGTTACTATTTTTAATACAATTAAAAGAAATGTAAAAAACAACAAATGAAACGCTACCGCCTACCGCCTTACTCTCTAACATCTTCCAAAAAAAAAAAATTAATTATAATTATATTCTACAAGAAATTATTAACTGACTTTTGCTTTTTCATTATGACACGGACTCTAGTGAATTTCAAACGTCTAAATAAATTAAATTTTTCTCATTCGAAAACATTTAATTAAAAAAGGAATTGTAAATAATTAAATATCTAAATACTGTGTGTGTGTGAGTGTGTAACTTTGTGTTTCATAATGTTTCTATTAAGGTTATTCTTTCTACTTAACTAACTACAAACAACTTTTAAAATTTTGAATTTTTCCTTTTATGTTTTCAGGTTTGTTTTACTAATTTAGAGTTTTAATAAAAAAAAATAAATTAAAAAACTGAAAACTGTTTGATTAACAAACACTACGTTATCTGTATTTTTACTTTTTTTTTATTAAATTATTTTGTAGGAAGCAGAAAGTTGAATTGAATAATATCAATCAGTACAGTTTTTGTTATTCAAATCAAGTTTCAGTTTTGCTTCTTCTACTTAAATTAAACTAAACTTTATTATAGCAAAATGTCGACCAAAAACCTTTCAAAAAGTTTAAAGGCCACACTTTACTGTGTAATATTTTGTAATAAAAAGTACTTGTAAGCCATTTCAAAATTTAAGTTCTTAATTTCTTCAGAAGTAGACGAACAAACATTTTACTAATCATTAATAATTCAATAGATCGGTCGATATTTTGCTAATAAAAAAAAAAAAAAAACAAATTTTTAATGTTAATTTTTTAGTCACTACAAAAAGAATATTTTTTAATAATACAATTTTCCCCAGTTCTGTAAAACGTAATCGAGAGTTTCTTTATTTTAAATCCAATTCGCATAAAAATACGTTCTCAAAATTAAGTAATTATATTTGAAAACAAAAGCACGATCAAAGATCGCCACGATTTACAAAACAAAGGAGTAGAACTTTACATTTAAAAAAAAAAATAAATGACTTTTTTTTAATTGTTAGAGGGCAACCCTGTTGTAAATTTTGAACGAAGAAATATATTTTTTGTTTAGCTTGTCCTCTGAATGCTAAAGACAGAGAGAGCGAGAGAGAGAGAGAGAGAGAGAGAACATA
Organism: Thelaira solivaga; assembly: GCA_947397855.1. Classification (NCBI taxonomy): domain Eukaryota; kingdom Metazoa; phylum Arthropoda; class Insecta; order Diptera; family Tachinidae; genus Thelaira; species Thelaira solivaga. The sequence continues at coordinate 656,643 of OX377614.1, forward strand.
AATGCATAAACAATAATAATCAGCTGTGCTTCTGGACTGGGGGGTTTTCCGATAAGTTATTTCGTCATGGTAAATCTACGTTAGTGGCGGGAAGGGAGGTTAGGGAAACGAATAAAAATAAAGTTGGAAAACAATATCTCCATTGTTTTTGCGTCCGCACTAGTTATTGGTGATTTAGCAGCTGACTGCTTCCGGCAGTGGATTTTCAGTGATGCGAATCTTTTTCGATTGTGAAGATGAGCCGCCATGAGTGGATGCAGTTGTGTATAGTGTTCCATTTATAGTGTGTTTCTTTAATGAACACTCTTCCACATCATCATTATCAGCCATTTTGTCTAATATTTCAGAGTTGTGTTCATATAAAATGTTGGCAGTTTCATTGATTTTAACGTTACCATTATCTAGTGTCGACTCTTGGCATTCTGACGATGAGCTGCAATCGTTATTGTTGTTAATGGCTGTTTCGCGACATAGCCGTGTGTTGGTGCGTATACGAGTGCTTTGTTGTTGATATTTCAATTTCTCAGCTAAAGCTCGTTCCTGCTCTTCCTTGAAGCTGGCAAAAAATATATTCGAATAAGATAAATATTTAGTTCCGCACGGTGATGATGCCGGTGTTGACAGTGGTGTAGCTACAATAAGAAATGGTTGATTGTTTGTTGTAGGTAGCAGCACAGTATCAGCAGAATCAGCAGCAACCCATTAGTTGTTTTTATTTATTTTTTGTTTGTTTTTTTTTTTTTATTTTTTTTTTTAAAGGATATTAGTAGTAGTTGCTTTTGTTATTACAAAACTTGATCTTGATGATGTTGTTTATTTTTTGTGGTGTGTTTTATTTAGAATTTATTTTAAATTTTTTTTTTTTTTTTTGATTTGAGTTAATTAATGTGTTTGAATTTTTATGGATTTGAAACAAAAGTGTTAAATAAAGTCATTCAGTGTCAGTTATAAAAAAAAGACAAAATAAATAACTAAACAATTGAATAATTTGATATGAATGTTGTTTATGAATGAAAGGTGCTGATTATATTTCAAATGTTCTATTTCTTTTTTGTTTAAACGAGTACTTTTAGCATGAGTTCTAAGCCAGCTTTTGGTCTATGCCTGCATGTTTGGTAAATACAATATGCATGAGAAGAGAAATAAAATGTTTTTCAGGTGCTGCTCAAAAAGAAATTCAGATTTTTCGCATGATTGAAAATTAAATTATAAAAATGAAAAATGCGTTTTCTCCTTTCGAATTATCGAATTTAAACAAAATCAATTTTATTGCTTTAATTTTTATTATTCTTATTATGTATTCATAAGCATTTATTATTATGGATTTATATTAAATTTAGTATGTGTATACAGAGCTAAAAATTGTTGTTTTTCTTTTTTTGTTTTTAAAAATAATGCAGCAGGCTTCTGACAAAATGCAGTTTTGTGTAAACAATCATTTTTTTTTTCTTTTTTATTTTCAATTAAAAAATTAAAACAATAATGATTAGAGTAAATATGTAAATGTAAATATTTTTAAGCCAGTGCTTTACAAGACACACCATGTATTTATATTGTATAACTATCATTTTCTATAAATTGTTTCTTCAAAAATACATTTTATTAAAAAAACACTTAAAATTAACCAAAAATAATAAAAAACAATTAAATTAAATTGAAACTTAATTAATAAATAGAGAATACAGAATACATACATACAGTTATATGTACATTCATACAAATAAACAAAAATTCATAACGAACAAGTAATGAAAACCAAGTATTTTTGTATGTATAAGCAAGAAAGGATACGCAACAAGAAAAACATAATTAAATGAAATAAACAAACTATTAAAACATAATAAGGGAAAAGCGTTATATAAAGGAAATAATATCAAATATCTGTGGCTTTCAATAATAATCTCGTAAGTCTACTTTTTCATTGATATTAAACTGACTAATTTGAATGCCAAAGCTGTGGATCAATTTAGTTTTTTTTTTTTTTACAATTCTAAATAAAAATAAATTAAGACTTAAGCTACGGTCACATTACACAAATAAGCATAACCACTATATCGTCTACAAGTAAGTTTACATGTTTCGAAGAAGTTTTCGCTTAATTAAAACAACATATATACTTGTATTATATTATTTGAATTTATTTTATGCAATACAAGTCATGGTAGTGGTTACGCTTATTTCGACAAATATTTGTATAAAGTGAGCGCAGCTTTAAAGACCTACGCGGTTATTTATGAAACTTACAGATTTGTACTTTTTTTTTTCTTTTCTTTTTTGTGTTTTTTTATAAACTACACATATTTAAACTGATTTTAGCTTTAATCTTATGTACTTTAACTTATTTTAATTATAAAACTGTAGGGTAATCTTCCATATGCTTTCTGCCTTTATGTCTTTATTTTAAACGGCTTTCGTTGAATATTTATTTTATGTATAGTTCCACATGTGTTGAATTACTCTGGCTTACCGTTGACAATTTGCGTCCCAACTTTTGCAAAGAACCCACAGCTGTATTGGTTATATAGTGATCAAAATTTTGTTTTGTCCCAAAAATATTAAAATAAAATTACAAAAAAAAAAAAGAAAATTAAATTAAAAACAAAAAAGTAAATAAAATAAAATTGCCATTTAAAAAAAATAATAATAATAATGCAAATAATAGTCTAAAACTAAGAATACAAAAGGATTGATGTTATTTAAAAAAGGGATACGATTATATTAGTGAGTGCATTGGTATGCTAGATATTATTAAAATGCATTTGGAATATTTAGTCAGAAAAATATAAAAAATATATTTAGTAGTATTTATGCTTCTAGTATTTGAAGCTAAAATTATGTCAAGTTCAAATTGTTAACGAAGAGTTCCTCATACTAAAAATATATTTATATATTTCAGCAACTAATTAAAAAAAAAATTATATTTTCTTGTGCATAAAAAGACTACAAAACCATTAATTAATAGTGCCAATACCGCATCATTTAATTTGATTTGCTGAAGGAAAAAAATAAAAGGAATTTGTGGATGTTAAAGCCCTTTCACACTTAACAAGTGTCTTGCGCAAGTAGGTTTTTAATATTTTTAAATTTACTTTTAAACTTGCCCAACCGTTCACATTACAAAAATTTACTTTTTTTTTATTTTTTTGGTTTTCTTTTGCTTAAAATTCTCAATTTATTTTAATATCTTATATGTTGTTTCACTCCCTCACAAAACAATACAAAATACAACAAACCAAAAACATAAACAAATCCCTTAAACACACACACACAAATTGAAAGAACGAAAGGAAATGCCAAAAGTTGCGCAAGTCACTTGGCAAGTTTGAAAGCCCTTTTCTTTTATTTATGAAAGATAGAGCAGGAAATTGATATCTGATATCAGGACCAGTGTAAGCAGACTATATTGAAAAAACCAACAACAAGAGGACATGATGGTTGTCGTTCAAACAAACTACAAAACCTGTATGTAAATGTCACTAATCAATCAAGAATTTTGCTAAAACGTCAGTCTTTCATTTCAATAGAGTCATAACTCGAAAAACACTTCAAATAAATTAATTCAAAAACACTTTCATAGAGAAAGGCTTCTGAGTTATGACGCTATGCAACAAAATGCCTGATGCGTGTGTATTTGCATAAAAGTAGGTGCTCCTTAACAAATTAATCCATCAATTAAACATAAATTTAGAAATTTCTGTTGGGTTGTATTGTTTTCAAGAATGTTTATTTTAGAAACACAACATCGAGTAGCAGGTGACAAAAAGCTTTTATTTATTTTTTTTTTTAATGATCTACACATGTATGTGTGTATACAAGCAATCAATACGTAAATAACTTCATATGAATCTTGTTTAGCAGTTTTACTTTGATTTTTCTAAGTTATTAACAGTCCAGCAAAAAAAAAAAAAGAGAAAAACAACAAAAAATTTACAATCCATTATATACATACCACAACATTAAGTTTGTATCCCCCTGGCACAAATGTAACAATTGATGAAGAGTTATTGAGCTTCCAATTAAGCCATGTTTCAAAAATATCCAAAAACATAATTTAAAAAAATAGTAGTCATAACGACGTGAGGTGGCTAGGGTCAATGTTTAATTTTCCATCAATTCAAATTGTCCTTTTTTTACAGTGGGGCTTAACATTATGATCTGGCCCCATAGATACTTACCTCAATGATTATTTCGTTTCTATTTTTTTCTGTTATCTAAAGAAGAACTTGTAAGCCTTGTTCAAATTGTTTTATTAATCGGAAACTAGGTATATAAATATTAAATATTTGCGTTTTTTTTTTTGTTTTGTTTTGGTTTTTCAATGGGCAATTTGAATGCGCGCAAAATTTGCGTTCTACAATTTTGTTTTATGCTTTTTATAATTTTATAATTTCTTATTCTTATAGTTTTCTTTTTAATTCATATATTTGTTGTAGATGTTACAAAAGCAAATACATTAAATACAATTTGTTTATTTTTATCAGAGTTCGCAAAGAAACAACACGAAACGCTTGCATTTGTTTCGTTTCGTTTCTTGCGAACTCTGACTTTTATATTCAATTTCGTTCTTTCTTGTTATTTTTTGTTTAAATATCGCAGTTTTAAAAATGTTGTTCATTGTCTTTTATTTAAGAAGGAATTTTCAAGTGTTTTTTTTTTTTTTTTATTAACTTTATTTGCTTTCTAACATTAAGCTGGTGTAAAGTAACATTTTGTTGTCTGTTTAAAAATAATTTTGATTTTTTTTTTTTCAAATAAATTGTTTAATAAATTTCGACATTGATATTTCGTACAAAATTACACACAGCACAAGCTGAGGCCAAATTATGATATTCGATATCGATCAAAATTTCTATTTGAATTCTATTGAAATTTCATTCGTGTGTAAGTGGTCGTACTCGTATGTATTACATTTTATTTATTATTTTTTTTTTTTTCAATAAAAAAAATCAATTCTTTGAAATTCCTTTAAATTATTTGTTTATTTATTTATTGATATTTCAATATCGTAACATTTTTTATTTTTTGTTTTTTTTTTGATATGCTATACAATGGTTCCATTTTAAGTTAGTTGTTGTTGTTTTTCTTTAATTTTGTTTTTGTTTTTGTTTTACTTATTTTAATTTATTGTTTTCACTTGTTTATTTAAAAAGAGGCACGCACTGTCAACTAATTTTTCTTTTCTCGAATGGAAACAAAAGCAAAATTAATTATAATTATAATCAGGTGCCTTTATTTGCATATCGCCATATGATTCACTAAAGCTTTTTGAAGTTTTTCGCTCCTTATCGACTGGCTGGTCTTCTATATTTAGGGCTTTAATGAAATAATATGACGTTACACTCTTATTTTTTATTTTTTTATTTTTCTTTTCTTCCTAATTGAAGCAATTTTTCTTATCATACTGAAAGCTCGCAGTTTAAATTTTTTTATATTTTATCAATAAAAAGAAAAATGTGTTTTTACTCTTTTGTATTGGCATGTGTGTGTGTTTAATATGTGTTTTCAGGCACAAAGTGAAATAAAAGTTACTATTTTTAATACAATTAAAAGAAATGTAAAAAACAACAAATGAAACGCTACCGCCTACCGCCTTACTCTCTAACATCTTCCAAAAAAAAAAAATTAATTATAATTATATTCTACAAGAAATTATTAACTGACTTTTGCTTTTTCATTATGACACGGACTCTAGTGAATTTCAAACGTCTAAATAAATTAAATTTTTCTCATTCGAAAACATTTAATTAAAAAAGGAATTGTAAATAATTAAATATCTAAATACTGTGTGTGTGTGAGTGTGTAACTTTGTGTTTCATAATGTTTCTATTAAGGTTATTCTTTCTACTTAACTAACTACAAACAACTTTTAAAATTTTGAATTTTTCCTTTTATGTTTTCAGGTTTGTTTTACTAATTTAGAGTTTTAATAAAAAAAAATAAATTAAAAAACTGAAAACTGTTTGATTAACAAACACTACGTTATCTGTATTTTTACTTTTTTTTTATTAAATTATTTTGTAGGAAGCAGAAAGTTGAATTGAATAATATCAATCAGTACAGTTTTTGTTATTCAAATCAAGTTTCAGTTTTGCTTCTTCTACTTAAATTAAACTAAACTTTATTATAGCAAAATGTCGACCAAAAACCTTTCAAAAAGTTTAAAGGCCACACTTTACTGTGTAATATTTTGTAATAAAAAGTACTTGTAAGCCATTTCAAAATTTAAGTTCTTAATTTCTTCAGAAGTAGACGAACAAACATTTTACTAATCATTAATAATTCAATAGATCGGTCGATATTTTGCTAATAAAAAAAAAAAAAAAAACAAATTTTTAATGTTAATTTTTTAGTCACTACAAAAAGAATATTTTTTAATAATACAATTTTCCCCAGTTCTGTAAAACGTAATCGAGAGTTTCTTTATTTTAAATCCAATTCGCATAAAAATACGTTCTCAAAATTAAGTAATTATATTTGAAAACAAAAGCACGATCAAAGATCGCCACGATTTACAAAACAAAGGAGTAGAACTTTACATTTAAAAAAAAAAATAAATGACTTTTTTTTAATTGTTAGAGGGCAACCCTGTTGTAAATTTTGAACGAAGAAATATATTTTTTGTTTAGCTTGTCCTCTGAATGCTAAAGACAGAGAGAGCGAGAGAGAGAGAGAGAGAGAGAGAACATAAATGCATAAACAATAATAATCAGCTGTGCTTCTGGACTGGGGGGTTTTCCGATAAGTTATTTCGTCATGGTAAATCTACGTTAGTGGCGGGAAGGGAGGTTAGGGAAACGAATAAAAATAAAGTTGGAAAACAATATCTCCATTGTTTTTGCGTCCGCACTAGTTATTGGTGATTTAGCAGCTGACTGCTTCCGGCAGTGGATTTTCAGTGATGCGAATCTTTTTCGATTGTGAAGATGAGCCGCCATGAGTGGATGCAGTTGTGTATAGTGTTCCATTTATAGTGTGTTTCTTTAATGAACACTCTTCCACATCATCATTATCAGCCATTTTGTCTAATATTTCAGAGTTGTGTTCATATAAAATGTTGGCAGTTTCATTGATTTTAACGTTACCATTATCTAGTGTCGACTCTTGGCATTCTGACGATGAGCTGCAATCGTTATTGTTGTTAATGGCTGTTTCGCGACATAGCCGTGTGTTGGTGCGTATACGAGTGCTTTGTTGTTGATATTTCAATTTCTCAGCTAAAGCTCGTTCCTGCTCTTCCTTGAAGCTGGCAAAAAATATATTCGAATAAGATAAATATTTAGTTCCGCACGGTGATGATGCCGGTGTTGACAGTGGTGTAGCTACAATAAGAAATGGTTGATTGTTTGTTGTAGGTAGCAGCACAGTATCAGCAGAATCAGCAGCAACCCATTAGTTGTTTTTATTTATTTTTTGTTTGTTTTTTTTTTTTTATTTTTTTTTTTAAAGGATATTAGTAGTAGTTGCTTTTGTTATTACAAAACTTGATCTTGATGATGTTGTTTATTTTTTGTGGTGTGTTTTATTTAGAATTTATTTTAAATTTTTTTTTTTTTTTTTGATTTGAGTTAATTAATGTGTTTGAATTTTTATGGATTTGAAACAAAAGTGTTAAATAAAGTCATTCAGTGTCAGTTATAAAAAAAAGACAAAATAAATAACTAAACAATTGAATAATTTGATATGAATGTTGTTTATGAATGAAAGGTGCTGATTATATTTCAAATGTTCTATTTCTTTTTTGTTTAAACGAGTACTTTTAGCATGAGTTCTAAGCCAGCTTTTGGTCTATGCCTGCATGTTTGGTAAATACAATATGCATGAGAAGAGAAATAAAATGTTTTTCAGGTGCTGCTCAAAAAGAAATTCAGATTTTTCGCATGATTGAAAATTAAATTATAAAAATGAAAAATGCGTTTTCTCCTTTCGAATTATCGAATTTAAACAAAATCAATTTTATTGCTTTAATTTTTATTATTCTTATTATGTATTCATAAGCATTTATTATTATGGATTTATATTAAATTTAGTATGTGTATACAGAGCTAAAAATTGTTGTTTTTCTTTTTTTGTTTTTAAAAATAATGCAGCAGGCTTCTGACAAAATGCAGTTTTGTGTAAACAATCATTTTTTTTTTCTTTTTTATTTTCAATTAAAAAATTAAAACAATAATGATTAGAGTAAATATGTAAATGTAAATATTTTTAAGCCAGTGCTTTACAAGACACACCATGTATTTATATTGTATAACTATCATTTTCTATAAATTGTTTCTTCAAAAATACATTTTATTAAAAAAACACTTAAAATTAACCAAAAATAATAAAAAACAATTAAATTAAATTGAAACTTAATTAATAAATAGAGAATACAGAATACATACATACAGTTATATGTACATTCATACAAATAAACAAAAATTCATAACGAACAAGTAATGAAAACCAAGTATTTTTGTATGTATAAGCAAGAAAGGATACGCAACAAGAAAAACATAATTAAATGAAATAAACAAACTATTAAAACATAATAAGGGAAAAGCGTTATATAAAGGAAATAATATCAAATATCTGTGGCTTTCAATAATAATCTCGTAAGTCTACTTTTTCATTGATATTAAACTGACTAATTTGAATGCCAAAGCTGTGGATCAATTTAGTTTTTTTTTTTTTTACAATTCTAAATAAAAATAAATTAAGACTTAAGCTACGGTCACATTACACAAATAAGCATAACCACTATATCGTCTACAAGTAAGTTTACATGTTTCGAAGAAGTTTTCGCTTAATTAAAACAACATATATACTTGTATTATATTATTTGAATTTATTTTATGCAATACAAGTCATGGTAGTGGTTACGCTTATTTCGACAAATATTTGTATAAAGTGAGCGCAGCTTTAAAGACCTACGCGGTTATTTATGAAACTTACAGATTTGTACTTTTTTTTTTCTTTTCTTTTTTGTGTTTTTTTATAAACTACACATATTTAAACTGATTTTAGCTTTAATCTTATGTACTTTAACTTATTTTAATTATAAAACTGTAGGGTAATCTTCCATATGCTTTCTGCCTTTATGTCTTTATTTTAAACGGCTTTCGTTGAATATTTATTTTATGTATAGTTCCACATGTGTTGAATTACTCTGGCTTACCGTTGACAATTTGCGTCCCAACTTTTGCAAAGAACCCACAGCTGTATTGGTTATATAGTGATCAAAATTTTGTTTTGTCCCAAAAATATTAAAATAAAATTACAAAAAAAAAAAAGAAAATTAAATTAAAAACAAAAAAGTAAATAAAATAAAATTGCCATTTAAAAAAAATAATAATAATAATGCAAATAATAGTCTAAAACTAAGAATACAAAAGGATTGATGTTATTTAAAAAAGGGATACGATTATATTAGTGAGTGCATTGGTATGCTAGATATTATTAAAATGCATTTGGAATATTTAGTCAGAAAAATATAAAAAATATATTTAGTAGTATTTATGCTTCTAGTATTTGAAGCTAAAATTATGTCAAGTTCAAATTGTTAACGAAGAGTTCCTCATACTAAAAATATATTTATATATTTCAGCAACTAATTAAAAAAAAAATTATATTTTCTTGTGCATAAAAAGACTACAAAACCATTAATTAATAGTGCCAATACCGCATCATTTAATTTGATTTGCTGAAGGAAAAAAATAAAAGGAATTTGTGGATGTTAAAGCCCTTTCACACTTAACAAGTGTCTTGCGCAAGTAGGTTTTTAATATTTTTAAATTTACTTTTAAACTTGCCCAACCGTTCACATTACAAAAATTTACTTTTTTTTTATTTTTTTGGTTTTCTTTTGCTTAAAATTCTCAATTTATTTTAATATCTTATATGTTGTTTCACTCCCTCACAAAACAATACAAAATACAACAAACCAAAAACATAAACAAATCCCTTAAACACACACACACAAATTGAAAGAACGAAAGGAAATGCCAAAAGTTGCGCAAGTCACTTGGCAAGTTTGAAAGCCCTTTTCTTTTATTTATGAAAGATAGAGCAGGAAATTGATATCTGATATCAGGACCAGTGTAAGCAGACTATATTGAAAAAACCAACAACAAGAGGACATGATGGTTGTCGTTCAAACAAACTACAAAACCTGTATGTAAATGTCACTAATCAATCAAGAATTTTGCTAAAACGTCAGTCTTTCATTTCAATAGAGTCATAACTCGAAAAACACTTCAAATAAATTAATTCAAAAACACTTTCATAGAGAAAGGCTTCTGAGTTATGACGCTATGCAACAAAATGCCTGATGCGTGTGTATTTGCATAAAAGTAGGTGCTCCTTAACAAATTAATCCATCAATTAAACATAAATTTAGAAATTTCTGTTGGGTTGTATTGTTTTCAAGAATGTTTATTTTAGAAACACAACATCGAGTAGCAGGTGACAAAAAGCTTTTATTTATTTTTTTTTTTAATGATCTACACATGTATGTGTGTATACAAGCAATCAATACGTAAATAACTTCATATGAATCTTGTTTAGCAGTTTTACTTTGATTTTTCTAAGTTATTAACAGTCCAGCAAAAAAAAAAAAAGAGAAAAACAACAAAAAATTTACAATCCATTATATACATACCACAACATTAAGTTTGAGATTTTGAGAATATTTATTATGTTGGTTTTGAGAAGGAAAAAATTAATTAAATTAAAAGAAAAAAAGTAACAGTTAAAATTAGTCGAAACATAATTGTGTAAAAACAAATGAAAAAAAAAAAATCAATAAAACCAAAAACAAAAATAGATACAGAAAAACAACAAAACACAAGTAGATTTCATGTTTAAAATCGTTTTTATGATAAAGCAAGTTCAGAAAATGTTGCATGATTGTGGCGATTGTATTTTGCATGTGTGTATTCAGTTGACGTTTCAACATTAATTTGAGATTTTTGTTTTTTTTTGTTTTTTTTAAGAAGAAAAAAGAAAAGAAAATACACATTGTTGGTCCAAATTACTTGAAACTTGTACTTGGTTATTTTGTTTAAATGAAATTCTGTTTGGTATAGATACTGTTTGAATGTTTTTGATTTGTTTAAAATATTTTCAGTAAAAGCTAATATGCAAGTTTTAGGTAAAAAGAAAAGGAATAATGAAAAGAATCATGCTGGATAGTTTGATCATTCTATTGAATTTTGAATTGTTCATGTGACTAAAGGTAAACAAACAAACTCAGGAATAATTTAACAGTTTACTATAGATACAGAACAAATAAAAGTAATCAAATGAAAATAAAAAATAAAATAAAATTATTTAATTATTCGCATTGTTTAAAAGGTATTTTTTGTTAGATCTTCCCGTGATCGCTTGGAAGTAATTTGAAAACTTTAAATGTCTGTTTTGAATTATACACTTTCGAGTTGAGTTGTTGTGCCGTTCGTTCAACTACTGAATGAGGTTCATTTACACTATTAGACTACATATTTGTTGTATGTACACATGAGCATAACTGAGTTTGAAATGAAAGCTATTCGCTACAGAAGTCAAAATTTTTTTTTTTTTTTTTTTTTTTTTTTAATTTTTATTTTTTTTATTAACAATCAAATGTTTAAACAAAACATGTGCATAAACTATGTATGTATGTATATAAATAATGAACTTCTGGTACTTTTTTTTTGTAATTTAAGTTTAACTTGCAAAATTTTCTTAAACTAAGACATAAATTGTTTTCTTTTATAACAAAACAAATTTATTTAATAACTAAAATTGTCATATTGTTATTTTGTTAATAAAAATTGTCTAGCTGCATGAACAAATATCATTTGTATTTTCTTGTTTTTAATTAAAATTAAGCCAATTAATTAGTTTACATTTTTTTATAAATTTAATGCATAATCGCAAACAAGTTTGTAAAAGAAATACAGTGAAAGCTAATAATACGTACTTATTTTATAATAACAGACATTTAATTTACTATATATTTATTTATTCATGTATGTATGTATAATCGTTCGTTTTTGGAAATTAAAAAAAAAAGAACAAACGTCGCTGTTGTGTGTTCCGAGAGGAATTATAAAAATGTTCTGAATTTTATATACTTTCTCATTTTTTCAAAGTTATTTTTAAACGTTTTCAAAATATATAAAAAATTTTAAATTAAATCTTTTAAACATAAAAATATACATTCTCTTTTTTTGGTATGATTCTGAGAATTATTATTAAAATTTCTAGACTTATTTTAATTAATTTTTTTTTAATAACAAATGTAGTAAATAAAACGAAAAAACAAGAAAGAACATATGAAATTTTAATTCGAAATTTTTATTTTAATACTTCAATTGAGAAATTAAGGAAAAAAAGCCAATTCTATTACATTTTTTTAGATGGAATAAAACGAAAAAAAAAATTACCGGAAGTGGAATACAGAACAGCCAAATAATTCGGATTTTTCCATTTTCGAAAAAAAAATAATCCGGATTCGGAATACAGAACAGCACTGTTAGTTTTTGTTGGTCCATACATATAGAGAAAAATTTAAATAAAACCAAAAAGTAAAACATATCAAAAGAGAGATTAAATATCCACAAAATTCTGAGTCAAAAAAAATTGGATACCGTTTTTTATATTCCGCATTTTATTTTAATTTTTATTTTTGCAATTTTTGTTGCCACAATTTTATTGATCTTTTGATACAAGTAAAAAAAATAATTTTATGTGATTTGGGCACAAACTTTTTTCACTCGAAATAAAAAGAAAAGGCATTCAAATTCAAATTCTTAATCTCTCTTTTGCAGTACAACTGAAATAAAAGTAAATTTACAAAGTAAGAGATCAAATTCAACATTTATTTCAGCTGAATGAATGAAAACAAGGGACCTTAGGAAAAATCTCACAAGCTACAATGTACGATAAGAAACAAGTTAAAAAGGCGAAAGACAATTGTTTTAGTGCTTAAGAAGGAGAAAAAAGTAAGTAAATAAATGAAACATGAGGAATTTTAATGAATAAAAAGTGCTTTTTTTTGGTTACTCGAAAATGGCTACGATTGACGACGACGATACGACTAATGAGAAAAATGTATTTCAAAAAATATATTTCCAATTTAAAATTTCGAATAACAAATAGATTACAATTTTGAAATTAAATGATTAAATAATTATAAAGTATTTTTTATACGAACGATTGATTTGTTGTGTGATTTCGTTTTTTGTTTTTTGTTTTCTGTTTTATTCTTTTTATATTTTTGTGAAGTTGTTGGCATATTTATATTATGTATGTATTTATATATGTATGTAAATATATAATAAAAAGGTTATGTAAAAATTTGTGATTGTGTACGGTATATAATCGATTTACTATAGGAATGTAAAGGATAAACTTCTTGTCTAACACTTACCGTAGCCTTCACCTTGTAAGAAAAGCCTAAAGGCTTCGGCCAATTTAGCTGGTTGCTCCTCCAAAACCATTGCACAATCCGAAATCTTAATCAGAAGTAAACATCAATTAAAACAATTAAAAAATACAACAACAAAAAGGTTTACCTTCATCCATGTTGAGTTAGTTGGATCCAAACGACCATTGAATGTAACAGTATCATCTACATGAGGTGATAAAGCACCAGTTATATTCATAATCGGCATTTTTAGGGTTGCAGCCGAGGGTTCAGTTCCTGGTGTACCAGGTGGTGTACGAGAGATATTTAAATCGTTACGATGAATGTAAGAATTAATAAGCATGGCCAAATTGGTGGGATTAATACCACGCTCAAAATGCTGTTTATACATTTGAACTAGATCGTGATTTCGTTCCTCTGGATTGCGTCCAAAATGATGCCACATCAAGTAATCAATTGCACTTTGAGTCATACCTTTATTGCGTAAACTACGGGAATTAATAGTTTGATAACCCCATTCAATCCACCCTGTTTGGGTGGAAACGCAATTGATTAGACACATGGCTCCTACTTTATCGGGGTGTGCCAATGCAAAGCGTGCCAATATATTTGCTCCAGCCCCAATGCCAAAGCCAATAACTGATTTCAATCCAAAATGCGACAAAACAAATTGTAGTTGACTTGCCAATTCATCCATTGTGGGATAAATGTAACTGTTAATGTGGGAAGACATATTTTATTATTCGTATTCACTCACAAGAGAGGCCAGTTTTACGGCATTCAATATCGTTTAAAAGTTTTCATTTAAAATGAAAATTTCAAATTAATGTTACGCACATACATACATATTTTTATAAAAATTGGATTAAGATTTATTCGATACCGATACTGAAATCGTTTCGAAGTTTTTTTTTTTTATTTCTATTGAAATTAATATTTAATATTAGGAATTAATTAAATTTGTTAACGAGAACTAGTAAATTCGACCATCGCCTTTTAGGGTCTGGAGGACAGGAATTGAACCTGAGACCTCCGGTTTGATAGGCCACATGCTACCCATTAATCTTCAAGCTACCTTTTTTTATATTTCAAATGTTGCCTTCCGAAGAGCAGAACGCTTAAAATTTTTCTTTTTTATATTTTTGTTATTTTACAAAATTTATAAATAAAATTTTTGAAATGTGTAATTACGTTACAGACCGACTGAAACTGAAACGTTATGTATGTACCTAGATGTGTGATTAGTTTGAGTTTTGACTTACTCTTCAGGCAGAGTTGGAGCGCCTTCCTCTTGCCCTGGTGCAGTTACATGATAAACGCAAAAGTTTTCAAGTAAACCTCTCATCGTAGGAAAATTGAAAAATCCAGCAAAACTAGTTGCGTCTGTAATGAAAGAAAATACAAATTAGTATGTGGGCATATCCTGTAATTGGTCCTTATCAAACGTGTTTTTATTATTGTAACTTACAGTTCAAACCCAAATCGTGATAAGTTAAAATAGCCGGTTTCGTTGTATCTCCTTGTATGGCTACTAAAACATCACCTTTATCAGTTGGAATGCGTCGTTGGTCGCAAGCATCTATAATAGAGCCACGAGCATGTGGGAATTGCAATTGAACTGAACGCAGTTCAATATCATCCATGGGATCTACAGGCATAGTTCTACACAGACAGACAGACAGACACATTAAATTTAAATAAATCAAATAAACAAAAGCAAATTTCTTCAAATGTTATTGAAATTAAAGTTTCTTTATAAAATATGTGTGTATCAACGTACACAAATTACATCTACTTCATAAACGGAGGACAGACACATCAAATTTCAACATCAAATTATGCATTTGTGTGCGTATCAAAAAAATCAAACTGGTTTAATTTTTGTCAAATTTACACACAACGCATACATGTGACTTCCATTAAAAAAAAACACACACTCACTTACACAAATTCATGATTGATGTTGAAATTTGATGTGTCTGTCACCCGTTTTATGTATGCAAATTGTTTGGCATCTAGTAAAATAAATTAAAGAAAAAATACTTTTTGTTTCTTGTCTTAATTTTTTATTTTTTTTGTAAATTGTGTATCGTTATTCTGAGGTTTCATTAAGATCATCATTCATGTTGTATTTGTTGTGACTGAAAAGTATTGTTGGGAGTAGTAGATAAAAAGAGTTCCTTAAGGAATGTATATATGTATGTATGTATTTGAGGTCTAAAAACTAATTGCCATAATGATTTTGATATACATACATACTCGTACTACAATTTTTATTTTATTTTTTTTTATTTAATGAAAATTCTACAAATAAGGAAATTTCAAAATTTCAATTTAACAAAATGCATTAACAACGATTTTACAAATTAAAAAAAAAAACACTTTAGGTTTTCAAATTTAAATCAAGTTAAAGAAAAAAAAAATAATTAAATGTTAAGCTAAATAATTGATTTGTTGTTGTGTTGAATTTTCTTAATTTTAGTACTTTTTGCATAACAAACAAGCTAAACAAGCTTTTTATGGGTTTTAGTGAAAAAAAACAGAAGTAACGTTTATTAATTTTAGTTTTCTTAAAACAAGATGCATTTAGGTGGGGAG
This sequence comes from Thelaira solivaga, assembly GCA_947397855.1. Lineage (NCBI taxonomy): Eukaryota > Metazoa > Arthropoda > Insecta > Diptera > Tachinidae > Thelaira > Thelaira solivaga. The sequence goes on from OX377614.1 coordinate 672,628, forward strand.
TATTATTGAGATTCTTAATTAAAAGATACACTTTTTTTATTTATTTGGGCTTTTACGAGTTTTTTATTTTTGTTTTTATTCTTACCCCAGCAGACGAGCCTCCTCGGCAGTGTGTGTAGGTGCTGATGGCATCTTGGTGTGGAGTGTCTTACCCGTTTTATCCCGATCTCTAAAATAAATGACATGAGCATGCAAGCACAAAAGAGAAAAACTGATCAAACAGTACGTCGAAATACGTAAACGTACAAAAAAAAATTTGTTGCTGAATCCTCAAAAGCAACCAACTCATGTGAATAATTTTTCTTTTTGAATTATGTATGCTTATATGTGTATACGTATGTATGTATTGCTGAAAACATATTCAAAGTTAAAAAAAATTCCAAATCTTTTTTAAATACCAAATCACAATCAAATTCATTTAATTTTCTCATTCTACGAAAAATCTAACCAAATAGTGAATTCTATTGAAATTATCCCGGATAAAACTTATTGCAGGCATATCTCGTTTAGCGCGTTCCTGAAAATTATTTACACTAAAATATGGCGTTGCGTTCTTAACTAGGACACTTCGGACTGTCGTTCCCCATTCTCAATTCGCCTTATAACATTCATTTTCATCTACAACGTTAAGCTTTATTTAAATTGCTTAGCAACATGTGGTGTCTGTGGCTGAATTGATTTTTTTATTTGATGCATTTTATTTATTTAATCAAACCTAATCAGTATTCCGAATGAACAATTTAATACAAAATTTCACATTTTCGGATTTCCCGAATTAAAAATTAAATTTTATCAATTTTCATATTAAATTAAAAAAAAAAAAATTTTTTTTAATATATTTAAGGTTAAACATATTTTTTTTCCAAAATTCAAAACAGCGCTATACCGAAACAGCGCTAAAAAAGGTAGTTCTAATCGAGGTATGTCTGTATGTACTTTCCTCCCAGTTCTTGACCTCGTATACTCGTACATACTGTCATAATCAGTTAAAATTTAAAATCACTTAAAAAATTATTCCAATTGTAATTTCAAGATTAAATTGAGAGAAGAAAACGGAACATTTCTCTGCCCAAAATAATTACAAATTTTGGTGTTTAGTCCATTTCTAGACATTTTATCAGTAAAAAAAATATTATTACTTGTAAAACTATCCCACACTACTTTGATTTATCCCACATACCTACAAACAAAAAGAATTTTTCACAAAATAAAAATGTTACACAATCAACTTTACCTTTAATAGTCATGCTTTTCAAATAAATTAAAATACAAATTTTGTTCTAGGCAACTTTTCCTTTACTTATGTAAGAGTAGAGTTTTTTTTTTTTTAACTTTAATTGAGTTTTTGTTTTTGTTTTTCTTTCTTTTCATTTGACACAAATGCATACTTATACATACGTATGAACACACATACATGACTTCCATTTAATTTTCTGTGAAAATCTTGGAAAAAAAAATTCTTTAATTTTTTATAATTAAAGGCATAACATGAAAGTAAATTAGGGACATTAAATAATCAATCATTTAAATGAAGTACATAAACACACAAACAAAAAGGTACAAAAACACACATTAAATTATTATCAGGCACATGCACAATTTAATTACAAATATTCTTCTATACCGAACACACACACACACACACATACTCACATCTATATAGAACACAATAGGTAGCAGTCAGTAGTATTAGTAACTTGTATAAAAATAAATTAAATTAAATTAAATTAAATTACTACGGACTTTCTAAAGAAATATGTACGCTGGTACATAAACAAATAAATAATTTTCCAATTGAATTTAAAATATCCTGCCTTGGCTCTACTAACTAACGCTCTGCACTAATGAATGAACAGAATGAAATGAATGGCAAAAAAAAACACATTATTTAAACGGACAAATTCAAAGGATAATTTGCTCTATATTTGTTTTCGCGTGAATATAAATTTACGAACGAGTAACTAACTAACAAAACGAACAAACGAATGAGTCAACTACAGCTTTTGCAGCCTACGAAGAGAATGAGATGTTGGTGACTAAAAAATTAAAACATTAAAAGAAATTTTACTGTATTTTTCTATTTCTTTAATTTTGACATTAATTTTTATTATTCAACCTAAAACTAGTACAAGCGAGTGTATATACTCATTCATACTTTGATTGTCGTTAAAACGCTCACAAAATTTCACATCTAAATCTTGGTACAAGCTTGAAAATTCATGAAAGAAACTCAGTCTGTATGGCAGACTAAAGGCGTCACTAATTCGCCAATAAAATCGTAAACTTTTCCCAATAATTTAAAAAATTAAACAAAACTACACATACGCACACACACACACACACACAAGCAAATGTAAAGAAAGAAAATCCATACAGCGTGGGGTAGGGTATGGAAAAATAAATAAAGAAGAGAAAGAATTATATAAAATGGTAAGAAGTAAGAAATACAATGTTTTGCACAAACTCCATGGTTACCATGGACACATTGATGACGTGTGTGAAAATGTACTATGTATGTATTTAACCCAACTTTTACTGTTCGGTCGGCGGCCTCGGCTATTTAATTTCCTTCCCTTTACTCTTATTCAATCATGTAACTTTTTTTTTTGTAAGTCAATAGAGAGCAAAATTGTAACTACTTTACATACAAACTTACATGCATACATTTACGAATGTGTGTATGTATTGTGCATATACACTCTATATTTTAAAGTTAATAGTAAGTTTTAACAAAAACGAAGAGAATCAAATAGGCTGTTATACTTGAAAGTGGTATAAGTCCACTTTTTAAAAAAATGTGTCCTTACCTTACTAAAACTACCGCTAAATTCATTATTTTTGTTAAGTCGACTTAGACCGCTGTCAAATATAAAAGTTTAAATATTCAGTTAGTAGGCAAATTGATGTCTGTGAAGTTAAATACGTTTTTCTAAATACCTCATGCAATACATATTCTTCACATACGTACAGAATTTAAAGGGGTTTATAGAGAGATGAAGCCATACTGGCCAAACACTTCTATTCCAAAGAATGGGACCTAATGGAAAACAACCACAATGTATAGGGCTATAGGGATGAAGGATACCTAATACGACACATACCATTTTAAAGGGGGGCGCTGTCTACATTTATAATCTACTGCCCAAATACTCAGAAATTACTTTAGAGTATTTTAAAATTTTTTTTTTTAAATTTCCTCATACCCTAGTACCTTTGTTCTAAAGAGATTTTGGCAATTTCCGTTTTGAATTATAAAATAAAAACTACTAAATTTTCCGAAAATATTAAAACACCTCCAGAAATTTTAGAACCTACAGATTAAATTCCTTTTCATGGGCAAAATCGGGATTGGAACCTTGGCAAAGTGGGGAATGGTAAGAATCCCTCAGAGCAAGAGTATTGATGTATAAGGGAATTTCGAAAATTTTTTAAAAATAATCCAAAGTAACTTCTGAGTACAAATCTAGACGACCTTCTCTTTAAAATGACATGTTGTGTCCCTTCCGTAATTTTCTATAGTTCGTCCGAAAATCGCTAAAATCACTCAGAGCAACAGCGATATTTCCTTTCATCTCTGTGTAGCTTCTTTAAATTATAGTTATAAATTAAGTAGAATAAGCTACACAAAGTTGAAGCGAAATATCATTATAAAAATAATACGACCCTAAGCCTGAAAAAACTAGCCATTTAAAAAAAAAAAAGAAGGAAGAGGTCAAACAAATTAATAGGCTGGTAACGCTGCTAAGCATTTTACTGTTTTGCCCTCATTGTTTGAAACAAGTACAAGTACTACACACATACATAAGTATCTACATAGAGGGCACATGAAAAAAGAAAAAGCATTTACTGCTCCACTTAATAAATGACTGACTGCAGATATGTGATATTTAAATAATAAATAGCATTAAGCAGCAGTCCTTTTTTTTCGAAACTTTTTAACTTTTTCAACACGTATCTACTACAAGGCTATAGTGAACAGCAAATCTATTCTGCCCATAAGAAACCTAAAAAACAGTTAAATAGAAAAAAAATAATTTTATAATTATTTCGAAAAAAAAGTTATCAGTGTATTATAACTTGTGATTTTAATTAATGACGAAAACTCTGGTTAGTGAAATATTTACAAATATGAAACTCTGGTTTTGCTAAAAGTTCGTTATTTGGCTCACAAAATTTTTAAATGTCGAACCTGAGCGACTACAAATTTTAATCTCGTCCAACTTAGAAAGGCCAGACGCACTGCAAATTTGTGTAGATTTTTCTCAAGACATAACACATTTCCGATTTTCATCTTCATTTTTTTTCTTTTAGTTTCTGTTGAAACCTATTTACTGAATTTTCATGTTTTCAGTCTTCTTCTATATAAATAAAATTATTTTTTTGTTTGTTCGCTACACAAATAATTTGTTTTCCAACTTATTTTCCTAAAATTTGGTACATATATGTAGTCTGTATACTTCTGGACCGGCCACTCCCATTTTAAACCCACTTTTCAACGATTTTCAAAAGCCACTGTTCAAAAAATATGTTTGCCCGTACTTGATTTAAACCTGAAATTATGCTGTGAAATATTTTATTTAGAAGTTTGCTAGCAAAACCATGAGCCACTTCATAAAGTAGTGAATTTATTTGGATGGGATGTTTTAACAATTAAAATTCTATTTGGAAAATTGGTACATACACTCTCTAAGCATACCGACTCACGTAATTAAGGACCGCGCCGCGCGCGACCGGGTAAAAACATTTAGTTGTTTTATAAAAAATAAAAAAACTAAAAGGAACACGACCAAATGGGAATACACATACATATTTACAAACAAATTTCGTTATGAATGCACTCATTCACTTTTACGTCTAAGAATTAACCAAGTGTGGCCTGCTAGTTCAAAAGCTAACATCGCTTTAATAATTAAAATTTATATTTCTTAATGGTTTAATAGATAAAACACGAGAGCTCAGTATTGTGGAAATGATAAATTAATTTTTTTTCCAACTGACTTCATTAACGCTCATGTGTGAGAAGTACAAAAAAATAATCCAAGCAATCCATATAGGTTTGCATATGTATGGAGGAATCTCTGTGTGTGTATGTAAATGCACACATGTGTACACTATTCGTCAGAGATGTTTTTGTCTTTAACTTTAACACATAACAATCATTTGTTTTAATATACAAAATTAGATACGACGTAATTATTTATTTTCTTACTAAGTATCTTGTAATTAATACGCTACTTGTCAACCGGTCATGACGACTTTCCCAAAAAGCTACAATATATATTTTTATATTGTAAAATCATTGCCAACGTAGATGCTGCTATTTAGAGATTTATCTAGCTCGATATGAGATGCGTAATGGCTGTTAATAAGACATGTTCTGATATCACGGTGATTTTAATCACGTAAGTGGTTTTTTTGCTTTTAGTAGTGATTTTTACTGTTTACAATCAAGAGCTTAAAGCTCTTATGCTTTGTTTATGATAAAATTTTGCTTAGAAAAGTAGAATAAGGAATTAAAATCACGTAAAATATAATCAAAACGAAAAAAGTGTCCACAAAAAATTAAAAAATTTAAGCAAAATGCTTAAAAACCTCCAAGTGGTTTGATATCGTAAGGCAAATTTAAATCACGAGATTTTAAATGATTTTGGGTGCAGAACACCTTTCACGTCATTTGAAACTACTTTGAGAAAAAATGATTTTCAGATATGCTTGAATGTTAGAAAATTGAAAAGATTTTCACTGCTGGTTTTTGTTTTACTTAACATAATACATCATGTATCAAAAAATTCGCTTCAGAAACCGGCTAGTAGGAAACTGAAATCTTTAAAAATGCTAAAGATCTCATTTACACTTTAATAGTAAATTTTTATTCAATTTTTTAGTTTCCGGTGCAAATAATTCTGTTTTTTTTTCTTTTATCTGCTTAACATGATTAAGTAACTTGTTTTAGCGATTTAGTTGTGTGTGTGTGTGTATGTCTGTTTTTCAATTAATCCAAGATTTGAATAATCTCAATGACATCAGCCAAATAACTGTAAATATTAAGAATATTCTGGCAAACTTGCAATAAACAATCAGTTTCGACATAAAAAACAAACACACATACGAGTAATTGTTCGGTACATGGGCCAATTTCTTTCTTATTTAAATCAAAATTTTAGTAGAAAATTTGAATTAGGTCGTTATCGCTTTAGAGTTCTTTCAAATACTATGTATGTGTGTATATGTTTATGTATTCTTAACTTTTCTGTCTACATTTCCACTACACAAGCATTCACTTACACTTAACTTAAGTAAATATGTACGTACATTTTCGCAGTCACAGCTGTCGGTCAGGCAATGGAAAGTAAGTAAACAGATTTCAATATTTCTTGTACATTTCAGTCCAATTTCTTTTGACTTTATTGTTATTTTTAGCATTTTTAATTTTATTTTATTGCATTAATTTTTTTTATTTCATTTTTGTTTTGTTTTTGTATTCAGCAGTCTGCAGCTTAAGTTTAACTAACTTTAACCAGTTGAATCCTGACTATACTTGATGGCATGAGGAACTGAAGTTATCAATTAGCTTAAATGTGTACATCTTGATTTAAGCAAGAAAATAAATAAACACACACACAAAAATACTAGATGCAGTATGTAAATAAAAACAGACTTAAGAATTCATTGTCCGAACAAATGAGAACGATATCAAATAGTTGCAATTTCAGTTCAGAGCTTGTGTTGGTTTTCAAAATTCTTTCTTTGTAAATTAAAAAAGAAAAACTAGTCTAAATATTAATTAATTGATATAGAAATGTTTTAAAAAATAAAAAAAACTGAGTGAATGAATATGTACCTGGTATTTGTAAAAAGCTTTAAAAAAAAACTTAAAAACAAAATTGTAACAAGAACTTTAGTAAAAGTGGACGTTAAAGCGATGGCGATAAAATAATGACTACTTGTAACACAATTTTTTGGTCGCACAAACGAACGCAAAGAAATGGTAAAGCATGTCATGGAACATGGAAAAAGCAGCAAAGAATCGTACATATTTAAGAATGAAATCGGTGGAAAGTGAGATAGTAATGAAAAAGAAAATAAAAAAAACCAAGAAACGAATAAGCTTACCTTGAACCAATTATAACAGGTTGACGACCACTATTGTTGAGCAAATCATCTGAATCTTGACCACTATTTGTGCCCACTACTTGACCAATGGCTCGTTTCACAGATTCAAATACTGAAACGGGTCCTGTGGGCTCTGTGGTGGACTGATAAATCGATTGTCCATTGTTATTGGCGCCACTACCCTCTAGAGAAATGTAGCCACCTTCTGCCTGAGGCATAATTGTTTTTTTATTTGCTATTGTGTATTATGGTTGTATGAAAATATTTCTATCTGTTTCAATTTTTTTTTTTTTTTTTTTTTTGTAAAATTTGTTTTTGTTATAGATGGGTGAGTTTGCAGTTGTGTGTGAAAAATAATACTAAGCAGGCATGTTTATAAATGTAAGTAGAATAAGGTGAATTGATTAATTGTGTGCGTTTTCGTTGTTGCCCATGGCGAAGTTATACGTACATACGTAAGAGGGTAGTAGCGGAAAGTGTGAGCACAAGAATTGGTGGTTGATTTGTTGATTGTTGTTTTCATTTTTATATTCAATTTTGATTTTTTATTCCATCGGATGTCGCATATACGATACGTAAGCAGTAGTACGTTCGTTCAAATTTCAACAAAATTTAACAATTTTTTTTATATTTACATTTTTGTTTGTTTGTCAGGCAATAATTATGTTTTTTTTTTTTAGTAGTTGGTTTTACAAAAAAAGTTGTTTTTTCGGATGAAGACATGCATGCCGGTTGATAACAGTTTAATGTTTTTTTTTTTTGTAATGTTTGTTGAGTTGGTGCAATTTTATTTTTTTTTTATTTCATATTATAATACAATAAAAAAGAGTATTAAAATTTTAGATTTTACGCACAACAATAACAACAGCAAAACAAACAAACGTAGTCAATCAGTTGGTGAAATACAAAATATATTTTTGGTGTGGCAGCGCATTCAAAATTTTCGTAAATCAAAAAAATTTACACAAATTTATACATACATAAAATAAAAGAAAGAAAAAATACTTATAAATATTGACAATTAACAATTAACTAAAACAATTTAATTTTACGGTGATTTCAATTATCGATTATTATTCTACAGCACAAACCCAAAAATTAATTAGTACCAACATGAGTACGAAAAATGTGTGATTTATTATTTTACATCTTGCACAAGTCCGTGTTACTTGTTATTTTATGAGGACGAGAATTAGGGATTTATAAGGTTAAAGAAAATAACTAGACATTACGAATTAAAAATGGCTACTGGCAGCCTAAACGAAATGATCTAAGTATTGTGATTTCCTTAAAATTATTATTATTTACTACGCAATTCGATTCATGCAACGATATCCTACATTTATTTCTGAGAACTACCTATTAAGAAATAATTTTTTCTTATTCTTATTCTTTTCTCTCAATTGAACCAAAATATGTGTTTTGTATGGATGTAGTTTATTACATGTCGACATACTAACTAATAAACTTTAAGTGCAGTAAAGCAATTTATTATTTTTAAAAGGTCTAAGTAGCGCAAGAACGATAATAGCCAACCTACTACCACATACACAGTACATACATTTTAATTTTTGCAAATTGTACTTGTTTCAGTTGTTGTTCCTTTTTATTTTTGTCGTTAAAATACAATGACGATTAGTTTCAAGTTTTTTCTTCGGCTCCCCAACATCTGCCTCCCTCTCTCACTCTCCCTCTCCCTCTCCCTCTCACTCTCTAAAGACTAATGCATATCTCATCTGTGACTTGTCGTTCTAATCAAGTGTTGTACATACTAATGCCGGACGAAAATACAAGTGAATTGTAAATAGTGAATAGCACTTGCATGCAAGTTGGGCTTGCTTCCAAAGCAATAAATACCTACATGCACACATACACACATAAATACTTACACACAAACGAATGTTCATACTATATATACATACATGAATGTCATTGTGTGTTTAAGTAAAAGTTTAATCTTTGATGATCTACTTTATATATTTAATATTTCGTTTGCATGCAACCGTTTTGATTACATTTATGCCTTTTTCGTAGTTTATAATTGTTGATTATAAAAAATAATAATAAAGTAGGTATGGAAATAATAATAGCGCTAGAAGAAATGTATGTAAGTATCTAATAACTGGCCAATCACGGCCGCAAAATGCACTACATACACATCTATAATTTTTTAAATTTACTAACGTGTAAGCGACATTCATTTTACTTAGTATATCTAATGGCTCTTAAAACATGAATTTAAATTTGTTTTTATAAATTAAATGAAATATGTGTGTATGTATGTATATCTGTATGCATTTACAGGCATACATGAGGACAAATAAGAAATAAGTAGCATGTGCATTTGTTATCTATTATTTACGTGTTTTTTAATTATTATTTTTCTTTTATGTTCTTTTTTTTTTTTTTAATTTTTAACTAAAACTTTTTCTAGTTTTCTACTAAGATTGTTGATTATCGGGAGAATTTAAAGCTTGTTAGACAACAATTTATCTAAAACAATGTAGCCATACAGAATTGATATTAAATACTCATCACGAAATTATGTTAAATGAGAAAAAAAGTAGTTTTATTGCGTTTTATTTAAGTAAAATAAAATGTTACACAATCAAATTGTTTTCATTTAAAAATTTCAAAGAGTTTCAGTAAGTTTTCTGAAACTAATATTTTAAAAGTGGTATAAGTCCACATTTTTAAGTCAGTGGTAATTCTAGTTAGATGGTACTAACAAATGTCAAAACAGAACTGACATTAGGGGCCAATCGCAAAATTTATAGCATTTTCTGATAGGAGGATTACTTTTGCGCCACCTGATTACTTTTGCGCCACCCGTTATAAGTGCATGTGTACAAATATTTATGTTGACTTCCCAGAAAGATTACAGGATTGGTAACATATCATTCTAAAGGGGAGGTCGTCTAGATTTATAATCTACCACCCAAACACTTAGAAATTACTTTATACTATTTTTTAAATTTCCTGTTGTTCTCAAGGATTTTGGCAGTTTCCGTTTTGCATCATAAAATAGAAACTACGAAATTTCCGAAAATGTTAAAACACTTCCAGAAAGTTTAGAGCCTACAGATTGATTTTGGTAATTTTCATGGGCAAAATCGAGAATGGTACCGCAGCAAAGTGGGTTATGATGAAAATCCCTCAAAGCAACGGCACTGTGGTATATGGAAATTTGAAAAAAAAAATTTTTTTTAAATAGTTCAAAGTAACTTCTAAATGTTTGGGTGCTAGATTATAAATCTAGACGACCTCTCCTTTAAAATGATAATCTTCTACGATTCGTCCGGAAGTCACTAAAATCCCTGAAAGCAATAGGAGATGTAAGAATTTCGATTTTACACGTTTTAATACCCTTAATATTTGCATTTCCAAAAATTCCTTTTTATTCGTTCTACACATTGGCACAGGAACCTGCTCATTGAATTTCAAACCCGTAGCTTTAGCCGTTTGGGCTGGGCGATGATGATGATAAGTCAGTCAGTCAGTCAGTAACGTTATTCTTTTATATGTCTAGAGTTTTATCAAAAAAGCCCACATGCGCGAATTAATTTATTTTTGTTTTTTCTTTGTGTTGTGTGTGTGTTTATCTAAGCACATACTTTGATAATTTAGGAATAATAAACATTTTTTAATTCCCACAACAATTTCTGCAACAAAGTGTCAGTGAGTAGGTATGTACTCGTATAATGTAAATTTTTCTAAAAAAAAAAAAAAAAAAGAAGCACGAGATAAGCCAAGGTGAGACGCGCAGGACATTACATAATTTTCAACGCTTGTAACTTGTAATACTCCTTCTTTTCTTTATTTATTTAACCCACATTCAAGAAAAGGCAATGAAAACCAAATAAATACACGTACATACTACGTATTATGCAGTCAAGTAAGTCCTTATACAGGAATAGGTATGTTTATTGCCTGGCATTCTTCACTTTTAGCATAGAGCTGAATTATACCAACATATTTACATACCTACAATAAATTTTTGTTTGCAAAACTTGATAATTGTTTTAGAGGCAATATCTGCTGTCTAGCAATACTTTTTTATTGTTTGACTCATTGATTACGTCATACATGTGTATCAACGTCTTCTAGCAGCACAATGGTAAAAACAAATAACAAAACAATCAGAAACATTTTTTCCATGATGTATAAATGTATGTATCCAGTTCAAACATGTAGAAAAGTATTCCTGGGAAGAAAAATAAACTTGGAGGCACGTCACGCTAAAGCTTTTAAAAATTCGATACAGATTCCAATATATTTTTAAAATTTGGAGGCAGAGCAGTGCGAAAACATTAATTAACAAATTTCTACCATAAAAATTAAAAAAGCACTCAGCATTACAGCAAAACAAGGGACTTTTTTATGTATGTCATACACATCCATATGGCTGTAGGTATAGACGTGTGCATGCAAATTTTTTTAAATCTCTATAAAATACAAAACATTTGAAATTAAGATTAAAATAATTAAAGAAAAAAAAAACAATAACAAAATAATAAACAACTATAGCTCAGAACGATTATTTTTCTTACTACTCCGTTTAAAAAAACATTATATAAATAAATATGAATGTATGTATGTGAGTGAGACTGAGGCGGGGGGAAATAGAAATATGCACATTACTAAATGCTGGAGACAATTTTAGTTAGAGGACTGTGTGACTAGGTTAAAAGCAAAATGAAAATAAATAAATTCATATTTATGTATGCATGTATGTATGTATTCCATGTAATAAATACAAGTGGAAAGAAGGTATTTGGTGCAAATGTTATAATTGTGATTACAACAATAGACAAAACGGTGCTATGTGATGTATATATGTTCTTTTATTTTAAAGTTAAATTTACTAATCAATTTATACAAGTTTTTACTATCAGTTTTTTATGAATGTTAATTAATCGATCAGCTGTTTCTAGGTGTGTTGAATTATGTATGTATTATTTGTATATCGTATGTAAGCTTATGATAAAAACACCAAATAATTCTTTAATTAATGCCCTGATATTTAATCGAGCTAAATTTATTTACAAATTCAAAGGTGCATCGGTAATTACCTGACTATTTTTTTATCTTTTAACTTGTTTTATTTTTATTCTTTTGCAGCCACTGCTGTAGGATTAGAATAATAGTTAGTATTCGTTGTATGCTTTGCTTGTATTTTTTTTTCAAATTCAGATACAATTTCTATAAATATTGTTAAAAATATGTAATTATAAAAAAAAACAAAAAATAAAAATTCAATATCTTCTTTTTGCGTTTATCTTGTTGAAAAATCAATATTCGGTTTATGCCCTTCCTTAACTAACACTTTCTTACATTTATTTCTCAAACACAAAACACACACTCGTATGCACGTTTTGCAACTTTTCCAAAACGTGATAGAATATTTATATTATTTGAGCTCTTTTCGTTGTTAATATTTTTTATAAATATTTTTCTTTTTTAGCTAATAAAAAATATACAAAAGAAAATTTTTTATAATTTCCTCCTGTTCTAATTTTCTCTCCTCTCGAGACAAACGACAAAACTTAACTATACACTGCTATATCAATTTGAAAACTAATTGCAATTTGAAGAGAGAATAAATAAAACTCCCCACATCTGCGAAGACAAGAAACAACAATGTACAGCAAAATGTACAGACAACAGCTGACTTTTCAGTTTGTGTAAAATAGGATCTATAATGGTGAACTTATCACATCTCCAAGTAGAAATATTGTTTTGAAATGAAGTTTTTTTTTTATTATTGGATAACAAATTTCGATTTAATTTTAATTATAAAAAAAATTTGCTCACGGTCTTACCTCTTAAAATTCGAGCATGAACAGTATTACTTAAACTTATTGTTGATAAGGCAGTTCTCTATCCTACTTTACACCAGCGTTGCAGTCTTAACACAAGACTACTATTTTGTACATGTATTAAATTCAGTTTTTGGTGGGATTGTTGGTATGAAAACCATTTTTTATTAATTTTTCTATTAAATCAAAATTAAAACTTGAGTAAAAGTCAGATTGTTATAATTATAAAAATAAAGTGATAGCATCGTACAAGACATTTGTTTTTCCAAATTTAGATGCTCTCAAATTCAAAGGAAATAAAAACTATAAATATATATATATGAAGTACATGACATCATAAGGTATGTATGTATGTATTCAATTTATAATCCGTCAACGACTAGTCTTTTATGTATATTTTATTTAAGTCAAAATTGAAAAACTATATTTCGTAATTGAATAGAAAAAGTGGTGAATAATCGTCTTAATAATATAATTTTGAATTACGACTTTAACGATTTAAAAGTTTGTTAAAGTGATTGGAAAAAGAAATTTAATAAAATAATTAATGACAGTTTTATATTTGTAACTTTTATTTTATTTTAATTCGAGTTTTAAAATTACAGTTTGCAAAAGAAAAATACTCTCTCTGAAGAGGTGTGTGAATTTTATTATTTTAAAAGCTTTCCTTGATGTCAACCACATTTCAATACGTTAAATTTTTTCACTGCTCTAGCAAGGACCATTTTATTAAGAGTTATGTGTTTCGCTTATAATATAAAAATGTATTCAAATTTATGCAACATTTTTATATTTTTTCCGTACTTTACTAGATACCTATTACATACATACATTGAGATAATATTATAATTTCACTTACTCACTTTCCTCATCAGGCAGATATCCTGGATTTGCAAATCCACTATCATTATGAATTATTGTTGCAGGCGTACTCATTTCAAATGGAGTTATTGTTCTTGCTGTTTGTTTTTCTTTCGGCACAGTCGTTGCATTAGAATAAGAAAGCTCATGTGTCAGATGAGAACAGTTTAACATCAAGTTTTCACGTTTATTCACAATTTCGGACATCATTATTTGTCTTTCTTAATCTTGTGATAATGCAAATTAACTATTTATATTTTATATTTAGCTTAAAAAATTTAAGCTCTTAATCGTCGCTAATCTGTATATTTTTATTTCATTCACATTCCTATTTGCTACATTTATGTTTCAAAAATAAATTGTTACAACATTTCTAAGCCTTTTTATAACTAATTATTGATGTGAACTCGTCCAGAATCACGTCCCGAATGATTTATAAAAGTTTATTCATTTATAATATTTTACTAAGTAAAAAATTCAATTAGACGAAGTGTATGTATGTATGTATATACTTTTATATGTGCATAGTTTATGTGTAATTAAGTACACAATAGATTTTAAACCACAATTCTAATTTGTATTTAACTAAATATTTTTTTTTAATTTAAGTTTGAGTGAAAATGGGGCTCAGTATTTTAATTTTCTTCTTCAAAAGAACTGATTTAAATTCATTTTATTTAAACAAAATAGTTCATTTTACCAATTTTTTTAATTCTGTTTATATTGAAAATATACGGAATGGAAAATAATTTTATTATAATTTTTTTTTAAATTAATATAAAAATTATTTTTTTAAAAAACAGTTGCAAACAAAAGGCAAATAATTATAATATAGAAATACATGTTGTTAAACTGTTTTTTTTTACAAATTTAATAACAAGAGTTGCTCAGTGTAAACTCAGATTTTCCTTTATTGTCTAGAACTGATCATGTGTAACGAAATGGCAATCACTGTTTGTATAATTTGGCTGTGTCAATGTCGTCTATAATGATTCTAATATTAAAACAATAATAAGAACAATAAATTTTAATCTTAACGGTAATTTAAGGGGCGTATTTGCGATGAATTGGTTGTTTCTTAATTTGACTATAAATAAATAATATTTTTCTGTACAGCCCTGAATTTCATCAGGATATTTCAAGGGTACACTGGACTGGGATGAGGTAATATAAACTGAAAATAAAAAAAATAAAAAAAAATAGAAAAAGCAGAATCTGTTGCCCTAAATTGAAATCGTTTACATAAAATCAAAATCGTTTAAATAAAATGAGAAATTAATATAAATTCAGTTAGTAAAATACATACACAGATAATACATGCATATTTCAGACTGAATTTTGAATATGAAATTATAAGAATTCATTGAGAAGAAATTAAATTTTTTTAACCCACCTCGTGCATGTATGTTCGCATATAATACGTACATAAGTTTATAATAATAAATAGTTTTTTTCTTGTAAAACTTTAGTCATAATCAAAATCTCTCAATCACTTACATAAATGTATGTATATACGAGTACATGAATACGCACATATGTATGTTTATATGGCTTAATCACTTGGGATTACACTATGCTTAATACCATTTTTCATAAAAGCATTTACATATCTAGAGATTTCTAAAATATATTTTCATACAGAGATCATTTTATAAATATTTTGTTTTAATTATCTATATAAATAAAATTAATTTTCTATTTGTTTGTTTGTTCGATAAAAAATTTGTGTATTCCAACGAATTTTTCTGAAATTTTGTGCCAATGTTGCCATTTAGTTTGCATATCCACTTTATTATTTTAAAGTGCTAATTTTTTACTAATTAATACCTCTAAGAAACCTCACTCATAGGGTAAAGGCCGGGCGAGACCGGGCAAAATAGCTAGTGAATAATAAAAAGGAAAAAAAACTTTCAAAAAGATTTTGTTATTCAAACTAGGTATGTGTGTAAGAATTGAATTGATTTTTTTTAACCACCCGGAACATGTTCTGTATGAGTGCCCAGCGGTGGCAAGACGCAAAATGAGCTGTCTAGGCAATGGAACATTGGTCCTAGAAGAACTAGGAATGAATAATCCTAAAAAAATTACGAGATTCGTATGGAGCTTCGGATTGTAGTTGGGAACTAGGCTGCACAATAGATCTTAAAGGTCGCGGTGCGACATGTTCTTTCAATTGTACTTACATAAAAATATGCTCTATGTATGAGATACAATTCCTACATTTAAAATTTTAATAAATCCTCGGTAAATGATGCTCCAAGCTAACAAGGTTAATCTTGTAAAACTATTTAAACTCATTTGTCATTAAATGAATTAAATCTATTGTTAAAGATGATCACAAATAAACTTGGAAATATGTAAGTTTAATAAACTTACTGCATTAAAAACATATTTGAAGGTAAAAATGTCCTTTTTTATTAAATTCTCACATGCAAGTACGACTGTTGATTTTCAAAATTTTAAATAATTCTTTTCAACCTTTAACTTGTCTTTTATATAATTTTTTTTGTAACGAAGAGGTGTTACCAAAAGCTAACTTATTTAATATTTAATTGGTTCAAATATCTGTTCAACACGCATGACTGCAAAGGTGGGGTTTATCCTTGTAATGATACATTGTTGATAAACATTTTTCAATAGCAGCAAAAGCTTTTTCAAATATCGTATACGTTAACAATTTCAAAATACGTATTTAAGACATAACTGGATGTAAACAGATAACAAAAAGAAAATATCCTAGTCCACTAAAATGTTGTTAAACATTGTCAGCAGCCAAAAATAACATTTTGAAACATTAGACGTTACTTGCATTCAGTGTTGTGTTTGAAGCTCTTAAGAAAAGGTTGTGTCTGTCTAACGTGAGACATAAAGTGGTTATTATATTGTAAATAAAATTAAAAAAAAAAACAAAAATTTGTTAATAATTGTCTCTAAGGTACATGCTTACCGACATTAGTACCAACAATTAATATTGATATTTTTGCTGCCCGTCCCCGTTCCACTATTCTAAACTTTAAACCACGAGAAACAATATAAAAAATATTGCACTTACAGGAAGGAGATGGTTTGTTGTTAAAATTAGCAGCAACATTTTTGGGGCGGGCTATACATTTTTAAACGTGGATACGTCGAACACATTTAAAATTAATTGTAATAAATTTCTATGTACAATAACGTCAACGTAAAAATTTCAAAATATTTCGAATCACAATTACAGTTACGGTTTTATAAGCCAAATAACAGGTTTTTCGAATTTAGACTTTAAAAATAATTACACCTAATTCTCTTTTTACTACGAATTTGATTTAATTTTACACGAATTTTTTTGTTTTAACACGATTTTTACTTAATTTAGAGATGATAATTCTGATATAAAATCACAAGATGATGAACATTATTTTCAAAATTTAATTAATTTTTTATAATACAATTAATAAATTAAAATGTGTAAGCACTAAATAAATGAAGTGAACTCTAACAAGAATTTTTCAATAATTCTCTTTTTACACGAATTTTTTTACACGCATTTTTTTGGAACGTATCTATCGTGCAAAAAGGGAGAGTTAAATCTAAGATTTTATAAGTCAAATAATTAATTAAAAGATTGATAAGTTAAATATCGGATAGTGTGTCCTTAACTATCCACCCAAATTTAGTTCTAAAGTTTTAGCCAAAAGCTAACTTTAACTATCGAAAGTTATAATAACGGGCCTAAAAACAGATCGTCCGACATTTAACTTCGACTAATTAAAATTCGAATGAAAAGCTTGTTATGCAGCCTGGCAAATCCTAACTTTAACTACTAGTAATTTATAATAATGGGCTTTAAAGTAACAGCCCACTTCTGAAATATTTTGTTATTTCGATTTATTTATATCTTGTTAGAAGAAATTAAAAAAGTGCATTATGATTAATATTAGAGTGCATATTTAAATATCATACGTAACTGATCAATAAGACGAAATCATGAGATTAAAAAAATAATATTGACCTCTACATACATTGGACTTATTTTAATTGAGAATAAAAATTAAAAGTTTGTCTGTGGAGTCAAAAAAAAAAATCTTGATCAGTAATGAAGTTGTAAAAGTAAGCGCTCATATTTGGATTTGACAATTTCCTTAATTTCCTTTTTTCGAAATATAATTTTGGAAATTTTGTAATTTCTTGTTAAACCAAGTCTTGCATATGTTACATAGGTAGTGCGTATGCCATCTTGTGTAGCACAGACATAATTATACTGAGTGTTCAGGTGTGTGAGTTAATAATGATAATGAAGAAATATTATTTGGAACAAAATCCTCAGATTTAGATCAAAATTATTTTTAATGTACAATAATAATTTAATAAAACTTAAAAAAAAACAAATTTCTTCTGGCAACACTATAAGTGATCATGCACTATTCACTAGACATTAAACCAGGTAGAATCGACATGCCTGGCATTAATTTTCCATTTAATTAAATTTTTATTTCTTTGCTTTCTAATTTCATATAAAAAGAAAAACTTGGAAGTGAAAAACATTTTTTATGCAGTGTTTTGACAGTAACAAAATATCCAGATGTTGTAGTTAGAGAGACGAGTTTATTTGCTTTTGTTTGATCATGATGTTATTTTTATGTGATTGTTTTAAAAAATATTCAGTTTCAGTGAGAGCTTCAGATCGTGCGGTTGGTGCTATAATATTTTGTGTGTTATCTCTTAGTGTTATTTGTTACATTCCTTAGAAAGAAAGGTAATTATTAAAAGAAAGGAAGAAAAGAAGAAACTACTTGCGTACTAGTTTATCTTTGTTAAAAAATTAGCAAAAATTAATGGAAAAAAATGTGCAGTGAAAACAGAATAAAGAGATAGAAAATGTGTAGATTCTGTAAACGGCATTTAATGAAGGAATAAATAAATAAAACACAAATCAGGCATACAAATGAAGAACGAATGCCTGTACATACATACATACATATTTAATGCGGCCTCATTAGTTTCTCCCTTTTTTTTTGAACACGTCATTAAAAAATAGTTGCTTCACTAAGTACACTCAACTCACTTGCTTTTATAATTCATTTGATAAACTTAATACAAAAAGTTCAAATATACGTCATCAGCTGTTGATTCCGGAACATAGTTCTATCTAGATACATATAAATATGTAGTACATAAGATAAGAAGATAAAATGAGTATCTTAAGGAAAGTATATTTTTCTTCTTGCTCTATTCGATTAAGAACAGAATTAGATATTGCCAGATGGCACTTGATTAAATCGTGCGCAAAAAATCGCAAATTATGTTGTATCGTTTTTGAATGAATAATAATTTCAGACACAAAATATTCAGAGAACAATAATGCAGGAATTTTTTTATCATCCAGGATAACATTTTTTTATGAAATCGATTGTAAAAAGTATGTAACTGTAATTTAATCTTTATGTCGATCAATGCAAAATGCCTACATAACACATAAAATACAGATGGCGGTATTGAGCGTCTTCCATCAGTAAAAAAAAACCAAAAATGCCACGTACTCCTACAATATGTACTCGCACTTCTTACACATGAATTAAATAGTGTTTTTGGTGAAATCTTGAAATTATCTCTTTAAAATATCTGTACGAAAAAATCGACAAACTGCCAATTCTGTGGCAGCAATGCATACATACGTACGTGTACATGCAAATACGCTGCATAAGAGAGTAAAAGTGAAAATACAAATACCGAAATAGTGATAAGATAACATGACTTAATTTTTGAAAAACAATAAAAATTTAAATCAACCGCTAACTTGTCGAAAATAGGACAATTTTTAATACTTGTGTCTTCATATTTTTCTAGGATCGTTTCACTCAGTATCCACGAAATTACAAATTCTTTTTTATTTTCTCTTTTAGTTACGTAAACATATGTATGCCTGTATGTACGTGGTTAAAATTTAAGATCACGACCGAAACGAAATGATCCGCTACTTTTATAAAATTTTTGTCGATCTTTCGTTCGTTCTTTGTTATAGGTATTTAGAAAAAAGGTTTGTGGTTCTATTACTCCTTCATAATAACAACAATTTGTCACTACTATTTATATGTTTTATAATAAATCTTTTAGAAATTTGTAACAAATAATTTAAAGTTTTTGCTTCAACAAAGGCGATCACAATCTTTGTTTATTTTGCTTTTAAATACTTTTGTAGTTCGGTCTTTTCTATCCTTCGTTCAAGTGTTTCAATTGGAACATTTAACAAATGACCGATTGAACGAAAATGACCGATTTCTAAAACGAACGATTTGGCAAAGGTCTAATTTAGGATGTCCATGTGTGAAGCACACCTCATTTGCGCCCGTTTCGTGTCCCATATCTAAGCAGACATAAACGTGAGAGTTTGTTTTAATAGAATATTTATTTATTTGGGGCTGTCTATCCATTTGTTCAGTTAGTATCTCTAACTGAGATTATTTATAAATTATAAATGTCCTGCAAATGAAAATAAGCGTTTACTTTCTACCAAAACTGGTTTTACTGTTCAAAGAAGCTTAAATAAAAAAAAAAAAAGGTCTACATTGCATCTCTTTCTCATTGTCGTCGAAAACAAATTATTTTTTAATTCATCCATCCATTTTGTTTTTTCATTATTAAAAACTTTAGTGTTTTTTTATAAAATCACTTTTTTAAAAACATTGGGCCATAATCATAGTCACATAAAGTAAACTTTTATTAAGAGCTGACTTTTGTTCATAATCATTTTATAAACTTAAAATCATTTTTAAAAAGATACCGAATATTATTGCGCATTTACTTTAACAACAGAGCAATTTAAAACTTGCAATTTTTTTTGAAATATTTTATTCTGAAAACAAGAATTTTAAAATATTTTCTTAATAACAAAATTTAATCTTTATTTGTGCTTAATTTCACTCATGTTGGTTTTAAAAATGCATTTTTAAATTTCCATGAAATTCTCATGGAAATTTAAAAAAAAATTGTTTAATAAAAAAAAAAATTGAATATTTTTGTTTCATTTTTGTATGTTGTTTGGGAAATTTAGTTTAATTAGTTTGTTAGTTTTTTACTTTCTAGTGTAAATTTTTTAAAATTTTTGTTTGCCTATTGACTCAATTCTCATTTAGTTAATTAATGCAACAATATAAGTATGCAAATGTTGGGCCAAGAACTTAACAAGACTTGAAATTGACCATATGGATATGCTTTCCCTCTTAAGCTACGGTCACACTACGAAATATTTGTCAAAATAAGTGTAACCACTACTTTTTGGCAAATATTTTTATAGTTTAACATGACAGAAAATTAATTAAAATAAATTCAAATAATAAAAAACTCAAATATGTTGTATTTTAATAAAAAATTAAGTTAATCTAAGCCAAAATTTCTTAAAAATATATAAACGTATATGTAGCTGTCATAGCGGTTATGCTTCATATCGACAAATATTTGTTTAATGTGACCGTAGCTCTAGTATTTATTGCACTAAGTAAACAATTTTTTGAAAATTTTCCATGACAAACAAAGATAAAATTTATTTTTACACAATATAAAATAAGATTTTGAAGAAAATTATTTTTTTTTTAATTAGAAAAAACCATTTTTGAGTTATGACACTATTGAAGTAATTGAGCAATATGAATTTGTCAAATGCTTAATTAGTTTTTAAAATTATTCTTTTTTGTTTAATCCAAAAGTTTAAAAATTTAAGAAGATTTTTAAACCAGAGTATCTGAAAACTGTTGCCAAAGTATTTTGGAGGATTCATTTAAAATCGGCACTTCGTTTTTTCAAGTTGTGTCTGGTGTCTCTTAAATGAAACAGCTAAGGCAACATATCGAGCCACAACCGCCAAAAAAGCTTAACCAACATCACAAAGATGTAAATATTTGCATCCTTAGTTAAAATTTCATAGTTATAGGAAACACGGTTCGAATTTTAAAGCAAAAACAATTTTAGCTTAAGCTCAGAATGCCTGTTTGCCCGTAAAATTTTATGATTGTTGGTTAAGCTTTCTTGGCGGTCATGGCTCGATATGAAATGCTTGCTTTTATTTATTAAAAAAGAAAATACAAAATTCCGCCACAAAATTTATTTAAGTCGTACCTGAATTTCTTTTTTAAATCTGCTCAGTAGCTTAGATTCTGGTATTGATTTTAACAATGAGACATTTAGTTTTGAAATGTCTGAACTCCCCTCTTTAGTTCCCAATAAACATAAATAGGACAGAGTTTCAATTATTTTCTACAGCAACTCGATTCTCTTATCTATCAAGTAAATTATTAATGTTGCGATTTTATTATATATTTTCATTAGTGAAAGGTGAGCTTTTGTTTTCTTTTTGTTGTGGGTGGATTTGCGCTTTCACTTGATTCAAATCAAGTGTTAAGATGTAACACATTCTAAAAATGGTTATGATGATGACATGACGGTTCATAATAATTTTTTGTTTTTTTGTTTTACTGGTTATTTATTTGCAATCTGTCTACATTAAGACAACCAAATCAGCATATCTGATAAAAACGTAAAATTTCACATAAAAAATTGCAACATCTTGTTGCTGTGCAAAACAAAAAGAAAGTAAAATTTTTTTTACTTCTTTTGCTTCATTTTTATTACGATTAACTAATCTTACGTGTTTGTGCGTACATTTCTTAATTTCTATTTCTTAAAAAAAAATTAAGCAACAAACAAAATGAATTAACTGTTGCAAGATGAAAGAAATTAATTTAAAAAAAGTATTAGACCCATTTTTACATAAATGAAGGTCTTTAAAAGTGCTGCTGAAATAAAAGAGATTTTGTTTTAATGCTGACGCTGCAAGAAATTTTTATAAAAAATCAATAAATCAATTTAATTTTTAATGATGGTTAATCATAATTTTTGAAATAATTTTCAATACAAGTACGTACTAATGAACAAGAAATACAGGTTGTAGGTGATCTCCCGGAGCTGTACTAAAGATCTTACGTATTGTAATACATACAGGGTGCGTTAAAAGTCATACCTGCATGTAAAAATTTAAATACAAATTTAAAAAATAAACAAACGAAAAATAATGAATAAAAAAATTATTCAAGTTTTACACACAGACTTGGCTTTTGGCCCACCCTGTATATAAGATAATAATGACACTAGAATAAATATGTACCAAGCAACAAAAATGCGTTTTTATTACGTTTGAAAGCTTTAGAAATTTCAGTAAAGTAAGACAGGGAACAGATACGGCAATTTTAGTTGCGCAACTCTTGAGTTTATAGAAGAGAAAGGAATGACAAGTAGAGGTGCGGCTTTTTTCTTTCTCTCTCTCCCATAAACTCAAGACTTACACAATTAAAATTGCCGTGTCTGTTTCCTGAACTTGATAAATAAATGTTTCATTTGACCTGTACTCACAAGGGACTTTCATTAGAAGAGCAGAATGGTTATTTCGACACAAGCAAATTTAAGAAAAATTTCAGTTCATCTAAATTGGCTAATAGCTTTCTGAGTGTATAAATGTTCAATCAAGCGAATACCCTTATTGAATGTACTTTCCATTCGTTTAGAAAGATGGTGTGATGACCATCAGCCAAAAAAAAGCCAAAAACAAACGTTACATAAATACCCACTTATTAAATAAAACTTCAATATGACTATCAACTCACTCACAAAATAAAAATGCATGGCATCCATCATTCATTTCTAAGCTTTTGTATTTTGCAGTTTTTTTCTCTCTCTTTTTGTAACGATATTTTGTTTTTGCAATTTTGCAATTTGTTTTTTTAAATTTTAATTTACGATGTAGATGCATTTAGGCCAACCAGTCTGAATGAGTTAATATTGTTACCTGTGTTTCATTGTTATAATCAAATGCGTTGATCATTGAATTGAGTCATTATGATATAATATTAAATAAAACAAAATAAAAAATGGAGTATCAAGAAAATAACTCGTGGGATAAACATAAAGCGAAAGCTAAATACGTTTGATCATGTCAAATACTTAAAATTGGCACCAAGCACACGCCTTGTAGAAAAATCAAGTTAAAGCACAGCCTAATGGTTGAAGTTTTTTCTCTTTTCATATTCAATTTTAATCTAAAATTTATTTTAAACATAAATAATGTCTTCCTTCTAATAAAATTGTTTTCTATTTTTTGTTTCTTTTTAATTACGTTAGTCATGTTGAAATTTGTGCTTATTGTATCGTGCCTTTTAGTGGTTGGCGTCTACGGCCAAGACCTTAAAGTAGATGTCGTCAGTGTGCCAGAAATCTGCGAACAGAAATCAAAAGCTGGTGATACAGTAAGTATTCATTTTCTTAAATTATAATAATTTTTATCCTGTTTGAGCTTTAATTGGGCTTATCCATACAAAGGACACAACAGCCATTCATTTGTATCGTTTATTTGTTCATGTAGTCGCGTATATTTTCATCGATCTGCACTACAGAAGCACTAAATAATGCAATCTTTTATTAATAATTACGTGTTAATTTAAAAACTTGTAAATATTTTTACTTTCAGCTCACGATGCATTACACTGGCACATTAACTGATGGCAAAAAATTTGACTCTAGGTGAGTACATGCTGGTATTTGTTTTTCCCTTCAATTTGTATTTATTCTTCCGTAATTTATGCCCTTGATTTTGTTGCGTAAAACCCAGTGCAACAAAAAAAAAATCTCTCTCTGCTCATATTGTTCTGCATTAAAACTTCATCGTAAATTAACTGCAAAAACTCTGATAACGATCTCAATTTTATGCAACTTTTGTTGGTCATTCATTGATGTGCTAGACTGACTGCATGATGCAAACAATTTCAATGGCATTGTTGTTGCTAAAAAATAAAAAAAAAATAAAAATATTCAAAAACTGTTTGTTTGTATGCCATTAAGGGGCACACAATATTCTATTGTAATATTTTTGTGCACATACAACTATGGCTCCTCATCATCAGATTGTTTTTTTATTGAAAGAAAATTAAATGTGTCTTGCAAAATTCAATAACTTCTTAAAGAGAGTTTTTGTACTTTTAGGAAAATCTCTCAGTACTAACCCCTCAACTTCTTCATCAAGAAAAAATAAATAAAAATAAATAATTAAAGCTGATAATCGAATCACATTTCTAATTTATTAAGATAAAAACAAAATGTAAAATAAATTCAGCAGAGACATAAATTAGAGTAAAGCTGCGACGCGTTGAAAACTCCCAACATGCAAACGCGCCAAATAGAAACCTGATAACCACCAGACCCAAAAAATAACAATGCGATAGCGAGTATAGAAAACTAATGATAACAGCAAAACAAAAACAAAAAAGCCAACAATAAAAATGAAATTTTAGTGAAGTGGGTACGCTTGTGACCTGATGGAGGTTCAGGGATGAATAATGAAATGAGTTCTGCATACACATCCATCCATTCACAAGCACACAGCAACGTTGACAACGAAAAGCACATGCATGAGCACCAAATAAGTATTTTCTCTACCGTCTTATCAGTGATTTCATAAACATATGCTCGCTCAAATTTATTTATTTCGATTCATATGTGCGTGTGTATGTGTTTTCACCAGCGTTACATACACACTTTCACAAAACACAAATTTATACGAAGAGTTAATTTTTAATGGGCCAACATTTTTGCGTGTTTATGTTTCAAATTTAAAATATTTATTTGGAAATCGTTTAAAATTTTCTGAATTTTCTAATTTTTAAAATCATTTTCTGTTTGCTTGTTGTTTTATTTTCGAAGATGGAATTTATGTTATATACGGAAGGTCGCCATTTACATTTAGACCGGTCACGCCCACTTTTCAACAATTTTCAAACGCCACTGTTCAAAAAGATGTATGCCCGTACTTAATGTAAGCCTGAAATTATGCATTGAAATATTTTATAATAGATGTTCGGACATGGCGGACAAATCACCCAAAGAAGTTTCTGAATTCTTAATGAATACTAGACTCTGGAAGGATTTGTAACTTGAGAATAGTGTCACAATAGATCTATTTTGGCCGCAGTGGCCAGGTGACTTGTTCTCACTCCTCATTCTAATAATAGATGCTAGCAAAAAGTTGATTTTTGTATTTATTTCTCTGGGTTTTTGAACCATTAAAATTCTATTTGAAAAAGAAATTTTTCTAAGGACCGGGCCGTACGAAACCGGGCAAACACAACTAGTCACTCATAAAATGCATAAAATCAAATCAAATAAAATGAAATAAAACAAACGTTGTCACAGGATAAACCAGAATTCTGCTTCATCTTAGGTAAAGAATTATTAACTCCTTTTTAGGTAAAGAGATTTTTTTGTTAGCATAATCGTTTTTAAATTGAATTTAAAATTTATTTTGGTCTTGTTGTTGTTAGTGTTGTTGTGTTCTCTAACTAAGAATGGAAATTGCTTGATGATTTTATTATCATATTTAATATTATGCATGTATGGAGATGCAAGTGTGTTGTTGGGCTGTTATGTTTAAAACTGGTATAAGTCCATTTAAAAAAAAAATGATTTAGCAGTAATTTTAGTAACATGATGTGTCTATGTCTTAATATAAAAAAACCGCTACTTATTCCTTTTTCTAAAGTGGACTTATACTACTTTCAAAAATAACAACTCACATGTTGAATGGCAATGTTGATTTAAATGTATATTTTTTTTACTTAAAATATACAAAACTTTTAAAAATTTACATTCACCTGGTCAGTCAGTTCGTTGTAGGTGACTTTTTTACTCAATTTGTATGAAAAAAAAAAAATTAGAAAAACATTCTTATTCTTCTCTTCAAATTTATGTAATAAATTAACAGCTTTTTTTTATTTTTTAATCCGATGCTGTTTTCAAACATTTTTAAAATGTGTATCTTCGTTTGCTTTGTTCGAGATCTTTTATTTTTGACTTTCATGGAAAACAAAGCAAATTTTAATATTGCTAAACTCTACCTTGTACTTGTGCAAAATACTATTCCAAACTGCAATTTTTGCACCCCTTCGTATGTTACCACTTTAGCTGCCCTGCAACTCTAACATTTTCATACTTAGTTTGTCAACCAGCTGCTCACTCACTCACTCACTCCCTCATTCCTCATTCACTGACTAAGAAATGTTTGTAAATTTATTGAAAAGGTCTTGGCTGGGTTGGCACAAAGAGAAAGTTTTCATTTTGTGTTTAATTTGGCGTGATTTGAAATTGTTTACGTCACTAGATGTATGTTTGCATGTGTAATGAAAGAGATAAACTTTAAATCAGTTGACACTTGTTGCATCAAACACAAATAGTATTTCCATTGAGTGCGGGTGTGCGAGCAAGCTGCTTAATTTTTCCTTTCAGCTCAGGAAAATGCTTGCAAAGTCCTTTTTTTTATTACTTTTAAAGTCAGGTGTATTAAAAATTAAATAAAAATTGAAAAGAGTTTACCAGCCAAGAAAAACATGCTGAAAAAATTCATTTGTTTTAGTTTTATTATTTTGTTTTATGGCTTTAAGCCATTTCTTAATGTAAAAAGTCACATCATAAAGAAAATGTAAAAGTGGTCTTGTTGTTAAAGTGGCTTGTTTCGGTTGCGATGAGCTAAAAATCATTCATGCAAATAAACTAAATTCTTTTTTGTGTTCGCTTTTAAAGTTATTTGTTGTTGTTGGTGGAGGTGAGTGATGTCTTTACCGGAAATTGCCACAAACTACAGCAAATAATTCAAGAGGTACATAGTAGTATGTGTGCTTGTGGGTGTATTTGCACTAAAGATTATAAAACTTCATAATTATTGTGTGTAAGTAGTCGTTCTATGTTGCTGTTTTTGCTGTTTCCACTCGTATCAGAATAGAAAAAAATAAAAAAAACCCACTTAATTTTATCCTTGGGCGCTCACTCACTTACTTCTGTGTGTGTGTGTGTGTGGGAGTGTTTATGATTTCTTTTCATTTTAATTTAAAATATTAACGCGTTAATTTTAATGAAGGCACGCATGTATGCCTGCATATTTCGATTCACACACACACACAAGCTCGTAATTTACAATAAACAACAATAAACATCTTAAAACGAAAGATTTTTTGCCCAAGAGTTAATTTACATTCAGTAACAAGTAAATCGATCTTGTTGTTGTTGTTGCATCTAGTCGCGTACATGTAACCTCATTTGCAAGCCTTATTGTCTGTTCTGAAAGTCTTTTAGTTTTATTTTATGTTCCTGAAAATGACATCTTTGTTGTAGGATTTTTCTTTGGCGAACGTTAATCAATTGATGGGACGGACGTCTCTATTACCTGCTTGTCTTGTCTTGTTGCCTCTTTCCAGTTTCTGTTTTTCTGCTGCTGTCCGCACCATAAAATTTATTGTCCATAAAAAATAAAGAAAACAATAATATTTCTATTACAAAAGAACTTTATTTAGGACAAAAGAGCTTTTTTATGTCGTTATTTGTACCTGCAACTTTACCAATTAAATGTCTTGTTATTTAGCATACGTGACTGATTAATTATAAAAGGGATTAAAAGCAATTATTTTTGTGGCCAAAATAATTTTCAATAACTGTGCATGTTTGTACATGTGTATGCTTGCACTTACAACGAATTTAACAGCGAAATTAAAAGAGAGAGAAAATAATTAGAAAAAAGTGTAGGGGGCGGCGGTATCAGCTTAAAAAAGAAAAGTTCAAATTTAATATTTATTCGGTGGGTAAAATGAAATTGAAAAAGCACAATTAAATTGCAGTTTCCATGTTGACTTTAATCGTTATTTTTGATCCTTGGAAAAAAAATTTTAATTTTCAGCTTCAGTTTCAGTTTTGCAAATGTTGCAGACATAAATATTAAATTTAACAACAACAAGTTCAAAATTCTAGGCACCTTTTGTTATCTTTCTTTTTTCTTATTATTCTTCTTTTTATTTTGTGCAGTTTTCATTTATACGAGTGTGATGTTGTCTTCTCCAGCAATAAAAACTTGTAGTGCTTGCAATTTATAGCTTCTTAGGCGCTGCACAATTGCAGGAAGTGATATTAGCACAGCCTCGCCTTAACAAAGCAGCGCAAAATTCTTTATAATGATGAAGTTTGAAGTTTCTCGATTTCAAATGTCTTTTGACAATTGGATTTTATGTATTCAAGATTGAGTACACAAACTCGTTCTAGAATCGATTCGGTTTACAAAACACTGGGGAAGCTGTAGATTTTGTTTGAATTATGAAATGAATCACCGGACTCCGTAATAGCGAACAGCAACTTCTTTCGTTCAATTTGTTTTTGTTTTCAATACAAATGTACGAAGGAAACTATCGTTCGCTTTTCTGAGCCTGCCCTTTCGGTTTCGAAATTCACATTGTCACGCGATTAAAATACTTGGCAAATATGAAGATCAACCTAAACGATCTCTGCAGATTAAGTAACGAAGAATGTGTACTGGTCACTGTAATGATCTAATTGGCAGCTGTTTTCGTTTTTAGAGCATCACTACCTACAATCGTTTGACATGGCGGACAAATCCCAAATCAGCCAGGGAAGTCTTTCAATTCGTAATTAGTATTCATTCCCACTCCCAATTCTAATTTTGTAATTCTGTGTTTTGTTGAAACGAAACGAAACAAATGCAAACTGTAACACGTTTAGTTTCGTTTCGTTTCTTTTCTTTGCGATCTATGATTGAAAGTAATAGTTTCTTGCTCCCTTTTAACCGAATTTGTAACATCCAAATAAAAAGTTGTTTAGTAAAAATTCTATTTTTGTTTGTTTTGAAATGTGGCCTGAAACTTGGAGAATAAAAATAGGAAAATGGTGAGAATCTCTGCCCACGTTTGTATGCATGAACGAACTTCAATATGATTCTGCTCATGCGACTGTAGCGTACATGCAGAAACTCGTGTGAATGCATGCAATATCATCGCCAAATGCTTTGAATAATTTAAAAGCTTAAAAAAGCAATAACGCTAAAAAACAAAACGAAATTCTGTTTTAAATTTCTTACCCGGTACGTGCAAATGGCAAACTTGAATATAAATAAATGTTGTTGCTGTTGCTATTTTTTTTTTTAATATGCTACCTATTTATGTATGAATGTGTGTATGTATGTGTGTGTACGTACAAGCCACATTATGCTGTCTAACAAACTGTAAGAAATTTAAAAGTTTCTGAATGCTGCCGAGTGCTGTGGTGTTAAGTGTTAAAGTGACGAACTAACTGCCCAAATTTTATATTCAAGTGAACCGATTAATCCCTTAGGTGATGCGGCCAACAAGACTTTATCTTGTAATCACAGTGAATAAGAAGAAAATCAACTCCAACCTTAATCCGGGAAGAATCAATATGCAATAAATAGTAAATAGACTCATGTGTTTGCGTTGTTTGAAAAGAAAAAAAGGAAACATCGACAACAACAATTTTGATTTGCTTCGCACACATACGGCCATAAATACGTAGGTTTGTATGTGTGCGTGTGGGTACCTATAAAAAGTATCCTCCATCGATACGGACATTTTTTATTTGATTGTAGGAGATTGAGATGAGATTGCTTGCGGTACACGAAACGATTTTCAAAAATTATTATGTTTAGGATTGATTTTTCTCTTCTTAGCTGCCATTACGTGCATTTTTTATCATATTTTACCACTTTTCTTTCATATGAGTGTGTATGTACGAGTACCTAGTATCAGATGGGCACATAAAAAGACCCTTGTCTGCCTGCCTGGCTGTGTGTATGTGTATGTGGTATTTTATTTTTTTATATCTTATTTTCAACTCCCCAACTCCCCTCCCCTCCCCGTCAGTTTATGCGTTTTTTATGAACAGGTTCGTTTACATATTAAATGTGTTGCCTGCCTGACTCTGGTTACACAAATCATGAGGATGAGTTAAAAACAAAACAAGGAGTTTGAGTTTGTTGTTTGTGTTACAATCAATTTCATCCTGTTTAACATTTAACAATCCCATTACGAATGTTAATGTTGTTTTGGCTTTTTGGTATCATGAATTTCACAAACAACATTCAAAGACACACTTGCACCAACATTTTTCAATAAAAATCGAATCTTATAAAATATTTAGAGTTTAGTTAAAACAAAAAACAAAAGAAAAAGAGTGCGGGAGTGGAACTTTATGTTAATGTTATGTTGTTGCTTTATAATCCCAAAATATATTCCAGTAAATTTAAAGCACAACATAATTTTGCATATAAAAACAGTGACAAGCAAAAATGTTCGCTTGTCCTGCATCGTACCATAACAGTCATACCTAAATTGTATGGAGCAGCGGCGGCAATGCTAAGCAATTGGAAAATCCAATTTTGACAGCGTGTTTTGTGGTGAAGTTGGCTTCGCCTGCACTTTTATTTCTTGAGAAGGTGCTGAAGAACGCTCCGGTTGCCGCTCTAATTTAGGTTGGACTGAAAAGTCGTTCATTACAAAGTTTGTACAGAAAAGTAAAGTAAAACATTAAAAATTGATTTTGTGCCATGTGTCACTATCACATCGTTGGTGGGTTTTTCAGAAAAGCGTTCAATAGTTTCGTCTAGTATTTTTGTTAATTTGTGTTTGTCAGAAAATCTGGGCTTTCAAAGAAAGCCTGCAGTATGACAGCCAAATTGTAAGAATTTTACATGCTGAAAGTGTTCTATTGAATAAAATTTTGTTACTTTTGGTTGTCACTGTACAAAGACATACGTACATACGCCTTTTAAGTAGTAAACAAATGTAACTATATATCACAGCAAATGTTTATTTGTGTTAAAAAAAGGAGCTCAAGCCAGATACGGCTGAAATATTCAGAGTTTTTTAATTTAAGCTGAAATGGGTGGTATACATTTCATCTGTAATTTTTAAATTGTAAAAAGGCAAAAGTTAGCTTGGCGCTTCTGATTTCAGAAGGATTTTTTTTGGAAATGATTTGAAAAAAATTAATTTTGGTTTCTTTAGTTTGATTGCTGAATTAGAAACATCAACTTAAGCCTCTAGTTTGTTGGTTTTTAATTTGCTATAGAAAAAGTGGAAAAAAAATTCTTTTTTTTGTTTGTTTTTGTTTTAACAAATTGTTTATAATTAAAACGAACTCTAGTGCAAGAAAAGGCTACACAAAGTGTCATTAAAAGCAACATGTATTACGAGTACATACACTAAAACAGGGGAAAAACACAATCCTTAAACAATTTATAAATTATTTAACGCCAACAAATGGATTTGGTCACGTTTTACGGGCTTTTTTTATGACATGCACTACTCACTCACTCAGTCATTTGCTCATTTGTCTAGATACTCATAACTTGTTCATACACATGAACATCCTTTTCAGCTTCTTACACTTTCCTACCAAAACCAACACAATTTAACACTGTTGGGTTGGTGGGCACTAAACACACAAAGGGTGTCTAAAAAAAGATTAGAAGCACGTGGTCACAAACAAACGAGTATGTAAATTTCAACCTTGTGTAAGAAACCGTTACCATTATGGAATGCTGTAAAAAGACTTGTGTTGCTCGTATGCTAGGACGGAAATTGTGATTATGATGAATACGAACGAGTAACTCAACAACAAAACCAGACAAAATACATGAGCAAGTTCAACAGGAATCCACTGCCAATTGAACAAAATAGAAATAATAACGTCAGACTAAAACAACAATATAGAAATTTGTGTTTTATTTATTTTGTTTTCATATTTATGCTGCAGGTTGACTTTAACAAAATTAATTTAATTCTAAAGAGCGAAACATGTCTGTGGGCTTACTGCAGCCCTCGTTTACTAATTAGCATTTGGGCATGTGACCTGAAAACCTAAATTTCATCGCACAGAAAATGAGAAACCTGAAATATAAATTGTAATTTATTTATAAATAAATTTATAACCCGGTGTTTTCTTACTACGAAAGTGTGATGAATTTTTGCTGTTGACATTTCGTGTTTATCATTTTAAATGACAAACGACTGCCCAAAAAAAAAAAAAAAAAAAAAAAAGTCGCTGGCTTGAAAGGCATAAAGAAATAAATTTAATTTTATAAACTGGATGCAGGCAGGGAGGTGCAGAATTTGATTTTGCTTTTCTTTTACTAACTTGAGTTTTTGGTCGGAATAAATAATTTATTTTTTTAGTTTGCTGACACCGATCTCTTGCAACTTAAAGAATGATCGGTTTTGTATTAAAATACATAAAGTAAAGTAACAAATTGGACTTTGATTCTACACGTGTACTCGTATAAACCTAAATTTATATAAAATTTAGCTTAAAAAATTTTTTTTCTTTTTTTTTTTTATATTCTGAAAATCAATGAAAATTTATTACGACTTTTCAAAACGGTAGACTTCCACCGCATCATTCCTGGGGCCAAATCAAACTTTTGTTTTTATGTGTGAGTAAATTTCTCGATATCGAATGCGATTGTTTGGCCAATAATGAATGAATCTATTGCGTGTAAAATCTATACAAAAATTTAATTTCTAATTTGAAATTAACTTTTGTTTAAATAAAAAAGAAACCAAAAAAGTTCTTGATTTTTCTTAAATTAAATTCAGAAGCACAAGAGCATTTTTAAAGCTGTAACAAGAACCCGTAACCTAAGATTTATATGCTTAAACTACAAATTGAAATATTGTACGCTCTTGCATAAAAAATTCTTAAAAAAAATAAAAAAAAACTTTTGTAGTTTTCCAACTACGCGAGCAAAAGCTTATGCAACAAAAAAGCTGAATTAAAAGGACTAATAAAAAAAAACTGAAAATAATTTGTAACTTTTGTTATTTATACCCGGGCCGGGTCGGGCCGACAGCGAAAAAAAAAAATACTCGTATTTGTAAGAAAACACATATTTTGTCTTCTCGCGTCATATTTTGCTACGCATTGGAACAGGTTGGTGGTAGTTAAGTTTGCAATTCCAGTAAGCAGTAACTTTTGTATGTAAATTATACTTCGTTTTTGTTTTTGTTTTTGTTTTTGTCTTTACAACAAGATTGTTTTACATGCTTTTAATATTTTCCCTGACTTTGAATGTGTAAGATTTTATTTTGTTGTTTTGCATTAGACTGGAGTGGTAGCTGGTATCGTATTTAGATGAATTTGTTAACCTTCAAGCCACATGTAAGGAATGCAGTCAGTCAGTCAGTCACTGCAAGTGCGCGTTGACTATGTTGCATGTTGATTATGCCCAAGTACGAGTGTGTGATACAAATTGCCTTTTTTGGGGTACATTTTTCTCGTATTTTATTATGCTGCGTTAAGGAGTTACAAAATTGTTTAGTGAAAGTCTGGCGTGTTGCCTGGATTGGATGTTGTTGCCAAGTTGAATGACCACAATGACAACAATTTAAAATGATCTCTTTACAAGTGCACACACACACACACACACACACAAACAAACTCACAGCCTTAGACATGTCTTTACACAATTTTAAGGCCAACTGTATAACAGTTATGAAACTTTTAAATAACTTTTGTGTTTATTTAATTTACCTTTGAAAAAAAAAAAAATTAAAAAAAAAAAAAAATAAACTTGCTAATAAACCAAACATGTTTCTTTAATGTTGTTTGCAACTAAAACATTTCTCGTGAATCGTTCGCTTTGCTGTGTTTACTTTCGTGATTAAACAAACCATTTCTCTTTTCAGTTGTTTAAAAAACAATTTTTTTTTAATAAAATAAATTATTGAAAATAACGTTAATAGTACCGCTATTACATATGCATGCGTCTCTCAGTGTGTGTGTGTGTGTGTGTGTGTGTGTGTTTCAAAGAATTGCTAGCACCTGTCGATTTTTGGTTTTTCGTGCATTCAATCAGTCAATTTGTCATCATCACATGATGAATACGATGACTTTGAAATGATGAAGCGAAAAACACGGATGGATACAGCGCTGTGGCACTTATGCAAACACAGATGGATTAATTTTATCACAACAACCAGAAACACTTACAAACTACACCCACACAGAAATACATACTCGCAATTTACATGCCTACATGTGCCACAATTCAATTATGTGTTTACAAAATGATTAAAAATGTATAGCCAACCATCAATAACAAATTAGTTCCGGCAATAAAATAAAATAATCACACACACACACACACACACACACACACACATGCATGTACAAATTTATTTATTAATATGAAAAAAATTAAACAAAAAAGATATTTTATTTTTAATGTTTACGTCCAAATTCATAGAAAACATTTTTGTTTATTATTAAAAGCTTAAGTTTTTAAAATTAGAAATTTGTTTAATAAGCGCTTATTAAACAAAAATGTTTTAGCGTTTTATGAAACGCTAGTTAAGTTCACTATTTTGTATTTTAAAAATTGCTTAATATTCCGAACCTGGTGTAGGATTATTTAAAGCTTTCTATGAGAGCCGATTCTCAAAAAAGATGTGCCAAACCGACAGACAAATTCTACATAATTTTTCTCTTCCACCTTTATTACACACAAACTTTAAAATTTATTTCAAATTCTGGTAATTATGATTGTAATTCATGGGCTGACAGACAAACACTCTACACATTTACGAGTACACGCTTCAGCAATAAATTCAAATCTACTTAGAAATCTAAAATATTTTAAGGAAACATAATTCGCAAACACATACATTTTTACGGGTAGTACATGAGTACAAACAACCAAGTATGTAAATGTCTAAATACTAAAGGGCTGCACAAGCACTTTTTATAAAAAAAAAATATTACACTTGCTTGTAGTGATATGAAGCTTTCAAGTACGCTTGTGCAGCCCTTTAGTAAATACCTGCACACATGCGAAATACAATCATAAAATTTGATATGCATTTATGTACGTACGTGCTTACAATGGAAGCAAGCAAAACAAACCGCATCTAAATTAAATTACATTGAGTCAGTACATACAGGCATAGAGATTTGGGAGCGAATTCATTTAAATCACACAGAGAGGCTTTACAAAAAGCTAAATTTGCATAAAAATAGGCCAAATCACACAGAAAAAAAGGCTAGAAAAAAGTTGAAAAGCTTAAAATTCAAAATTTTCTTCATTTTTTGTGACAAGTACAATTATGATTTTAATAAAACAGCAAGAAAAAAGCATTAAATATCAAAAACTAAAGAAAATAAGCTCGTGTTCCACATGTTTTTTAATACTTATAAGCGAATTCAATTATTTTTTAGCTTTAACTTTAGTTTTTTGATTTTAATGCGATTTCTATTCTGATAGTTAACTTTGCTTTATCGTTGTGAAAAGGGAGTAACCTCAGCATTACTAAACGCTAGTACTAGACAACTAAATATTAAATTGATCAATTAATGATAGTTCAATATTAAGCTTGTCCGACAAATGTGTCTTGAAAAATTAAGCTTCGATATGAAGTATGTGCAGGCGAAGAATAAAGTGCAAGTTAGAAGCCAAATACTTTTCTTCACTCCAAGTCTTATAGAAAATTTTACATTAATTAATTTGATTAATATTTTGTTTATGTATGACTTGTTTTCATTTTTCCAAAAAAGGATATTTTGAAAAACAAAAAAGTTAGGAAAAGAAGGAAAGGAGACTAAATTTCGAGGGTAAATGCTTTAAGGCTAAAACTAACCTTAAAATTGCTTAAACTAATTCGTGATGGTTTCAGTTTTCGCTCTTGATGATGATAAGTGTGCAATCACGCTTGTGCCCTCTATCACTAGCGTGTAGGTATAATGAGAAAATCACGATGAATGATGCACGTCTCCATTTAATTGGCAAACACATACACATAACTGCGTCTAGCAAACATTTTTCATTTATTTGGACTTCAACTTAAAAAAAATCTCTAAACTGAATTCATATAAATTTTGTTTTTCTTTCTATAAATTTTGTTGTTGCTTAATATCGATTACAGATATTAAGCAATTCAATTTCATTTTCACTGAAACTGTTTGCTGGGTAATCAAAATAAAATATAATAAAAATATTAGCAACATATGTTTGTATGTATGTATGCATATACCACACATACATTTGAGCACTAGAATCATCATTATTATCACCACCATCAGGTAATCTATACCGTGAAAACTTGAAATGAAAAGCGGAAGCCAAGTGTCGTTGTGAAAAAAAAACTCGCATTCAAACAAATAAAAAATAAATGAAAAAAAAAAAAAAACGAACAAATGCAATAAAAATTCAAGGTACCGGGGTATTACAGAATAAAATATGAATGAATGAACGTATGATACGGGTGTATGATAATCAAATATCCACACATACATACATAATATATGCATGAATACAGTCGTGTGCGTGTGTACCTGAGATGTGTGGAAGATGCGTAAAAGATCCTACCTAATCCTGTTAAGACTAAAACAACTCATTTGCATTGACAGTTTTGTGTACGAGTACGAGACTGTAAGTTGTTGTTGTAAAGCGATTTTTGTGTTGTTTTGCTAAAGGAATCATTTATTTTATTTAAGTGTTAAATAACGAACCGACTCACTGAAAAAGCAGCTTAAACATGTAACCCAGCGAATTTTCCATGACATTTGATGCTGCTTGCTTGGTAGATGGTAAAATAATAGCAATAATAAGGTGCAACCATAAATAGTGGGCATTTTTCATTTTCTTTTTAACTGATATTTTCAATCATCTCTTTTTCTACACAAACAACTTTTGCACTTGTTTCCTCATTGTTTGATTTGTATAAAGAGAGCAGTTACAGAGGGAGAGGGAAAGAGAGATAGACTCATTTAGATCTGCTTTTACTGAAAAATTTTTTTTATTCTTTGCAAGAAACGAATTAAATAAATTTTTTTCCGTGATGCTGATTATATTTCCGTTTATTCATTAAAAAAAAAAGGATCAGGAATTAAATTTATTGTAAAAAAATTTAAATTAATACAAACTGATCGCCCTAATAAGCAAGTGAGTGCTTGTGCATGAAACTGTTTATTTACGTGCGTGTTTATGTACATGTTGGTTGTTCCTTACAATTTCCCTGCTTGTTATTTTTTTTTTTTTTATTATCCTTGAAGAAGTTTTCAGCCTCATTTTAAAAAATAAAAACAAAAAAGTGAAAAAAAGAAAAATTTTGCGATGCCTTGTTCACTCACTGCTTCATCATTTTCTATGTTAACTGTTAGTTAAGCTGCTCATTTGTTGCAAAAAAAAAAGAGACCAACAATAACAAGAAGCAACTGTTTGTTGTTTGATTATGTTGTCGTGTTATTGCCGCTCTTGTACAAATTTAAATTGTTTGAAAAGCCCAAAGGAGGGCATATAAAATATTTAAAGCCACCGCTTGTATTTTATTTATTGTTATTTTTTTACATCACTTGCTGTAACAAAAAAGCAACAACAAGCAACAATAAAAAGAAGAAGGTAAAAATCTACACTTGTTCTCTGTCTGCGACTAAATCGTAAAAAAAAACAAGCCCATCGTGTTTGTCTGTCTAGAGGACACGTTTGCAAAACTTTGCTAACTTGTTTCGTTTGGTTTTTGCTTTATTTTTGTTTTTTTTTTTAAGTGTTGCATTGGGAGACTCTGCTTGCCCATTTTACACTTAAACTTTCTCTTCCATAAAGTGATAATCGTAAGATTCCACTTTTTGTTGATAATATTTTCTTAGCTGATGTGAAGCCACAGCAAATATTATATCGATGTGGATGGAAATACAAGTTGAGCAAAGTAATTAACAATTTGTGCGTAAACGCAGCAGCAGATTGTTTAAATGGACCATAAAAATGTAAAAAGTAAACTTTCTAGATTTGTTACGTAGCGTAAAAATAATGATATTTTAAAATGAAATAATATTTGAATTGTTAACTTTACGTGGTCTTTTCGGTAAAAAAAAGTTGCTAGAACTCATTTTAAAATGCTCTTTCAGCCTCTGTATTCCATGTTCTAAAATAGTTTTATTAAGTCTAGCTCACGTTCTAACCTCTATAGTATAAAATAAAGCAGCCTGCTGCAGTACAAAGGTAGATCGAAGCAGTTGCCTTGCAGGATGTCCGCCTACACGTTAGTATTCTACTAAATACGGCCCATTACGAACCTGGTCGTAAAAATACTTTCTTTGTTTGAACTAAAAAGAAATTTATTTACTGTGTGTAGAGTACAGTATCATTTGCATAGACTCATGCCATTGAAATGTATGAAGAATATAAAAAATGACTTACAAAATTGTTGCAAACCAAACATCTTCCTCCTTAGAGACAAAAAACAAATGATGGGAACAACATTTACAACTCCCTTTTGTGATAAGTTGCAAGTTATGATAATAATTTTTTATTTACTCTTGTGTGTCATTTATTTAGCAACACACATTAACACTAATATTGTGACAGCCAACAAACATCATTTACTTCACATTTTGCATTTTCTTTTTCTTATTTTATAAATTAAAGACTTTTTTGTTTGTTTTAAACGAATGATTTTTTTAAATTAAACAAAAAGCAGCACAAATTTATTTTCTATGCAACATAGGACAAAAAAAATGTTTTCTTCATCTAAAATAAAAAGAAAAAAAAAACTTATTTTGAAGAGCAAAATATTTCAATTAAATTTTAAGGGGTGATGGTGGGTGGTAAGTGCAGTGCGAAATATTGCGCAGTTTTCCAATAACAAAAACCACTTTAAGTCTTCATCAATAAAGTTTAGCTGTTTTTTACCTGGTCTCGTTCGCGCCTGGTTAAAATGTGGATATGATATAGAGCCTCCTTAATTAAAAATTTTCCTCTTTATAATATTATTGTGGATATTTTGGTCAAACAGTATTTTAAAAATTAAATTAAAATTCCACTGAACACAACAACGTTTCATTGTTTGTTTAGGGAGTAGAGCGCTTACGTAACAATCTGGGCGGTCGCAGGTTCGATTCCTGCCCAGACCCTGGGTGTTTTCGGCAGACAAGCTTTGCGAATTTGTGTGCAATTCATAATTTTTTTTATTCGTTTTTGTTTCACAGCACAAATTAAATACTTTAAGATACAATCACCTGACTATATACACACACGCACACACACATTCACATACAAAAACAAATGTGTGCTTACCACTAAAAAATGGTTAAAAAAAAAAAAAAAAACAGTCCGTGTGTAGAAAACAGCGCAGCCGACATGACATGATGATTCCTTTTTATGTTTCCCACAAAAAAAAATTAAACGATGAATGTTTGTGTGTTTTAAGAGCAGAAAAAAGCTTGTTAAGCATTCATAGCTTAAGCTTAAGTGTTACAAGTGAAGTAAAGGGCTCTTTTTTACTTTTCTATTCAAGGATCCTTGTAGTTTATGTCATGTTAATGACGAATGAAATGTGTTTCTCCCTCCTAACCTCTTCAAAATTTGTCTCTTTAATAATTAAAAAAAATTTTTTATCTTACAGTTTGGATCGGGATCAACCATTTACTTTTCAATTGGGAGCCGGTCAAGTAATTAAAGGCTGGGATCAAGGTTTAACCGATATGTGCGTAGGTAAGTGCTTTCTGCAGTTTACTGATTTTTTATCAAATTCTACAATCACAATTATTAAATGAATTTTCAGGTGAAAAACGTAAATTGACCATTCCACCAGAGTTAGGTTATGGTGATCGTGGTGCCGGCAATGTGATTCCACCTAAAGCCACTTTGATCTTTGATGTTGAGCTTATCAACATTAGCAACAGCCCAACCACCACAAATGTTTTCAAGGAGATCGATGGAGATGGTGATAATAATTTGAGCCGCGAAGAGGTACATCTTTATGTATGAATCGCACTTTTTTCATTTCCTTAGTTGGGTGGTTTTGGCTATTACCTCAGCAGTCATTTAAAACCGTGTTCTAACATTTTTCAATCACACTAAAAATACGTATCCATTTCACATTTCACTTTTTCCAATTGATAAAATTTTTAATAAAAAAATATTATTATTATTATTAATGTTATTATTCTTATTACATTTAGGTCAGTGAATATTTGAAGAAACAAATGACTGCTGTTGATGAACAAGATTCTGAAGAGTTAAAAAATATGCTCAAGCAAAACGATAAATTGGTGGAAGAAATTTTTCAACATGAAGATAAAGACAAAAATGGTTTCATTTCTCATGAGGAATTCTCTGGTCCAAAGCATGATGAACTGTAAAAGCTCCTAAATAATAAAAACAAATAATATTCACACACACACACACACACACACACACACATAATATACAATGTATATACATAATTTCATCTCAATCAATCCAACTTTTTCATATTTGCCTTTGAGTTTTTATGATTCTCTTTGGTTTAAGCTTAGCTGTAGTAAGAGTCAATACGAGTTAATTTTCCTAAACGTTCGCACAATTCAATGATTTGGAACACAAAGGAAATGCCTACACTTGAATTATTATTAGAATTTTTTTTTGTATTCATCTGATCTAAATCCTTCAATTAGGAAAATTTTAATTGTAAATTTTGCATTTGACTTGCAAGCAGCTAAACTCTAGAATTTTCAAAAACTAACACCTCTGCCTGCGTTTCACTATACTTTTCATTTCAGAAACGATCATAATTTTTAGAACATGATATACGTACACTAGAATTTAAATTTCAGTTGTTATTCCAGATTAAAAATTAAAACAGTAGCAAAACACAAATAAAATAATATAAAATAAGAAACAATAGAATTTTTATAGAAATATGTACGAGTATGTGTCTATATGAGAGTTGGAATTGAAGAAAATCTTTACACAAATTTTTAAAAATATACTTAATTCGTAAGACGTAGTTTTTGTATAAAAAAAAAATCTATTAAAAAGAATTTTGTAAAAAAATAAAGTAATTTATTTAAACAAAAGAGAAATTTATTATTATTATGGTTTTAAGCGACACGTACATGCAAAATAACATACTCCACAGCTTCAGTTGTTCTTTTAGAAAAAAGAATTGTTTGTATAGGAATTTTGGAATAAGACATCAAAAATACATATCGATTTTGATAAAAGGTACTTTTTTTATTTTTACTTTATTAACAATTTAGTAGTAAAATACAAGATAAAATTATGTAAAATACAACATAGAAATATGTATGTACGTATGTATGTATATGTAACTAAACAATAATAATGTGATTATTTACGATATACGTATGTATGTATATTTATATATTTCCTTTCATCTATAATACATTTATGTATTAACGTACTGTAACTAATTTAGTAACTATACATTATTTCGCCCCACAAAAATAAAACAATTAAGAGTGAGTCTAGTTGAACAAAAAAAATCTAAATAATGTAAATAAAATAAAATCTTAACTAGATACATAATGTACTTAAATACTTTCTATTTGATTTTTATAACTTCACTTTATTTTATTTATTTTGGAATAAATAATTTCTATTTAAAAGAGCAACAGCCCCATTTTATGATATATTTTCACTTAATTGCACTGTAGGCTGCTTTCGTTACTAGATTCGTTTTTAGCTCTTTAACAAATAGTAGCTAAAGCAGTTGGTTAGTTAGATAGAAGTTTTGAATATTTATTAATTAATTTAAATACACTAAACATTTAAAATGTAAAATATTAACTCTAATATAATTGCTTCTTCAATACTAGAAGAAATGCTATGCAAGGTAGGAATTAAATGGTTATCCAATGCGTTCATATAGAGTGGTGGAAATTTTGACCCACGTGTTCCAGCTTCATAACAGACCTAAAAATATAGCCATATACATATATAGTATAGTTTATTTTTTTGTATTTCTCTATACAAAATTTAATTATGTGTACGTGTGTGAGCCAAATAAAATAAAATCCCAGAACATGGTTGAGTAAGCGGGTTTTAATGCATTCTGATTTTAGGGGAAACGATCGATATTCCACAAAATAATTATACTCGTATATGTAAAAGTAAAAGTCTGATATGTATTATTTCAGTGAAAATTAAAACAAGCAAAGCTAGTCAACATCTAATTAATGAAAAGTAAAACAAAAATAATCAAATAAGAAATTTCCTGGGATTTTTTTATACCACTCTTTCAAATGATATTTTATTGTATTTGAAATACAAAATAACCTCCCAAAGGATGTGGGTGTGAGCATTACTTTGTAAAAGACTACATTCGCATAGGTATCATTTATTGCTAACTTGAAACTTGAACAACTTACGTTATCTTGGTGCAAGGTTGCCCTAAGACCAATTTTCATACTCTTACTAGCTGCTAATAGATCAAGAAAAGGCACCAACGCCATTGATGTGCTCCGAGCGATTTGTTCAGTCATTCGTGTTATATCCGAGGTTGTAGCTGCACTAATAGTCGATGAGTTCGTATTGTACCAATTATCGTACTAAGGAAACATACAAAGGAAAAAATTAATCTATTAAAAATTCAATTATAAAAACACATTAACTACGAACCTTAACGATATAAATATCAGTCAGACGTATAGCGTAATTTGCATTTGAGTAATTGAAACTGGCATGAACTCGCATACTGGATATGCCATCCATTAAGCTGTCATCTATGGGTGATTTCACACTACAAATAAATAAATAATGCATACAAACATGCGTATAAAAAAATCCAGCTGAATATTTACCCGATATTGAATTCCTTATCATTATCCACCCACTTCAAACAAATAATTTCTGTATGTTGTTCATCAGCATCGACGGGACCACAGACGATGGAAATATCATTTTGATTCTTCAAAGAATTTCGAACTTCTTCCATTTTTGAAGGTAGAATTTGCACCATTAAACCATCCTCAACTATGCTACATTTTCCAGATAAACCGCTTGTGGTTTTTAACGATTCATTTAGTACAAAAAAACTTGCCCCAGTAACTGTAATCAAATATTAAAACATGTAGCAACAAATACGAAATGATGTCAAATCAAAACTGAACCTACTTTTTCTAGGCTGTCCTTGTATATTGATTGCTTGTGTGGAATAAGCATACATTTCAGTGCGATCATCATTAACATTTTGCATGCAGACTAAATGCCCATCTGCTGATTTGGAAAAATTTCCACCAAAAGCTAAAATATGATCACTGGAATTGTTTATAGCCTTTATAACGTCCTCTGAACGATTTTTTGGTATCAACACCGTTGTTTGTCGATCTTCCATGTGTATATACATTCCTCTAATGAAC
This sequence comes from Thelaira solivaga, assembly GCA_947397855.1. NCBI lineage: Eukaryota > Metazoa > Arthropoda > Insecta > Diptera > Tachinidae > Thelaira > Thelaira solivaga. The sequence goes on from OX377614.1 coordinate 716,418, forward strand.
GGCAAAGTGTACGAATAATTACGAAAATCCTGAAAAGAAACGTACATACATACGAGTACTTTTGTTCATAATTTCTTTAAATTAATTTTAAATAAAACTTACTGCCAGAAAGTTAATAATTGTCTGGGCAATTTCAGCATAAACAGATTCTCTATTAATCATCGACACATGAGGACAAGGATAGTATCGTTGTTGGGCACCCAATCGTAACATTAAACGTAGCGGAAATATTTTAGCCCATGGAACTTCATAGCGATGAATTAGAATCCCAATTAAGTATGGATTATCTGGTAGAATAATGTCTTGCATACATTGAAATGTTGGTCGTATAAAAATGAAACCTCCGTAGTCTCGAGATCCCAGGAAAATACTTTGTTGGGGACTAGTGTGACTTAAATCCTGAATTGGTATTCCCGATTCTGCGTTATTGTAAATTTCATTTAAATGGACAAAGATATCTCTAGGTATTAGATTTTTTGTTGTTACGTCTTCTCTAGTTGCTGGTGCTTCAAATTCCAATAAAATAACAATCTCATCATTGCCAGCATGATGCATACCGTGTGTTGTAAAATTAATTACCAAACGATTCAGACAACATTTTACTGAAATATTTTCAAAATCAACTTATTGTATGTGGTGCAATGAAATAAAAAAATATATATTTTTTTTTTTCATTTTTTTAATAAAATCAACTTCATTGATTCCGTTGAGATTTTATTTTTTCACTTTTAATTTCAAAACTACTTACGATTGACGATTTTAACAAAAACAAAAAAATTCTTTTGCACTGCAAATTTAAGAGTTTCGTTTTGTAAACGCTTAACCAAATCATAATTGTTGGGAACATCCTTGTATTCAAAATCACAACCGCTTTCATCTTTTGTAATCAAAATTGGTGGCAAACTTGATTCATTCCCTGGTATAAAGCAGCCATTTTCGTCACATCCAGATGGTGGCAAACGTTTGGAACGACTATTGTCTTGACATTTAGATAATACAGAATTATTTTTTGCAGTTGTCGCTTGTTTAGAAACTGAACAAATATTTAGTAGACGTTAATTATTGAAGTATTTATTTTTATTTTTATCAGAACATACCTGTTCCTTTTGAACTATTTGATATTTGATTTGATTGCACAGTGTTTACAGTGGCGGCTGCAGCAGATGGCGGAATTGAGCCTCGAAATAATTGTGCCACCAAGCCCATAGTGGTAGCATCTGTTATATGATCCGACCTTGCCGGAGTTGGTGGTTTGTTAGTGTTAGCAGAATTTCTATTTGGACGATCATTTTGGCGTCGCGGTTGCTTCGGTTCATTCCACTGATCTATGTTAGCCAAATCACTACCAGGAGCTATTCCGTCGCTAAACATTACAGATTTACGTTTACGTCCCTTTTGACCGCTCGAATTGGAAGAATTGGATGAATAACTTCCGTTATCTTTTTTTAATACTCCTACAGGTACAATGACGCTGGGTGGAGTTTTTGGTTCAGCACTGACTTGGCGGTACGGCGGTATAGTAGAACAGTATTCCATTGGATTATTGGGATTAGGAGATCGTGCTGTCGAAGTGATATTATCGATGACTTCTGTAGTTGATTCTTGTGCAACTGCTGGTAACGTCGTATTGTTCACTTTCGAATTTATACCACTTTGCGTTTGTCTTTGGTTAAGTATTAAATAGCACTGTACGCAAACCCGAGATTCAGGTTCCGTGAGAAAATCTAGTTTAAATTTCTGTGAGCAACAAACAGAACATAGAACTTTACCGCATGCACGGCAATGATGTCTGCGTTTTATCATTGTAAATTTAGCTGAGCATTGCATACAACCTGTTGCCATATTATCTGGTACCCATATTGGAGGCACTTTACCTAAGTTGGCATTAGGGTCCTCACTGTAGCCAGTAGCCTCCGCAATTTCATCTGTTATTGGCTCTCCATAAATGTCTCTGTCTTGAGAAGTTGTATGTAATTCAGATTGTTCTAGTTCTTGTGGCGATTGTTGAATCTGTTGTTGGTGATCGTTACCAGGCGGTGTTTGGCCTGCGTTAGTATACAAATCTAAAGCTTGTAAAGCTGGTAAGTCTAAGGAAGTTGGTCTTTGTGGTTTTGATGCATCGCTATCTTCTTCGACTTCGTAGTTTTTCGGCCGAATTATATCTCCTTCTAATGAAGATGTCTCACTGTTACTATAAGATGATATTCCTCCAGAATTTATTACAGCACTACTTTCAATTTCTGCAACGTCAATCCCATTTTCTAATTGCTGCCTTATTTCAGAAAATTCGACTGTTGAAGCTTGTGAAAAACTATCACAGTTATGTTGGTCGCCTGCCACAGAGGCTGATTCATCTTCTGTAGGTTCCAATTTCGAATCAACCTGTCTTTCTTCAATAGAATATTTCTCTGCTTCAATACTTTGGCACACTTCTGAGCTTTCCAAAGCAATGCCATCCGATTTAGACTTTGGTTGCTCATCTGTGGCATCTTCGTCAATGTCCATTTCTTGCAGCATAGAATCCAATTCCGTATCAGAAATATCATCCATAGTAGAGCAAAATGTAACTGGTTGCTGAATTTGTATAGAGTCTTTCATGTAGACAGGTACATGTTCTAGTCCATAGGGCAAATTAGGTGTATTTGGTGGAGAAGTTTGTTCTGGCTGTTTTATAAACTGCTTTTGTACAGATTTGTTAATAACTTCTATTGATGTGTTGGGTAGTTGAGAAGAAACTGAGGTAGGATTTTCTGATGCTATTACTTTGTCGCAAATGTCCCTAATTTGACTAAGCCCAGATGTGACCTCTGAATCGGCAAGATTATCCAATACTTTACCTAATGACGACGAAGATACGGATGTTTCTAAAGGCAAGATTAATTGTGATTGAAAATTGTCACTGGTAATAGAAATCGAGGATAACCCCTCCGCTAAATCCTCCATATTTTTATTTTTCAAATCTTTTTCAATGGACTCTTCTAGCAGAGGCGAACTTCTGGGATTTAGTTTTTCTAAGCTATACTCTCCATTATTTTGAGAAGAATCTTCTGTTTCCAATGGCAATTCTTTTATCAAGTTGCCATCAATGTGACATAATTGAGAATTTTCAGTTGCATTTTCTAACGATTCATTCTCCGTAGCTGGACCGGGTTCTGCTATAGACGATTCCACCTCAAAAGAAGGTCCAGACGAAAAAGTAGAATTCGATGATGTTGTCAAGGATTCAGAAGAAAAAGAGTTATTAGAAAAGGATGTATCATTTTCTACGGCATTGCAAGTTGTTTTTAGCTTGTTTTGTTTCTCCTCAGTAAATTTATGAATGTCTTTGCTTTCTTCTACTTCAATTTCATACTCTGCTAATTCCTGTTTAGACGAACTTTCCAAATGCAATTGGAATCTGCGACCCCCGTCGTAATCTTCATGAGTTTTCTCACTTTTCTCCAAAACCGTTGTTTCTTGAGTGGCTGTTTCTAATGAAACTACATTTTTGCAGAAGTCGTCCAAACTACTAAACACCTGTGAAACAGCCTTGAAACCAGTTTTTTCTATTGAGTCCATTTTGCTGTTTTGCTCCAAATAACCATTGTTTACTTTTGTGGACGATTTTGTTAATTCGATTTTTTTAGCAAGTCTCTCCTCTTGAATTCTTTGTTCATTTTCAGCCTCTTCGTGTAATTCGAGGTTGTCCAAAACTTGATCGATATCTACCAAATCCATTTTCAAATGTTGCAAATGAAGGAGAGTTTCAAAGAAATTAAATTAACTTAGAGCGTAAGATCACCCAAAGTAAGCTCTTAACCATTTCACTCGGTTACCTGCCAGAGTTGTTGCTTTAATTATATGAGAATAAAAAATCATGAATTCAAACAATTAACTAAATACATTTCGTTCGATTCACATACGAAAAGTGCAACAAACACTAGTGCAGATGTTTCGTAAATTCAGGAGTACGTGTATATGTATGTATTTTTGATAGAGATGAATCACTTCTGTTTTATTATTTCAGATACAAATGTGTCTATAAATAATCATAAATATTTTAAAATGTAATTATTTTTAAGGATATTAAGGATTTCCTGTGTGTGTAAGAATGTAAAATATTTTTTGGCTTTCCTGTTGTACTTTGTTCACTTCTTTTTTTTCTATATAGTTTTACACTACTCTCCAAAAAACATGTTATATACAAACTTTTTTAAATTAACATAATTATTTGTTTGTGTTCGTTTTAAAAACTAAAAACTTATGAATCGAAACTGTTATTTTTTAAATTTTCGTCAAGAAACTTTTCCAAGTTTCACAAATTTAATTATTCTAACACGAATCCAAAATTTTTAGGCAGCCAAAACTGACAGTCCACAAAAATAAAAACAAAAAAAATTTAAAGTTGCCAGCCTTTTTAATCAATCTAAATTTTGTATGTAGTACAAATTCTTTTTTTCACTATTAAATTTAGATTTTGATAATTAATAAATTAGAATAGATCTTTCTAATAAAGAATATTACCTGCTATAGATAAAAGGTATTAAGGTAGTCATGGCTTTACAATGTCATCGACAATTGACAATTCAACTTTACTACACGTTTCGCTAATTCTATTTTTTCTTTTTTTAAATACAATGTAATGAACACAGACCTATCGAATAGAAACTCGTTGCATCTATAAGATACTCGTTTAAAGTTGAGAAATTAGTTCACTCTTGTGTATATTGAAGATTTTTCAGTGTGTGTTGTTGTTGTGTCTACTTTTCTGTATAGAACGTACATTTAATATATTCATAAAATATCAAAAAATTAAATGTTTTTAATTTCTAATAAATATTAAATACGCGAAACTATTTATAATAAATACTATAAACGAGTTAAATCAATTTATAAAAATATACGGGCTATAACAAATCATTAATGAATTCGTACTGTATATAAGTACACACATATATAATAATTTTGAAGATGAGAATTCACTGAGAGTTAAAAATATAAATAAAATTACTACTTAAAAATTGCAAGAGCATTTAATCATTCAAAAGGAATTTAAAACAATTTAATCCTGAAATACTTATAATGTTTTTTAAATTTTATAAGCCTGTATAATAATTTCCATCCTTAAAATGTACAAGCTACCTATAATTTAGTACGTAAAAGCAATCCATATTTAGCTGGGTTTGAGCAAAGTTTAATAATAATGATGATGAACACTTCACTGAACTTGAGTTTTTTTTTTTTTTTGCCACTGCCTTCACTTTTTTAACAATGATTTTATAGTACTGAGGGGAATAAATGGATAAAATTGTAACAAAAATAGATATTAGATCCAAAAACAAAAACTAAAAAAATTATATTTTTCTTGCAAATGGATGTTGCTAATTTTTTTACATTGTTCATGTTGTATTGTTGGTTGAAAAAAAAAAATACTTACCTATGTGCATTCGTATTTAGATACATACACATGTATAAGTGTGTTTAAGTAGTTTGCATAAATTGATTTGTTTATAATTACTGTGTACCTATTATTTCTCAACAGAGATAAAATTCAAGTGAAATTAAAGTTTCTTTTCTCCAGTCTAAAGAATTAACACGCTTATTGCTAAATTGTCTGCTACTCTTATTAAATTGAAAATATTTTTTATTCCTCTTCTTTATTCTAATATTTCAAATGTTAATATTCTTATAATTTAGATTAATGGATAACATCTTTAAAAATAAAGGTCATATTGAGAATATCTAATTGTTTTCATAATTGAATTATTTGTTAATTTCTATTATGTATTTATGTATACAAATTCGTATGTACATGTAATGATTATAAAACAATATCGAACAAAATGATAGAAATCCGAGTGCTAATAACTCAATAAAAATATTTGCGATATAGGTAGGTACATTTAAAAATGAAGAACTAGTAAAAATTGTCTGTACATTTTTAGTTATTTATCTATTTCTTAGGTCATTGAGTGTAATTCGTATTGTAGATTAAATTAGAAAGTACATAATATGTGCGAACGAGAATAATACCCGCTTTTACATACATATATAATCAGGTAAGGAAAAAAATTAAAATAAGTGTGCCTATACATACATATCTATGTACTATAATGATTATTTTGACGCGTTTTCCTTAATTTATTTGATCGAAAGTAATTTAGGAACCTTTTATTAGGTCCCTTAAACTACATTGGTAGAAAATTTCCGAAAAAACAACAAAATGTAGCAATCATTATAAAAATTGACTTACAACAGTATGTTATTTACTCCACCTTTCTGATATACTCCATTTTTGGACAATTTAAATTCTTTGAAATATTTAATGCATTATTTTTTTCTTTGTCATTTTCAGCAATTTAAATATGTTTGACAGACATTGGAACTCCTTTAATACGTTAGAAATAGTTAACTTTAACGGTGATAGTGTACCGCTAAATAGTTATGGACTTTTCAAAGAACAAGAACAATAGTAATAATTTTGAATTTGACACAATGCAGCGCGGAGAAGAAGATTTTATACGTACTGCCTTTGAATATTCATTACCCACCAATGACGACGATGACACCGAAAGTAATAAAAGCACACCGTATTTTACACCAATGGAGTTTTTACAAAGCCCATTTGAGTTTCCAACACCACGACTATCTGGTGAAGAAAAATCACATAGTAGCTATACATCGACGATTACAACAACGACGGAAACTCCATTTACAACGTCGACATCAAATGTTGAACTGGATAATTTGACGGTAACAAAGCAGCCAAAAGAATTGGAAATTGATAATCATAATTCGAAATTTATGCAATCATGTTCAAAATCTATAATTAAACATTTGGAACCATCGTCGCCAAATGTTCAAAAAAAATTTCGTCGATTCTCCTTATACGAGCGCAGATCTTGCTCGCCACAACATTTAATCTTGAAGAACGCATCATCTGTTGAAAGTACAGTTGATACAGATAAGGAAAATACTAAACCAAAATTTAAAGTGGATAAAAATGATGAAACTACCAGTGGTAATAGTTCACCAAGTGTTATATTGGATGAAATTAGCTCACCCCGAATACTAACGTCATCGGAAGCAGCTATTTTATCATCGAGTCGTCTAGTTTACTCGCCAAAACTACTAACTTCCATAAATAATATACATTTGTCCTCACCTTTGGGAGTTATAAGTTCAGCTGGATATAAAAATGGCAACTATTTCAAGTTTCCTGAGATTGATCAGGTCGTGCACGATGTTCAAGTGCAACAGACCATATCGACAGTAGCCGACGACAGTAGTACATCTCACAAAGACAATCAAATGTTTAAACGCCTTGTCACAAAAAATGCATCAGCATCGTCGTCAGAACATGGAAATACGGAAGCAGACCCCATCAGGGAATTAAATACAACAAGTGCAATTCTTCCTAAAACCGAAACCAAAAGAAATCGTAAAAATAAAAATAATTTAACTATAAAAATCATAAATAACTCATCATCATCAGCAGCGGTCCAATCTCAACATTATATCAGTACAACCACTGCGCAAAATAAATTACCTGGTTCTCCATCTTCAAATAAACCGAAAACTCCAACAATTAAGTCTACCAAAGAAAAAGCCCTGTCACTGGATTCGGCGCCAATAGCAAAAGACTGTGTGAAAGCGACTCTTTTAAAGCCAGAGTTGAATTTAAGTTGTAATGAGATCGATTCAAATTTGCAAGAAAGTAAGCAAATTTTTCAATCTCAGGATCGATTGACAGCAAATGTGCCAAATAACAGATCAACTTCTTTGTCGCAGTTAGCGGCAACGCATAACAGTAACGTCATCAGCAAATTGAATAAAGCTGCGATTAGAAGGCGGATACCAACGTCCACGAGTGTAGATTGGCAATTACATCAGCGTAAACATGCTTCATTTAATATACCTGACATAACTAAAAAGATATGCGAAAACCGCGATGACAAAGCGGTGGTCATTTTAAAAAAAGATGAGGTACTCAAAGATTCAAAATCAAGTTTTTCAGGTTTACAAACTCCCAGCTCGGTTAATTGTGCCTCAACTCCGGCAACTCATAGGGTGCCCTTCAAACATAATCCATTATTACACAATTCCAACACAAATTTAAAAACTTTGCCGGAATTTCTTACTCTTGTAGAGTTTTCAACGACAAGCGGAGGACACGTGGATAGTCCATTTAAACAAAAATCTATAGATTTACCGACTACAACTACTTCTGTTACTTCAGCAACAACAAAGACAGCAAATTCATCCACTTCATCTACCAATTTATTGCAGCGTAGAGGCTCCAACCACAGCCTTACTTTAAACCTCCATGGGTCTTGTGGTAATCTTTTAGGTTCGTGCCGTTCCGGTCTTAGTGTGTCCAATTACAGCTTGGGCTCTGTTGGAAATTCCACAAATAATTTGAATTCGAAATCTAGTTGTAATCTAAATGTATCCACAGCACAAAACTCACAAACCAACAAAATTGCTTCCGCTAATACCGCCCAAGGAGCCAAACAGAGCCTCTTTCGAAGAAGAGGCTCTAATCAAAGTTTAACTCTTACCAATCTTACAGCAACATCGTGTGGCAACTTAAATTCTTTCGCAAGCCAAAATTCACTGAATGCTGAAAGGATTCAATTAACTACACTTCCTAGACCCATAGCAAATGCATCTTTAGGTGCAACACCCCGAAGAGGACTCTTGGAAAGACGTGGTTCCAATCAAAGCTTGACATTAAACATGAGCAGTTCTTTTGGTGGTATTGGTAGTGAAAAAGGAATATTAGGTAACAGCAGCATGAATTTGAGAGATGTAAAACCTGAAGAGGAGATAAGGCTTAGCCATCAATCGATAGCATCGAACTGCTCTATTCATTCACACCAAAGACGATTTTTCAGTAGTGAAAGTTTGAATCGCAACAGCACACGGTTTTCTGATTTAAGTGACGCACACAATATAACAGCCAATCACGTTTGTTTCGGCTCCGTTACAGATCTTAAGCCAAACGAACGGGATTGCACTAGTCAAGCTGTTGCTGGCAATGGTAAGGAACTCCCTGTACACTTTGATTTCCAAGAATCTTCCGTTTGTACCTGCTCTGGCATTCGAAATATAATGACAAAACCTCTGTCACCTCAAACAACTAGCGAAGAGTTTAAGATATATTTAGCCAATATTCAAATGCTACAAAACGCCTCCAACGCTTTAAATCAAAATGACTTGATCAAGTTAAATCACATTTTCGATAATAGTTATGCTTCGAATTTCAAGAGCATAGCAGAGCAAACTATTCCCATATTGAGTATACCCGCCGCAAATAAAGACGCAGAAACACCACCCGCTTTGGTATCCAACTCTGAAGATTCCGAAATTATTGAAAGATATTTGCAGGTTGTTAATAAAGTATTTCAGACTTTACAACTAGATGATGAAGAACAGAAACGAATTTTTCGAAGCTTACATAAAGAATTTTGGGATTTACCTCTAAATCATCAAGAAAAGCCAATGGTTTTTGGGTCTCAAACAAAAAATCGTTACAAAACTATATTGCCGAATGAAAATTCACGAGTTATTTTGGAAAAAGAATCTAAACAACTAATAGAAATGGTACAACATTGTTCAGATATAGAAGAAAGTTTAATAACAAGCATAACAAAACAAATTTCAACTTCAGATGAAGTCCCATATATTAATGCCAATTACATAAAAGTAAGTACACGTGTACATATGTACGAGTATGTATGTAGATTTGTGAAAATTAATAGTCAATTATTTTACAATTTTATTAATTTTGATTTTTAGGGCCCTGATTATACTTCCAAGTGTTATATAGCCACACAAGGTCCTTTGCCGAATACGATTTATGAGTTTTGGCTGATGATTTACCAAAATACAAAAAAATATATTAAAATATCCAAAGGTCCTGAAAGTCCCAGTTGTCGTCAAGGAAAGACTCTGCAGCAGTATTACCAGAAAATCGTAATGCTTACAAATTTTTTAGAGAACAACAGACAAAAGTGTTCAGTCTATTTTCCAGTTGACTTAAATGAAATTTTCATCAGTACGTCCAATGAAGAAGTGGTACAACCAAGCAATATGCTTACAGATTTTATTAATACTTTACTTCTCGATGATGCTATAAAAATTCCAAAAGCCGAATGCTCAGAAGAATCTGCACAAGAGATAAAAATGGATACAATGAAAGCGAAAGTGGAAACGGAACTTGAATGTCAGTTACCACACAGTTCATGTTTTTTTATTATAAAGAATGTGGGTATAGTGCGCAAAAATGGCTTTTCCATTAGAAAACTTGTCATTTTATATTGTGCAAAATTTAACAAATGGCATAATCATTTGTTGATTAATAGATTCATCTGTTATCATTATTGGTATCCTGACTGGCCGGATCATAGATCTCCACGCGATATTAATACCTTACTTGACATTTCACTACATCTAATGAATTTGGGAAAGTGTGAATTAGAATTTGAAGCATTCAAAGATCCCGATTCTACTCCATCCCAGCACATTAACGCACAGTCCGTAGAACTATACCAACAGGACATTTTTAATGCAGTACAACCTTTGCCAGTGATACACTGTTCGGCTGGCATTGGTCGAACGGGATGCATGACAGCTATTTTGAATGGTATTCGTCAGGTCAGACAATCTTTGGCTTATTCCTTAACTACAATGGCAACAAATGCAGCAAAACAGGCCAATGCTTCTCAAACTTTAACTCCAGTTGACTTTCGTTTACCGAAAGAGTTTCTCAAAGAAGATTTCATATTGAATAAAATATTGCCAGCTGAAGTTGATTGCAGCTTTACACGCAACACACTTCTCTATATACGCTACATCCTGAAGATGCAAACAAAACGAAATGAGCCAGACGACACAGACGCTGATGCTGCGACAACCTCCCATTGCATTAAACATTTTGTAGAAAATACATCCTGGGTGTTACCCTCCTTAGCTGAACTTCCAAAAATGTCTAATATCTTTGTTGATGTATTAGGCATAGTTTGCAATTTGCGACTGCAACGTGGTGGAATGGTGCAGAACTCAGAGCAGTATGAATTAATACATAGAGCCATATGTCTTTATTTAAAACGCACATTTGCTTTAAAAAGATTTTAAATATTTTATTTAAAAAAACGCACATTTAAATAGAATGAAAAACAAAAGTTATTTGAAAACTTCTTCGCAGAAACACAGTTCAAGCTTTTAGCTTTCTCTTTGCTGCAAAAAAAAGAAATACATACATAAAATAATTAAAATAAAAATGTCCTATCAGTAGACCAAATCAGACATATTTCTATGTAAACATACAAAAAATAAACCTCGAAAATTCTCAATTATTTTTTGAATAGAAATTTTCACGAAATTGTAGATTCAGTCAAGAAAATATATCGATATTAATTACGTAAGTTTTAAATTTTAATTACGAAATAATTAAAAATTACTTACGTTTGTTTACCTAATCTCTATATGTATTTTATGAAAATCTTAAATGTGTAAAAAATTTCAAACGATTGTTTGGATTCAATTGAAATTAAATGTAGATTTTATTAAATCGAAACAATACGCCTTTTACGAAATACATGGAACTGCTGTATTTGATAAATGTGAATTTCACAGTGTAAAAAATGTTGATCATCGTGAATAGTTTACAGCAGCTTTTCTATTTATTTCGTAAAATGACTATTTTGAAACCTGCATACGAAATACTGTATAATTATTATGTATTTATTATTACGCTTTAGGTTACAAAACAATATATGTACGTATATTATTTATTTATTTCTACTTTTTAATTCATAAACCAAATATAAATTCGAATCCTTGATTTTGCGTTTTTGCAACATTTGAAACAAAAACTACGAAATTTTTTATTTTTATTTAATTATTTATACAATTAGCTTCTAAAATAAAAGTAAAACCTAGTAATAAACATACAACTAGTCAAATAAATGAATAGTGATAAAACTACATGTGTAAATATCTAGATATACATATGTATGTATGTAAAAATTTTAATAATTCATAAAATGCAAGCAAATTATCTTATTAGTCCTACATACATACATACTATATGTATATTATGTACGTGTTAATTATGTTTAAAATAATAAATAAATTAATACTACTTTTCAGTAGATAAGCGTAATTTTCAATAATTTGAAAAACAATAACGGGAGTAATTATTTCCAGTTTTGAACTTAAATAGGATTACCTATTAGTTTCTATACCACATATGAACATAGGTACCTATTTTTCTATGATGATATGTGTTCTCCGTAGGGATTTGTCTTCATTTGACAACGATTATTGCCAATTGCTAAATAGGTAGCTAAAAGTAAATCAAAAATAGTATTGTGGTGTTGTATTTTAGTATTTAGTAAAATTAGCACACTTAATTGATTCAATTAGCCATTAGGAAGATACATAGTTTATGCATTTGAAACATTTCGTTATACGTTTCGCTCTGCTACATATTTGAAACGACTAAATTATAATGTGGTTGTAATTCTGCATTCCACTCGGCAGCATTTGTGATTTTTCAAATCATAGTACATTGTGACCACTTCTTTAACTAAATTATCAATCTCTCCAGAATTGGTTGATCATCAACATGTGGCGTTCATCTGATGTTCTCACCCGCATTGTTTGTGAAGCCCTTTCCATATTGGCAGTTCCAATTTGCATATTGAACATTGCAACGCTAGCTACTAAATGCATAAAATTTATTTTATTTTTAAAAATTCAAAGTTACTGGAAAATACCTCATTTTTTAGCTTTATGTTCCCCTAGTGGCTTATGACAGACACAGAAAACTCAATCGGTTTCCTAGGTGATGATATTCGTAAATTTTTGATGTCTCGACAATATTTTATTGTTATAGAACTGCAGTTAATGCACCAAGAAACGTTAATGTGAATATTATTTCAAGACTGGAATTGTATGTATTATGCATACATGCATACATACATACAATACACAAAATAATACACCTGGCAGTTCTCTCTGATAACAGATGACATTTGCTTAATAAACACAACACACACATACATCACAAGAAAATTTGTAAAACAAAAGATAAACTTGCAAAATTATTACAATAGTAAAAATATATAAATAAATTGGAATAATTAAACTCACAAAGAGAAGCTTACTGGGCAAATATGGGAGGATTATTTACAAAAGCTAAAAAGCCACAAAGTAGGATTACAGACCAAGACAAGGCAGTTTTGGTAAGCCGAATATGGAGAACGTTACATTGGTCCCCTATATATTAAATCTCCTTATATTTTGCAGCAACTTAAGCAACAAAGAGATCGATTGAAACAATATCAAAAACGAATAGAGCTGTCTTTGGAAAATGATAGATTAATAGCTAAAAAATGCTTAGCGCAAGGACGAAAAGAGTATTTTTCTTCATTCTTAATTCTTACCGATGGTTACAAAAATTTTCTTTTTTTAATTATTAGGCGAGCAAAATTACTTTTACGCAAGAAAAAATTTCAAGAAAATCTGCTTTCTAATACCGACAAACAGTTGGAGAATCTTGAAAAGTTGGCTGCAGATATTGAATTTGCCCAAGTTGAAACGCAGGTGCTAGATGGACTTAAAGAGGGAAACATTGCTTTAAAGAAAATGCATGCCATATTAGATATTAATGAAATTGAGAAAATTATGGATGAAACCCGAGAAGGCATAGAAAAGCAACAAGAAATTGATTCAATACTGTCCGATGTACTGACGCAAAAAGAAGAGGATGATGTGTTGGCAGAACTAGAAAATTTAGTAGCCGAACAAAATAATTCAATGAATATACACCTGCCCGAAGTGCCTACAAACGATATTCTAGATGATTTGCCTGAAAAGGAAGCCGAGGGTGGGAAGTCACGAAAGGAAGTTAAATCAAATAAAGTTGTTCCTGGTAAAATCGCACTAGAAGCTTAGATCTGTATTTCTTAAACAATCAATATTAAAGTGTAACTGTAATAAAATTTTTATATACCTGTATATGTACACAGATTACTAATTAATAACACATATTATTCACTTTTTGCACTAATTTTGTGCAACTTATTAAAATAAGTCCTTTTTTCTAATTTATTTTCCCAACTATTATTATTTATTTCTGTCGTTTCATACAATTGCAAACGTAATAAGAAATTGCTAAAAAAAATTTTTATACAACAATTTTTATCAAAACAAATTGAAAGTATAAAATTAGAGAGAAAGTAACTAGATCTATCATTTCGTAATTTCAATTTGCAATAAATATTACACATACAATTTTAATGATTTGCCTTGCTATCTTACACTAATACTTATGGTAACAGATTTAAAGGTATTTGTTTTTCATTGCAATAAATAAATAAAATAAAAATTTTTTATATATTTAAAAATCACCAAATTACTTTGGTAGAAAAAATTTTAAGAATTTATAATCTCAGGATACTATAATTTCAATGCGTCGTCATATTTCCTCTACATGGTTGACATGCGGGCAAAACGCATTATTTGATCATGATTTGAAGGACTATCGGATGTTATTTGAACCCTTTGCCAAGCCTTAGATTCACTCGATTTTCGAATTGCTTCTAAGACAGCTTGAACATAAAGACCGTCCTCGAAGGTGGCAGCTGCTTGTACAGGTTCTTTGACCCAGGAGGATTCTTTACTAGCAAACGACTCTTTAAGTGCACCAATCATTTTACATAATCCTTTAATATATAGGCGAGGCAGAAGAGTCTCAGATGTGGCAATATGCAAGTCTTGAACATCTACATAAACCGCCTCTTCTTTTATGTTTGCCTCTGATTTATGTTTAAACACAAACAAGTCGCCACCACGTACAGACAAGTGTCCTTGACTGCCACATATTAAAACTTCCTGAGAAAAGTTTTTTGCAGGAACAGTGTTGCTATGTATTGATGTTGTTATCAATGTACCATTCGAAAGTTCCATCTGAAAATTACAAAAGTCTGGAGCAGAAATCTGTCGTATACCATTAACGTTTGGAGTTGTCTTTGTATAAGATTTAACAACTCCATGCACACGCACAGCATGTTGATTCAACAAAAAGCTAACCAAGTCCACTACGTGGCTACCTACTAAATTCAAAGCTCCTCCACCCATTGCAGCGTCACACATCCAATCATATTTATTTGGAAATAATGAACCCAATTGCACACGTATGTCCACAAGTGAAATATCATTTAATGGTCCAATTACACCCTCTCGCAGACACCTCTTCATGTGGGTAAATGCGGGCAGAAATCTCAGTGAATGATTCACTAAAGATATCAATGTTGGGTAATATTGCGATGCTCTAACCATTTTCATGGCATCGGATTGGTTTAGGCCCATAGGTTTATCGCACACAACATGCTTCCCAATGCCCAAAGCTTTTACAGAAATTTCTGCATGTAAATATGGCTGACATACAATAAATACCAAATCAACATCTTTACGTAGTAAAACATCATCAATTTTATTAGTATAGAATACAATATTTTGGGCTGTGGCTACTTCTTCTGCCTCTTTTAGAGTACGACCCCATAATGCTTGTATTTCAAAGCCCTTTTCTCGCAAAATTGGCACCAAAACCTTTGTTATTGCACCTGTTCCAAAAACACCGACCCCAGGCAGCATGTTGCCCAATAATAATTTCTTTCCTTCTTCAACAATTATTTGATTAACTGATTTATTTGCATTCAAAGAAACTTGGACTAAATTTTCAACGAAAAATATATACATAAGCAATTGCACTCAATATCACTCAATGAATAATGTCAACAAACCGCAAATTGGTGAATTTTATTCCTCTTCTTTTTATAGTATGACATGTATTAGAAACTAAATAATTTGGCCTATAGAAAACAGCTGAATGAATGAATATTTTTCTCCTAACGTCATTTACAACACATTTTAGCGCCGGACCGTTATACAAGTTGATTGTTATAGTTAACGGAAGTAAATATTAAACAGTATTACATATATAATTAAAATGTATTACATATATGTATAAATTTATTTAATTTAAATTTAAATGCATATTCAGTTTATACTGTAATATCCATGACATTAATTTTACTGGAAAACAAGCTATTTGCTTTATTTTTTAGGAAATCTTATTATTTATCAGATGGAATTTGATTTTTTTAAAGTTTTTGCGGATACAGTGAAAGGTTTCTTATCTTTTTTAAGATTTATTTCTCGCTTGAGATGAAGGTTTAAGACCTTGTTTTCTTCCCGCAGCTTTTCTATTTCATCTAATAGAACTAAATTCTCCTTGAAGAGTTTATCGTACTTGCGACTTAAATGTTTATCATCTTTTCTTTTTTTGTATATTTTCATTACACGTTCAATTTGATTTCTCTGCCGTTGAAATTCATCACGTACATTAGCGTCGGAAGATATAAAACGTTTGAGCTCATCATCACTGGCATGCCGTTGAAATAGATCTTTTACTGCCACCTTCAACTTATCGGGATAATTAATGAGGCCAGCGACATGATAAATTTCGCTACATAAATTTTGAATACATTCCCGACCGGCACGTGCACGGTGCCTCTCTAATTTTAGATCTGCCACATTGCTAAGATATTTGTCTTTAAGTTCTTTAAGTTGCAGCTCGAGATGAGAATTGTTTTGATTAAGGCCAGCCAATTCGGTTTCCATTTCCATAATATGTTTTCGTTTATCATTTATTTGAAATTCTCTTGGTTCTATTTGGGCTTTAAGCTCAGCAATTTTATGATTTAAAACTTGTTTATATTTATCTAATTCTTGATTTTTATGTAAAAGTTCTTGAATTCGTTTTTCCTTTGCGTTGATAGCATGTTCGCGATCTGATATTTCCCTTTGCAGATCTTCTATATTTCGGTTTAAACGCCCAATAGTTTTCTGTGATTTATTGTGTTCTTCCTTTAACATTTCCACTTCTTCAATCAGGTTGTCAACATCTTTAGTGAGGCTTTCGTATTTCTTTTGCAGAACTCCAGCTCTTCCACGCCACAATTGGGCCTCATTGCGCTCTATTGTTAGTTGCTTTTCGAATTCCAACTGAGCGTCAGTCATCTTTCGTGCGTTTTCTTCTTCCACCTGTCGACAGTGTTCATAAAATTCAGTTTTTTTGTCTTCAATTTCTTTCATTAGTTCACGTATCAGCTCCCTCCTCTCATCTAATGACTTTTGGTAATCATTTTCCAGACTTTCAATTGTATCTTGCAACGTTCCAGAAGACTTTTTAAGCTTTTCTTCATAACTTTCCCGGAGTTCTAACATACTCTCTCGCAATTTAGAGAACTTCTGATATTCAATCAACATACGTTCCGAGTACTGATTGGCCAGATTATCGAGCTGTTTTTTATGCTCTTCTTTAAGATTGTTTATTTGAGTTGTTATTTGTTTTATTTCTAAAGCATGTCTTTCTTCTACCTCGTTGTTTGTACGCTTTAGCTCTTCTAGTGCTTGACGATAGCTTTGGTGCACTTGAGCCAATTGTTCACCATCAAATATTTCATTTTGATTTAGTTGGTATTGGAACTCTTCAGCTTGCTGCTTTAATCGTATTTCCAAGTTAATAATTTGCTCATTTTTTTCTGCTAATGCATTCCGAGGTATTAAGATCTCTCGACTTTTAAGTAAATCTTGATCCAGGGTGGCTACTTTTCCTTCAATATTTTCCAATGCCCATATAGCAAGAGTACCCCCTTTAGAGACAGCAATCAAAAGAGTGCCATCATATGAAAATCTCAATTTGTTAATCCGGGTTACAAAAAATCTAAAACTTCTGCAAGTGCCACCACCAGCATCCAGAAACGGCAATTGTACATTAATTAAATCTCCCATTTCATTACTTACAAACATAATCGCATCGGAGCGGGCTAAACAGACATCTGTCAACTTGGTTTTCATTGTTGACGCTATCGCAAGTTCCCGGACAATTTCAGATTTTTGAAATTCTCTCAATAAACCTGAATTTGTAACGGCAAATATGGAAAAGGGTTCGTTGTATGTAGAGCACACCGATACATATTCCGTTCCTTTTTGTACGATTTCTTGAAGCCGTTCACCCGTCTCAACATCCCATTGATAAATGGCACCTTCATTTCCACCCGATATTAAATATTTATCATTTTTCATCCATGCTACAGATAAAACTACACCATTGTGTCCCTTTAACGTCAATAACACTTCTAAATTATAAGCCGAGGTTATTGCAATGCTATTATCGTATGCCGCAGCCATCAAGTGTCCATAATTTGAGTATTTCACATCCTTACATCTGGGAAAATTGTACGTTTTAACAATCTAAAAAAAATAATGAAATCGATAGTGAATGTAGGCACGACAGAAAGAGAGAGAAAACTACTGATCTTTAATTTACATTTAATTCATCCATGAATATTTGTGTTATACGTAATTGATCTGAAAATCCTATAGCAGCTATAAGACCTGTTGAATTTAATTCCACTACGTTTACATCTACTTGAAATTTTCGCACCAGTTCCACCTTATCGGTTTCATAATTCCAGATACGCACCGTTTGATCTCTGGCTGAAATCGTGCAAAAGAGAAATAATGCAGTGAATTTAAGTTCATCTATTTCCAGTCCACACTTACATGCTGTCATTATAATGGGCTTCCATGCACACAGCGAAATATCCACGATTTCGTCAATGTGTATTAAAGCACCCAGTGGTTGAAATTTTAATTGTTTTGCCTTCAATGTTTCCGGAACTATTAAAATGCCAACGTATATTTGAGAATGTTTTGTTGTCACAATAACCGTTTCATGTTTACTATCAATAGCTAAATTTGTTATTTGATATAATGGCTCAGCATAGGTTGTAATTGGTATAGTAAGTATTGTTTTGCGTTCAAATTTGAATTTCGAGACCCGCTCAAAGACAAAAACTCTATTAAAAATTGCAAAGGCAAACCCACGAACAAAGCCCGTCATACAAATAACGCGAGAATCAAACATTTTCTCATCTGATGCTACGCACTTGTATTGCTCATTTTCACGGTCGAATGTTTCTTGATCCATTAAAATATCAAACGTTTCAGCAATAGAAGCTTTCTGACGCAACTTGATTTCTACATTCTCAACTAAAATTAAATCATCTGAACTGGTGCCCACCATAAGAAGATCCATGGCCAAAAAAGCAAGAGATGTTGTAACAAAGTTCGATTTCAAATGGCTTGTTATATTAAATCCCTTTTCAGATTTCGTCTGTAGCATTAGAAGATTATTACCTCCAACAGCTACAAGGCTTGTGTCCTGGGGATTACAGGCTATATAATCTGCACTGCCACGAGCATTGGATGGACATGAACGCCCTTCATAAACTGTACTTGATTTATCCAACAACAACATGTACAACATATCATGTGGATGTTTGGTAAGAATTGTCAGCGCTTTAGAATCAGCAGTAAATGTTATTTGTTGTATGATTGCATTTTTACACGTTTCAGGCAATTCCAGACTACGACGTTTTTTTAAAGTATTTAAATCGTATATTGAAATGCTTTTAAAGCTGCAAGTTTCCATTTAAACAATAATGATTTCTACTTTTACATAACAATTGTTGAAGTTTTATTACCTCTTTGTCTCTTCTAAGATCGCTAACATTTTTCGATGTGGACTTATCTGAATAATTAGGGGAGTTGCATCTTCTGGCAATCTAAAAAAATAAAAATACAGCACACATACACACATATGCATGCATGGCTATGGATATGTAACGTAAATAATTTTAAAATCACCTAAGAAAACGCTGACTATTTTGTACAAAGTCATGAAACGCTATAGCTCCTTCCACTGGGTAAATGACTTCCTGCTGAAGACTAAAATGTATATTACCCAAGACATCTGCTCTTAGACCGTATATACGTTTTGGTCGTAAGTTAACAGCATTCATTTGCGAGTTATTTTCGGTTGGCAAATTATTCATCTTCACTTATGCAGTAAAATTATTCGTTTCAAAAATTAACGAAATTTTTTTTTCTTTATAGGACTCGAGTGACTTGTTATATAAAATTTTCAATGTTTGCTTTTAAGCAAGTAAACAAATAATAAAATATATTAATTAAAATTGCCATGACATTTTTCTAAAAAGACACACATGCGTATACAGCCATGCATGCACACTCCTGTTCACTTGAATAGAAACACAATTTATTATTGTAGTTTGCACAATTTTTTCTCTCACTGTACCTGTATATGTATTTTGAAGCAAACATTAGCGAATACATAGTGTCTGCCATTATTTAGCAGGTAAAATATTTTGTCAAAATGAAAAGCACTAGAGGTCATTAAAGGTTTAAAAAATACTAGCTGTCTTTACCCATTCTCTACCGGTCTAGCCCTGTCCCCCATGTGCTTAGAGTAGCAGATTGTAAAAATAGAATCTGGTTTTTGTTTAGTTGTTTTACCCGATCTCAAGACTTCTAAATGAGCCGCGTAAAAGTGAGCGTGGCCGATTCTAGAATACGAGTATATAGTAAACATTCTTAGAATATATTGATTTCATATGCCAAATTAAAAAAAAATCCTTGGAAAGTAGAATTTTAATTTATAAAATCATTGAATAATGGACGTAAACGTGCGCGTAGTGTTATGTTATAAAGCCTATCATCCTACTCGCTGATCGGTTTGGTAGTTTTAGAGTTTATCCATTACAAACAACAAAACTAATTTTTCTTCTTTATAATCTTATCAGTATAAATAATGCTATTCGATTATATAAAAATAATTAAATAAAAAATATTTTTAGAAATGTATGCAATTCAAAAAATTTATTTCCAATTTATACAGAAAATTTAACTGAAGTGTATGTGCCTACTACTTAGTAACAGGTGAAACGATTGACACGTAAAATAAATTTAAGAAAATTTGTTTATTTTCAGAACAAAATAAAAACGTTGTTCTTTATAAATACATATAAACTAAAGGGCTGCACAAGCATACTTGAAAGTCACACATCGCTACAAACATGTTTAATATATTTAAAAAAAAAAAAAAAAAAAAAACTATAAAATATTTGAAAATAAAAATTGATTACTAACATTTTGGCTTAAAATTGGCAAAAATATTGTTTAATGGCAACACTAATTGTGCTTTAAACGAGTAGATACTCGTGAGCAAGAATAACACATTGTTCTTTCTCTAGTTTAAACAGTGAGAACAGAGAGTATTTGTTATTGTTAACTTGGCCAACTATAAACGAATTT
Source organism: Thelaira solivaga (assembly GCA_947397855.1). Taxonomy (NCBI): domain Eukaryota; kingdom Metazoa; phylum Arthropoda; class Insecta; order Diptera; family Tachinidae; genus Thelaira; species Thelaira solivaga. Next base: position 737,652 of record OX377614.1, read on the forward strand.
GGACGAAACAACAACTTCATGCACATGCCATTAGAGGAAAGCAAAATTATATTCAGTTTAATAAAACTACCGGTTGAAGTAACACGAATGAACGGAATAAGTGAATTGAAGTAAAAGAAAGGTGTGACGGCTCCTAAGGAATATATCGTTGATTTTTTTTTGAGAGTATTGATAGTGCATACATAAGTATGATTGTTTGTATGCATGTGTATAAATATATTGTGTTAAAATTTAATGTGTTGAAGCAGGTCGCTTACCGTACTACTAAATATATCGAACACTCTATCATTAACAGACTCTTACATACTATATACTTGTGATACACATATACACACACACGACACAAACAGACACACACACACTCACACACAAACAGTTGAGCATGCAGTGCAGATTTTACATGGCATTAAGTTAACATGTAAAAAATAAAATAAAAAAAAGACACAAAAAACACGCATCAATCCAATATAAAAAATTTCGTTCAATTGTTCGGTTTTTTAGTTTCTTTTGTTCAGAGTGCGGTGTATTAAACGATTCAAAATTGTGTATTGAAATGTTAAAAATAAAAATATTTTAAAATTATGACAACAAAAAGCATGTCAGTTCAATTAGATACTTATAAATAAAATGAAATTACATATATGACAGTTAAAAAGAAAGTAAATAACATGCCCAGCGCTGAAGGAAAAAAAATTTATTAATTAGAAAAAGTGTTTTATGTATACATATTACATACGTACCGACTCCTTTATGTGTTCGTCAAATGTTAACAAAGAACGCCAACAAAAAATTGGCACAACTAAATTAATATTCATTTTACTTGCGCTTCAGTCTCAGATTTGATAAAATAAGTGAAATTAACTAAAAACTTTAAAGTCGACTTAAACTAAGCGCAAACAAAGAAACAAACAAACCATTCGTTTTTTTTTTTACTGTAACTTCGTTCTTCTTATGGCTGAACAGAGCAATCATATAAAGGGCTTTTAAGCTTATTTTCATATGAAAGTCATGAAGACGTATACTTAATATGTTTTATTACTCAACCACTAGTTTTTATACGCTCAAGTTTTTATACCAACTACATATTACAATACATACATACGAGTATATTCATGCACACAGCCATACATGCATATACAATGAAGTGTATTACATTGCTTACCATAATTCATACAAGTATGAATGTGTGCAAGCATTACACGCACACACACACACACACACATACACACATACATCACTCATTTAATTCAATACTGTCACAACTCAAAAATGTGTGTTTTAAGTTACGCTCTACTCGTATATAAAAAACTATACAAGAAAATATTTTAAATGTTTTTCGTTTCACAAAATATTAATCTTTATTTGTGCTTAATTCCAGAAATTGTGTTGGTTTTAAAATTTATTCTTTTACTCATGATATTCTCATGAGTTATTTATTCAGTACAATAAGTACTGAAGGGGAGATCATACCTATATGGACCATTTCATCAGACGCTACTCCGAATCCTCAGTAAAAATCACAATAAAATATTTCAAATTGTTCCCATAAGAGTCTTAACAAATTATAAACTTTAAACGGCCTTCCTCCTACAAAATAATGTTTTTTGAATTATGACTCTATTGAAATAAATGAACGATATGATTGATTTGTATGTTACGTACTTAATACATACAAAATCGATAAAATTAGATTAGAGAGATAAAATTTAATCGTTGTTAATTATTGTTTCAGATCAAACATACGAACGATGGGTTGTGTGTAATTTTTTATAAAATATTTCCCAAACACATCACTTGCAAATTTATACCATTAAGATTAAGAAACCAAAGGCAGCGTAATTATATTTATTAATAGATACTATTTGCACACATATTACATACATCGTACTAAAAATGTTAATACACATACTTATTTACATAAATATTTATAAAGAGAATTTCATATAAAAAATTTAATTATTTTTTTGTTTAATTTTTATTTTTAATATAAACAAAGAGATTATATAAACGTTCTGAAGAAATAAACACCTTGAGTTGAGCCAAGATGTTCATATGTATGTAGTGCATATAGACACATATCGTCATATGTATTTAAAAAAGCCCTAACTTACATTCTAACAATTTCAGAGTAGAGGCCAAAAAACCTCTATGACAAATTAATCGAACTTTAAATGAAAAAATTTTAGTTTAAGCTGCAGTTTAAAAGTGTCACTTTTAATTGAAGGAGTGAAAAATTCTAAATTATATTTTTATAATTTTAAGCTTTTTTCGAAAACATACAACGATATTCTATGTAGGCAGACATTATAAACCCAAAAAAAAAAATTCTATTTAGAAATTACCTTCAAATGAAATTGTTTCATTTCTTAATTTAATTTCTCTGCCGCGACCGAACATATCATAGCGTTTTTCTTTATTTTATTATAACAATAATTTGACATTTCCGTTCTTGTCATTCCTACTTAAAGCTTCGACGAAACGATTCGGTCTGAGTTTCAGGCACATAGAAGAATTATCGACTAGATTTGTGTAAAATAAAATGTTATCATACAGAAATAAAAGGTAACAAACATCTCTGGGGAAATAATTTTTTTTAAAAAATCTGTAAATGGGCTGAATTTTAAGTGAGTGAAGATAACCTTACGTTTTTTAGTAGGTATTTGTAAATATATTTTCAGTATTTATGGCATATTTATCAAATACGCCTTACGTCATTAAATATTTCTATATATGTTTGTAGTAGTAGTTTAGTGGGGATCGTCTACATTTGTAAACTACCACCTAAATGTTCAGAAACTGATTTGAAATTTTTTTTTTTAAGTTTCCATACACTCCAATGCTGTTGCTTTGAAGGATTTTTATTATTCCCCACTTTGCCGAGGTACCAAAATCAAAAAGGAGTTTAATCTGTAGGTTCTAAACTTTCTGAAAGTATTATAATATTTTCGAAAAATTTAGTAGTTTCTATTTTATGATGCAAAACGGAAACTGCCAAAATCCTTGAGAACAAGAGTACTATGGTGTATGGAAATTTAAAAAAATTTTAAAAAATAGTCCAAAGTAAATTCTGCGTATTTGGGAGTTAGATTACCTCCTCTTTGAGATGATATCTGTCCCATCTCGCAATCTTCAATGGTTCGTTTTGAAATTTCTTTATACCCCAACCTATGACCTATAACGAACCTATTAGAGTTTTTTTGAAACATTTGCAAACAATTTTCAAGCAAAACAATTTAATTAAATATGTAGATCAATAGAGAACTTCAAATTAAAGGCAAAAATAGAAAAAAATTCTTTTTTCTCTATTCGTAATGCTATTATACTAAAGGCATTAAAACACACACACACACACAGATACGCACTTTTTTAGGTTTCGTGTTTGTGTGTACAAACATTACGCACATGACAGCATAAAAAAACAGAGAAAAAATTAATGAAAATGTGAAATATCGGTTGTATTTTTGATATTTCTCTGCCATTTGCTGACCGATTGCTCTCCTTTTTTGCACAGACATTACGAATTCTATTTCCGTTTTGTAGTTTAAACAAAATACGCAAAAAAAAACAAAGTAAAACTAAAGAAAATCTAAAATTTCAGTTGTATTTAAGAACCGATCCTTCTCATTTTGCCATCTTTTATACACAACATGTTGAGAACAGAATACAATGTAATTTTACAACTATTACATGCTTTTGACAAACATTCTTAGATGGCAGAATATGTGCTACACTCTTTGTTAGAAAAGAAAACGCCATTAAAATGAACAAGCTGACATGGGCATGCAATGCAGTATGTAGTAAGAAAACCTCTTCATTTACCTAAAAAATTCTCAAGTTTTGTAATGCAGTGGGGAATCTTAATAATAAACCGATGCTAAAGCATTAAATTTTCTTTATTGTTCTAATTTGCGCAGTGCGATAATGATAAATGCCAAACAATAATCTCATTTTTAGCATTTTATTTTTCGCCTGCATGTATGTACATACATTTTACATTTTTACATCTCTCTTTATCTACAGTTTTACTACTTTAAGCCATTTTGAGTTAAAGTTTTATATTTGTGCCAGTAAGCACAGCATCCGTTACGCCCATGTGGTGGCTTTGATTGGACGGATTCGTTATACATTTAAAATAAAAACTTTTTATGTGAAATAAACAACAATAATAAAATTCAATAGCGTAAATTTATCAAAGTTGAAGATTTTCATGCATGTGAATTTTTATTGCTCTTCTTTATAAACAAACCATTTTGCTTGTCTTGCAAATACCATTTAAATACAAACACAATATTTATTTGTTTATTTTATTTATGAATAATGTGTCGCTTATACACAATGTTAGACACCAAAATATCACAGTTTTGGAAAAAATTTCATTTTTCTTTTATGAATTGCCAAAAAGACAAGCAGGCAAATTAAAAAAAAGCTAATAAATTCTGGCTACCAAAAACCATCTATCATCTATCTCTTTTGCATTAGCCATGATTGCCATTCACAATCGTGTATGCGTATAAAACTAAAATAAATACACTGAAAAAAAATTTTATTAACACGAATATTCTTTAATTTACTTTCAGTTGTTACTGATATTTATCTTGCAAATGCATTTATTTATTATAACGAATGTAGTTTTAATTAATTTTAAAAATAATAAAAGCGAAGGTAGCACGCAATTAGACAACAATAAATAAAAGCGACAACACATTCAAATTATTAAAATTAAAAAAAAAAAAAACAAAAAATAATACAAAAGAACCGAGTAAATGAAAGTTTTACACAAGTGAAAATGTGCGAAATAAAATGTGAAAAATAAATACCCGTAATGCTCACCTTCCAAACAAAAACAACGCAGAAATAATTTAATTCGTCAATTTATTTAATTATTATTAAACTACAATAGAATAAGATAAAATCTACTGAAAAAATGAATAAATAAAAAACACAACAAACAAAAATTGTGGAAAAATACCAAATGCCAAGTTGCAAATAAAACACGTATAAAAATAATCAATTTAACTTGGTTGGTAGCAACTTTTTCTTTTTTTAATAAATAAGAACAACAGCAGTAGGAGCTTACTGTTTGCCTTATTTTCTTGTTCAGAACGAGGAATACTATTGGGGAACAACATTTTCAACAGACTCATCAAACTTCAGCAACAGTAACAACGACTATAAAACTCAAGAAATAATAAAAAGGAAAAAAAAACAAATAAATAAAACTAAGACTGATTAGAAAAACATCTCTATCCATTAATTTTTTTTTTATTATAAAAACGTTCAAATAAACATCATTTATTTTAGTTTCTTCGCTTAGTGTTTTGATAACTTTCTTCTCAGCCTTTCTGAATTTGCTGTCGCTTCAAAATGTAATTTTTTTTCTAAACTTGTTTAACAAACGAGCCCCAACCGTACAACAACAAAAGAGGAAAAAGAGGAAATTCATACGACAGAAAAAGTTAATGTCACACAACGTACTAATTTAGGGATCAACCCAACTACGTACGATTAGACGATTGCAGCATTAATCAACATACAAAATGTTTGCCTGTATTATCATGGTATTAATTGTTAATGCCTGCATAGCTGGTAAGTTTAATACTTTATTCTACTGCCTCATTTAAACAATTTTATAGCAGAAGCAAAAAAAAGTCTCTATTGTGACGAAATTAATCAAACTATTGCGGGAATTTTTAAATTGATGCAGTGCATTATCATAAATCTAAGAGTCGAATGCTAATTTTTGATAACTTAGGGCGGTCTAGTTTTACTTTGGGCGGCCTAGTTTTACTTCAAAATCAGGTTTATATCTAAAACTTCAAAAAATGTTATAACTGTTGCCTTCCTTATCTCTCTCTCTCCCTCTCTTCTCTCTCTGTATAAGGCTGTTTTGAAAACTTGTGACGATATGCATACAATAGGGTTGAAAAATTACAATTTTAGTATTGGACTTTTATCCTCTTATCAAAAAAAATTAAAGAAGAAATTTTTCATAAATTTTACTTCAAAGTCGACGTCTTATTCTTGTGAATAAGAGGTTAAGTGCCTATTTCTCTATATGCCAACGATAGCTTCTTTCGTACATTTGCATTGAAAACACATTTACGTGCTTTGATTTTGTTTTCAGCACAAATGTACCGAAGAAGGCATCGCGGGCATGTAGAGAAATAATAGGCCCTTACATATTTAAAATTTATAAAATCTTTTTTATGACTTTGAGAGACATTTTTTTTGTGATTTTGATGAACCCAATCACACATTACATTAGAATTACATTTTGAATGGACCCGGATGACTCTCTTTTATTGAGCACCACTGTATTTCCTTTTAGTAAATAATTGCCATAACTACTTGCTTCTGTTTTAAATATTGGATTATTATTACTCGTACAAAAAACTGCAATCGTTGCCTTAAAAAAGGAAATTTATTTAAACAAAATTAACGATAACGGCAGCAGCAACGCCAGACAAAAGAAAATAGCAAAAAAAGAAACAGAAAAATAATAAAAAAACCAAAGGTAGGTCACGAATTCGGTAGAAGTTTGCGTTTGCTGCTTATGGTTCACCGCACCATAAGTGTGTTGCTTAAAAAGATGAGCAAATGAAAATGTTTCCTTTTTTAAAACACGAAAACTTTTGCTATTAAACTTTTCCTTAAAATGGATGTGCGAATGTTTCAAACAAAAATTGTGCATGAGCAATTTTCCATTCATTTAGAATTTTGTATTAATTTCAAGGTTATTTTTACTTTTATTTGTTTAGTTTTTTATAATTATTTTTAAGTAAGTGAAACAAAATGCAAAGAACTAAATGGAGACAATTTTTCTAAACGAAATTAGTGGCCCATTTATTAAATAGACTTTATTTATTTATTAAAGAGCAAAACAGAGGTCAAAGAAAGTTGATTGTATTCGTATTTATTGTTTTTCAATTTCTTCACTCTAAAAATTCTTGTTGTTTTCTCATTAATTATTTGAAATTTAAAAGAAACGTTAAAAAAAAGTTTTTAAAATTGCTGTGCTTAAGGTTTTTACGACAATAAACACACATACATCTGCTTGCTGTTGGAAACTGAAACTTATTAAGGTCAATCACAGCAGAGTTAATTAAAAATGCTTTCAAATTTGCCATCAATATAATTTTTTTTATTGTTTTCTTTTTATAATAAACAAAACAAAATGCTATCACAAACTGGTACTGGGACATAAATTCTAATGACGATATTGCGACTAATAAGTCACTCGATATTTACTTTCGCAATTCAATTTCAGTACTAATTAAAAACTTATGCTGGTATCATGGTGTATCAAAACCAGGTGACACTGACTGTTTTTTTTTTTGCATGATTCAGGCTTCTTCTGTCAGAAGAATGGCTTTTTTTCTCTTGATTTCAATCACCGGAAATAAGTTTTAACAAGAGGGGCCCCGAAAGCAATAACAACATGTAAGGCCTATTTGTTATTTTGTTGTTATTTTTGTTTTCTTGCAGAATTCAATTAGACTGGAAGTAGTTTTTGTAACAATTTTGTGTGGGAACTTTTTTTTGTCTTTTTCTATTATATTTATTTTCTCATTTTGTCTGCCAGTTACTTAAATATTTAATTCCCATTTAGTAAATTTGTTTATTTAAAGGAGTTTAAAAAATATATCTGACAGTCAAAGTGCCTATTGTAAAATGATTACACTCACTCCTGCTATTCAAGTGGCTATTTATTTTAGCATCAAAACATGTTTTGTTTTAAATTTTCATATTCTTTTTGTGTTAAGTTTTATGGGAATTCATGAAAATGGTTATTGCTTTTACGTGTATTTAAAAAATTTGGTGAAAATACCCATTAATATCAAGAGTCCACTAGAGTAAAGCTCGAATGGAAGTGATTCCCACCTGCCAAACTTCTTGTATGTATAAGTGTGCGTATATACATGGTATACGTATGTTTTTCTAATTTGTAAAATCATATTTAATTAATCAATAACACGTATACGTCACAATGGCCCTGTAAGTCTAATTAAAAATTTAACAATTTTGTTATTTACTTTCAGTGCTTTGCTAGTGGCATTGTACATACATACATACATGAATACACAGAAAAAAATATTTTGTATATCCAAATAAAATTAATGAAAAAAAAATCCATCAACAAAAGTGCTGTTTGAAAATATAAAAAATAAAGAAAATTTTTCTATGTACTCGTATGTACACGTAGTATTACTGTGCTAATAAAAAAAAATCGGTTAAGTGACTTGTTGTCGCCAATAACAGTAACGTTTGCTAAATACAATCGAAATAATTTTATAAGAAACCCTTTTAGTTGTAGTCCTCTTAAATGATTAATAAGACGTAAGCGGTTTTCCCATATTTCGACACATTTAATATTAATTAGGGCATCGAAAGGAAGTATTCTACCACTTGCTGCAACAATTTCCAATAAAAAAAAGAAGAAAAATTAAAAAGTTTAAGTTTAACTCTGTTTATTTTGCATAAAACACTACATAAAAAAATACTCCCTCCCTCATTAGTTTCAGCGAATAGTAATTTTATTCTGTACGTTTCTGTTACTTAGAAATTTGAAACACAAAGTAAAACTTTACTGAATCAAACTGCAATTAATTTTCTCTCCATATATTTGTTTTTCTATTTTACTCTAAATTATTCTCCATTTTTTGTGGTAAAATAATTTAATCGTCCTTGAAGCAGCTACAAGTCAACTAAAAAGCAATTCAGCTTTTAAAAGCATTAAAATAAAATACAATTCTATTATAAATTTTAATTTACATTTTTATGTATATACAGACAGATATGCACACATACATACATACTAACGCACATATTCATATAAAAAACACATTCTACTGTAAATAATAAAAAGTAAACATTAAATTAAATGTTTATTTTCACAAGAAATGCAAATTCTTGATTTACATTTTTTTAAATTTATACTGACACTGCCTACATACCGTGCGAGTATATGTGTATGTGTGTATAACAATTCCCACTTGACCTGAGATTTCTAAGTAAACGAATTCGCTAAAGGATTGAAAATTAAAAAAAAAATAAATAAAAGATAAATAAGATCAATCCCAAATTAGTTATTCGGTTGGTTTTATGGAAATTAAAAAAAAATTTTTTTTTAAATAGTCCAAAGTAACTTCTGAGTATTTGGGCGATAGATTACGAATCCAGACGACCTCCACTTTAAAATGATATGTGTTCTATACCGTAATCTTCTTTGGTTCCTCCGGAAATCACTAAAATCCCTGAAAGCAACAGCTTTTTTTAAAAATAGTCTAAAACAAATCGAATAGATTTGTGCGAAATTCATTTTACTAGCAATTAACATTTTCGAAGCTTGCAAGCGTAATATTAAAAACGAATGTTGTGATCAACTAGGAAACAGCCCGAACATAAAAAAACTTATTTCTATGAAAACCTTTTCTTTTTTTTTCTTTTGTTTGTTTTTATTTTTCACTTTCAACTCAACCTAAATGGCATGATGTTGGTGAAGAAAGTAAAGGACTAAACAACAATAAACGGATAAAGTTATTGACAAAAGAATTTGGTGGAGCGTCAGTCAGTGTCCTTATCGAATGTTTTCTTTCTTCCTTTTTTTTTAATTTACTTTGTCTGAAGGTAAAACAAAAACTGAATTTAAAAATTCAATGGGCAAAATAAACAATTTTATTTATTTTCATTCTGCCGCAGTGATATTTTAAAATATACAGACTGGCAAAGCTAAATAGTCTCTACACATAAATATTTTCATAGCGAAAGCTTCCTCACCATCATACGTCTTAGCTTATGGTACGAGCACAGTGTGACATTTGGATCACAATCATATTTTGAGCGGTACAAGCCGTTAAATTTGTCGCCAGAAAAAGAAAAGAAAGCCAGTTTAGCCATTCACAAATTACAAGATGGCGTGCACACTAATAAAAAATAGACAATAATTATGCATGTGCATTCGTTCTATGCACAATGACCGCAATTATAAAAATATAAGCGAGCATACGTACATACATTCAAAAGCATAAAGATTTGTGCGTATTTACCAGAGATTGTATTTATGGATTGTTTTATTTTTAGGTACAATACCAGCTACACCGGAAAACATCACGGTAACATTTCTAACTCCCAGCACAGTGCGTGTCTCGTGGCAGACAATGATTGATTTGAATGCACATCCTGTTGAAAAATATATTGTGACATACAAGCCAACAGATGACAGGTATGTGTGTATATTGAACTGAATTATTTACAATAAAATAAAAGAACTATTTTTGTTTCTAAAACTAACAAATTTTTGATGAACTTGTAACAAGAATTTTCGATCTCTATTGGATTTGCCAAAGCACTTCTTTAAAGTGTAATTAACTTTTATTTTCCAACGGATTTGTCTGAAATTCAGCACATATAATCTATATATTCCAAGAAAGGTGGACCAGCCACGCCCATTTTACGGCTAATTTTCAACGATTTCACTCACCACTATCCGTACTTAATTTAAGCCTGAAATTATGCTTTGAAATATTTTATTTACCACTTTAGTTGGAGCTTCTGCAAAATCTCATGCCTTCGCTAGAAGCCACTTTATAAAATAGTGAATGGATGGGTTTTTTAACAATTAAAATTTTATCTGTAAACGAATTTCTCTAAAAATTTATACACACGTAAAAAAAGACCGGGCCGGGCGACACTGGGCAAAAACATCCCTATTATGGCTTACGACTCAACTCTTCTTTAATTGAAATTTTGAACTCAAACTCTTTTGTGAAAGTACGGTTGCCAGCTGCATAAAAAAATTACAACTCATCAATAGCAGCTGTTTCAATTTACAACTCAACTGAGCTGAGTTGTAAACTGTAATAGGGGCAATGATTATGTAAAATGAAATCCAATTATTCTTCCTGCAATTCACCATTTTTCTTCCCATATGGTTTGTTTTTTTTTTTTTTTTTTTTTTTTGCTTTTTGCTGACTACAAAATAAACAAATTGAAGTTGGTTGAAATGTCCTTCATATGCAGAAGCTAGTTTAAAGGGCATTTAAACTTAATCACATTTGTTAATAATAAATGAATTTTCTTCAACACAAAGCTGTCGAAGTAAACGTGACCACTATTTCATCTCTCATGTAGTTTATATATTTTGAAGAAATATTCGCTTAGAGTGGACGAGTCTTCCATTAAACTAGATCAGGAACTCCTTATCATATTATTTGCATTAATTTTATGTAACACAAGTTGTGGGAGTGTTTACTCCAATAAAAGTTTAAAATGCTGAAGTTGGATTCGATTGTTCGCCTCTTGCGATGTGTTTTATTCAACAGCCTTTTTCCAACTTAAAACTAAAATTTCATATTTGATAGGAATGTACTCGTATGTATGTACATGTAGAAAAAAAACAAGAACAAGAATTCAAAAAAAAGATTAAATTGTGCTCTCTTCATGAGGCTAAATTATTGAGAAATTTAAGATAAATTAAGAGCAAAATATAAGCTACTGTTGAACACGGTTCAACATTCTCCCACGCCCGCATGGGTTTTGCAGAAGCATCCATTCCACGGTCCATATATTACCCATCCGAATATAGTATTCTGAGCCTTTGGTAGCCCCGGTGGAGATTGCTGGGCCCTTGACGTTAAAATTGATCTGATTGTTTTGGCTCCTAGTACTCCGTCCACTTTTCGGCAAGTTGCAAACCGGGAGTGAGCCAGTGGCTTTAGGTTGTGAAAATGCTCCCTTATTAGAGGGTCCCAAATCGGCTCTGGTAAGGTGAATATGATATTATCGCGTATTTGGAGCCGCCATGAAGGTAATGACTCCATGGTGCCTAATTGATGAGCAGCAGCTATTTTGAAACTTGAATATTCTTGGCCAGTGCTGGTTCTGTTTGAAATTAGATTCGGAAATCTGGTCGCTCCTTGACGGGTTAAAAAAGAATGGTTGGAGTTATGGTCCAATAAAAGAGTGGCATTCAAACAAATGCCGTTATTGTAGAGACGGACTTCAATTAAAGGTGGGACGTATGGAGTGGGATCGTAGAACTTAGGGAGACCTGTTGCGGATTCAGCCATGGGGGCCGGTATATCCTCTTCATAGCTCGATGACGAGAGATTACCCTCAAAGGGGCTTCGATGTATCATGGTGTGGTGTTTTGCTGAACAGATATCGCATCTATTAGTGGACTCGCAGCACGCTCTCTGGTGGCTCTGCGCTAGGCAATTTAGGCAATAGTCCATTCCTTTAGCGAACGATCTCCTTTCCTCCGGATTCATTGCACGAAAGGTGACACAATATTTCACGGGATGATTGCGCGAGCATAAATAGCAGCGAGGTTTTTTGAACATGTTGAACTGTGAATGAAAAGAATATATACAACTAAATTAGAATTAATATACGACTTTATCTCTTAATATCTTGTGGGTATAAATCTCAATTTATGCTTCTTGTTGGTTTGTGTTGGAAGCATGGTCGTCTGTAGGTAGAATGCATAACTTTACAATTGGTCGAGTTATAAGACCATTTTGTGTAAGGACTTCTGCTACGCGGACCTTGCCGTCACGTCCGGGCAATGTCCGTTGTATTCGTCCAAGACGCCATTCAGTGGCTGGTAAGCCATCATCCTTTATTATTACCAAATCATTCTGCTTTATATTCTGTTGTGTAGTCTTCCATTTAACTCGTCGCTGCAGTTCTAGAATATATTCGTTTTTCCAACGACGAGCAAATATTTGTTGAAGGACTTTGAGTCTATCCCATTGTTTTAATAATGACAGGGGCTTGGCCAAAATCTCTTGAGGCGTCTCGGGAGCTGATATCAGGGGAGCACCTCGAAGAAAATGACCCGGTGTGAGGGGAAGTAATTCTGATGGGTTTCCAGTCAATGCTCCAAGTGGTCGGGAATTCAAAACTGCTTCAATACGTGCTAGCAGAGTGGAGAACTCCTCGAATGTAAAAGAAGTTGTACCGGCGACTTTGCGGAGATGTGATTTCATGCTCTTGACGGCTGCTTCCCATATTCCGCCCATGTGTGGCGCATACGGTGGTATGAACGACCAAGAAAATCCATGTGTCGCGTATTTTTCAATAAGGCATTTCTCTGCTTCCTTCAGAAAGGCATTATAAGCTTTAAGAAGAATATAACTGGCTCCAAGAAAATTCCGTCCATTATCGGAGAACATTGTTTTCGGTAATCCTCTTCGTGATGTGAATCGCGTAAAGCATGCTGAAAAGGCATCAGAGGAAAGATCTGAACAGACTTCTAAATGAACTGCTCGAGTAGAAAAGCAGACAAATACCGCGGCATAACCCTTTATGATCTTGGCATTGCGTAAAGTCGATGATTTTAGATGGAATGGACCTGCAAAGTCTACTCCTGTATATGTAAACGGCAATGAGAAAGTTACTCGTTCAGGGGGAAGCGCAGCCATTATCTGATGCTGAAACTTATGTTTGTATATGGTACATGCTCTACAGCTTCGTATACATTTTCTAATTAGATTTCTAATTCGTGGTATATAAAACCCTTGTCTTATAGCCCGCAGCATTATGTGATGCTCTGCGTGGAGTAATATTTTATGTGTGTATTCAATGAATAGCACAGCAAAATGAGACCTTTCCGGTATAATGATTGGGTGACGTTCTTCAAAACTCAGCCCAGAATTGTTGAGCCTCCCGCCCACTCGTAAGACACCCTCTTGGTCCAAAAAAGGAGTTACGGATAAAAGACGGCTTTTCTGATGTAATGGTTTATTATTTTCAAGATTTATGTATTCTGAGGAAAAATGCTCTTTTTGAACAGCTGTAATGAGACGAGATTTAGTAAAACGTATTTCTTCTGTGGTAATAAATTGTTCTGTTGAACGAGGACGTTTAAGAATAAAATTAATAAAACGAAAACAATAACTTATTACCCTTAAGGCCTTTGGCAAAGAAGAAAAATCTTTCAGAATGTCCTCAGAAAGAGGCATCATATGAAAATTAAGAATTGGCTTCGTTTCCAAATTTGTAGATTCAAATGGTTTTGGCTTTGGCCAGAATTCGACAGGATTTAATAGCCAGGTGGGCCCATGCCACCATAAATTACACTGCTCCAATTCTCGTGGTGAGCTGCCCCGTGTACCAATATCAGCCGGGTTGTCGCATGTTTGGACATGGTTCCAAAGTGTACATTCGGTAAGTTCGAGAATTTTCGTAACTCGATTTGCCACAAACGTTTTTAGCTTCTGAGGCGACTTCTGCAACCAGCTCAATACTATAGATGAGTCGGTCCATAAAAAACGGTCATATGAGAAATTTAAATTGCTTGTGATATTCGTCATTAGTTTTGCCAATAGCAAGGCTCCACAGAGTTCAAGTTTGGGTATTGTAGTTCTCTTGATTGGTGCAACTCGGGTTTTTGATATCAGCAAGTAGCAAAATATTTCTCCTTCTCGGTTTACAGTTCTCAAGTAAACTGCTGCACAATATGCTTTTTCGGAGGCGTCGCAAAACCCATGTATTTGATTGTAAGAAAATGGTGAAAATTGTACCCATCTGGGAATTCTGATCCGAGATATATCCTCTAAATTTGTGATAAATGCTCTCCATTTAATTGAGATTGCAAGGGGAATACTCTCATCCCAGTCTGTCTTACCCATCCATAATTCTTGCATCAAAAGTTTTGCTTTTATCACGGTTGGGCTTAACCAACCGAGTGGATCGAACAGTTTTGCTATAATTGACAAAATTTGTCTTTTTGTCATGTGCTGCTCTATTTCTATAGGTGCAGCCACATAATAGAATACGTCTTCCTTGGCGTTCCAACGTATTCCTAAAGTCTTCAAAGTGCTGGAACCGTCGATCTTTAAAAATTCTTCGTTTAGAAGATCCTCCCTCGCCAGATGCTCTAAGAAGCATCTATTATTGGCTGTTATTTTCTTCAATGGAAAACCTGCTGCATTTAAAGCCTTATTAAGTTGATATTGTTTTTGTTTTGCCTCTGCAATATTATGTCCTCCTGATAGAATGTCGTCAACATACATTTCATTCTTCAAGATCGTAGAAGCGAGTGGCAGTGAGTACTCACAATCTTTACTTAGCTCTAGAAGAGTCCTTATTGCCAAATAAGGAGCACTACTTACACCAAAGGTAACGGTTTTGAGCTGATAAGTTTTTATAACTCCATCGGTTGTGTCCCGGAAAAATATCTGTTGATATGGTCTATCGTCTTTATGTACCAAAATCTGCCTATACATTTTTTGTATGTCACCCGTAAAAACATACTTATAATTTCGCCATGTTGAAATTATTTGAACTAAATCCTTTTGTAGAGTGGGTCCCTTTAGAAGTACATCATTCAATGAGAACCCGCTGTTGCTTTTTTTTGAGGCATTGAAAACCACACGTAGCTTGGTTGATTTACTCTCAGATTTGATGACAGCATGGTGAGGAAGAAAAAATGAAAACAATTTGTTAGTCTTATGCTCACTAAAAAATGATTGTTCCATGTGTTCTAAGTCGATATATTCCTGTAGAACTTTGTTGTATTCCCTTTTAAAGGCTGGATCTTTTAGTGTTTTTTCCATTCGGGAATACTGGGCAAATGCTGTACTCCTTGAGGAGCCTAAGAAAATCTCCTCAGGATAATTTTGCTTAAATGGTAATCTTACCATATATCTGCCATTAGATTGGCGAGTAGTTGTACTTTGAAAAAGGTGTTCGCAATAGAGATCATCTTCGGATTCTATCTTATTGTGCTCCACCTCTTCTAATTCCCAAAATTTTCGTATTTGCTCTCCAAGCGATATGTCATCAGCTGACACAGTCGTACAAAAAGAATTAATCTCATGATGAGATTCAACCTTTGATTCAGCACCAAATAAATACCAACCAAATTTAGATTCTCTTGCCTCTATGGAATTATTTGCGATGAATTTTACGCCTTTCATATTTATAAGTGGCAAGTAGTCACTTCCGATTATCAAATCAATAGGACCCGGTTGATAAAATTGGGGATCTGCAAGATTTAAAGTTTTAATATCGTCTAGTTGATTAGTTCTAACGGGCCTTGAAGGCAAAAAATGGGATAGTTTTGATATAACTATTGCACTAATTTTTATTTGAAAATTGGATGTTCTACATTGTAAGATAATATTACATACGCCTCTTGAGCTACTAACAACGGTTCCTCCTAAACCAGAAATTGTTGTACTGTAAGCTTTGGTCGAAATACTTAATTGTTGCTGAAGTCGTTTGGATATAAAGCTTTTCTCCGAGCCTGCATCCAATAGTGCGCGAACTGTAAATAGCTCTCCTGCATGTCTTATATATATGAGAGCCGTTGGTAAAATCGTCGTGTTACCCTTGAATAAATTACCACTAGTGGAGGTAGAATTCAATTTCCGATTATTAATCTGAGTATTGTAGGAAATAATCTCAGATTGATATTTAGAAGTGGATGGCATTTCATCCTTGATCTGATATGATGGTGAATGATTTCTTTGAGCAATCTCTCCTTCAATTTCCTTTCCACCTGCTTCAAAATGTAACAGTGTGTGATGCTTCTTATGGCAGTGGAAACACACATGTTTACTAGGACATTTGGACTTAAAGTGATCTGAAGATAAACAATTTGTACAATATTTATTAGCAAATGCGTAATTTAGTCTTTCTTTAATGGATAATGCTGTGAATGCTTTGCACCTCCTTAAAGAGTGAAATTGTTTACATTTTTTGCAATATTCATTTTTCTTTCTATTATCTGCTTGCGCATGAAATGTTTGTGATTTTGATACTTCCCTGTAATTGGGTTTCCTTAAGTCAGAAACAGTTTCTAGCATTTCAATTCTCCCCTTGAGAAAATCACTCATTTCCTGCCATGTAGGTGGTTGCTTATGATTATTTAAAGAATTTTCCCAATACCTTAACGTTTCTTCTGGGAGCTTGGACGAGCATATGTAAACAAGAATTGGATCCCAGTTTGATACGTTCACTTTGCACGTTTTTAAAATAGCTAAGGTTTCATCGATTGTTGTTTGAATCTGTCGTATTGCCTTTGATGTTTCACTTTGTACGGCCTGAATTGTAAACAATTGTTTGATCTGTTGATGAACGATTATTCGTGGATTTTCGAATCGATCCTGTAGTGCTTTCCATGCCAACTCAAAATTCTCTCCCACCAAATCGAATCTCTTCACGATTTGGTGAGCTTCCCCTCTCACTTTGCTTCGCAAATATTGTAATTTCTCTACTGGAGAAATCTCACTGTTTTTAGAGACCAGTGATTGAAATAAATCTCTAAATTCCGGCCATTTTGTATACCCACCTTCAAAGTGCGGCATATCACATGGCGGTAATTTCAGCGTAGTGCCCACTTGGCGACTTTTTGTAGTTTCCTCTTGATTTAGTTTGATTGTCCTCTCAGATTGGTTTTGCTTATTTACTATATCTATTATACTTGCCTTTAAGTTTTGATATTTTTCAGCAATGTCTTCATATTTGGCAGAAACCCTGTTTTTACTTTCATCAGATTCTTCCTTGTTTTCCTCAATCATGAAGGTTGCATAACTTTCTGTTAAGTGCTCCCATCTCCTCTCCAATTCAGTTTGTTTTACCTCAAGTAAAGGTTTTGTTAATAGTTCTGCAGAAATATTTCCAAAATTTGTGACAAAATTCTCCAGTTGAATTATGTCAAATTTGCATTTTCTCCTTGTTGTCATTTTCAATAATAAATTTTTGCGCTATTTTCTTCACTATATGGTAATAAAAAATACCTTGTTTCCTGATTGTGGTGCTCAAATTACTTTTTCAAATTCCAACCACACAAAATAAGCTCTAATAATTAATTCCCACACTTACCGTTTCCCTTTTTTTTTTCTTCACTGAAACCCTATTTAACAATTGCTCGTTCTTTTCTTCAATCTGTGTGGAAATTGTTTTTATTATTTGTTATTTACCGTTTAAGTAGTAGTTTACCTTTGTGTGTTGATTTTTGTTTTTTTTTTTTGTGTGCTTAAATTTTGTACTCTTCAGTTTTCGTCGTGTAAATGTTTTAATAGATTTTTAAATTATAATTGAAACTTTTTTTTGTTTTCTTTGCTACTCCACACTTTTTCTTTGCTCTTATTGAAATGACCAACGTTGCTCATTAGCGTATTGAGGCGAAAAAAAATTCTATTTACATGTAAAGTTGACAACTTGATTTAGCACGTACTGTAAGTAGAGTTGTTATCATCAAAATTGTTATTTTTATTCTTTCGCTTTATTACATACGTATGAATGTTAACAATAAAAAGTTTACCGTTTCTTTATTGTATGTATATATGTAAATGATCTACAGCTTAATGTTTAACCTTCACTGCGACTTTCGTTGTTATATACCTATCTTCTGACCTTCACTGATCAAGAAGGTTACTGTTACTGTTTTTTTTTTTTTTTTTTTTTTTAGATACCAGAGACACTATGCCGTTGTAACTCTAATTCATTGTACATACCTTTACCTTTCATATGACTTTGAAATTTTACCTACGTTTGCTGACTTCTTTTTTATATTTTGTCTAGTGGACCTCTTGTTCTAATTGTCTGTTGTCCCAATCACTGGAGTTGTCGCTTCCAAAGGACAACCGCTTATGCCAGTTTTCTTCGTTTGTAATGGACCCCTTGTCTAAACACCTGGAGTTGTCGCTTTCAAAGGACAATCGCTTATGCCAGTTTTCTTCGTTTGTAATGGACCCCTTGTCTAAACACCTGGAGTTGTCGCTTTCAAAGGACAACCGCTTATGCCAGCTCTTAGACTCCCGGTCACCAGTTGTAATCGAGTCCTAGCCTTTCTAGGACTTGTCGAAGGACCAAAATGTGGGAGTGTTTACTCCAATAAAAGTTTAAAATGCTGAAGTTGGATTCGATTGTTCGCCTCTTGCGATGTGTTTTATTCAACAGCCTTTTTCCAACTTAAAACTAAAATTTCATATTTGATAGGAATGTACTCGTATGTATGTACATGTAGAAAAAAAACAAGAACAAGAATTCAAAAAAAAGATTAAATTGTGCTCTCTTCATGAGGCTAAATTATTGAGAAATTTAAGATAAATTAAGAGCAAAATATAAGCTACTGTTGAACACGGTTCAACACAAGTCTTGTTAGACTTTACAAATATTTGCCAAAAATTAGTGGTTCCATTTATTTCGACAAATATTTGTGTAATGTGACACATATGTTACACGCTGACACATACATAAATACATACGTAATAAATACCACATGTCTATCTGAACACGTCTTGTTTTGCATTCTTGAAAGTAAAAAGTAAATATTTTTATAATTTATTGCTTATGAAGCTTTATTGTTTTAGTTTAGCTATTGTTTCAGTTCATTGTGATTTTGGTTTTCTTCACTTCAGTTCAGTTCACTTTATTCAATTTTATTGATTTTTTTTGTTTTTGTATTTCAGTCTACATGTAAGTTACATGTGTCTGTATGTATAATTACAAGTAAGTACGTATGTACTCGTATGTATGTGTGTAGATGTACACAAACTGTTTGTTTGTGCCTTTGAATGTACTCTAAGTTGCTTTCATGCCTGCATAAGGATGTATGTATGTACGTGCATTATCATATTAATATACACAAATAGAGATAGTTTTACATAATTTTTCATATAATCAAAAGTATTTACACATGCATACATTCTTACACACACACACACACAAATCTTTCATTCACTTCAATAGTGTCACAATTCAAAAAACAAGATTTTCCAGGAAAGCCATTCAAAATTTGCATGTAATTTTTATGTGAGAAATTGTAAATATTTTAATCTGAATTCATTTCTTAAAATTATTTGTTTGTCAGTTTTAAAGGTACGAGTAGAATATAATTGGGAATAAATTAACTTATTAACTTAAAAGAACACATTTTTTGAGTTGTGACACTTTTTAAGTAAATAAGCGATATATAAGTATGTAGGCATGATTGAATGTTTGTATATCTATCCATCTACGTATGTGTACAGACATATTAATTTCTAAAGTAAAGCATTCTTTATATCCATTCAAATTTTATAACATTTATAGAGTTTAATAATGAATAACTTTCTATTTTGTTTTACATGCATCATGTGTCCTTTTATATTTAATGCGAGCCTAGCGTTGCCACAGTTTCCAACTATCAGCAGCAATCTTTTCTTTAGAGTAAACTCTTATTAGGTTTTTAATTAAAATACACACGAGCTTAGCTAGCAGAGATTCAAAAGGATCGACAGTTACAACAGCAATAACAAATAATTTACTTCCATCATAAACATTTTCATATGCAAATAAAAGCGTTGAGCGTTTTCTGCTTGTCAAAAATTTGTACTCGTATGCTTACATAATTTCGTGGCGTCAACGGCTATCCGATCTTGACAGCTAGTGCTGAAGTGGGATGCAAAGCAATTACAACCCACTTCAATATGAGTTTTTTTTATTTAATAAAACCACTAAATTTTAGCAAACAGTAATCCAAGTCTTTATTTTATTCTGTGTTTTTAACTAAAAAAATTTCAAACACACATTTTTTGAGCAAATTAGAAATTGTTTTGCCCAAACTTATTTTCACCTCTTTTAGTTTGGGCAACTTACGCACATACTTAGTGCCACTGACGAATAAGAAAAGCACCAAATAAAGAAAAAAAACCGGGAGCAGACACCACAATTTTAGTTGCGCAACTCCTAATTTTGTAGAACAGAGAGAGGAAAGAAGAGTGCAGTTCTCTTTTGTTCTCTATTCGTACCTTTTCAAGCTGCAAAAAAGCATAAAGAATTTTAAAAAGGACTAAAAACGCTGCCCTTAAGTTAATTTTGGTCAATCCAGGCGATAGAAAACGCAACCTTTAACGAATTTATTTAGATATGGCTGTTAGACGATATTTTTTGTTTTGAGCATGGCAGAATTATCAAGGTATTGACAGCAGAACAGAATATATCTCCTGCTATCTTTAGTAAATGTCAAAACTTGTTTTCAAGCCGATGTTTTATACCCAACATACTACATAGAAAGTGTAAGAGTATGAGTGCATTGCATTGATATTTTCTCTTTTAGTAGTATATGTGTTTGACACATAGGAGAGAAGAGACGCCTGTTGTTTTTGCATTTTATAGTTTGTTGTAGATTTGTCGCTACCTTGTAGAATTCTGCCATGATGTTGAGTAAAACGTGCATCTCCTCAAAACATACATTATGTTGGGGACATGAATGCACTAACTAACAACGGAATCCATCAAATCTTACATATCGTCTTGTGTGATGTTCTTTTGGTGTGTCATGCACACACTCAAGATCTGTTTAAAATATTTGTTTTCTTAAACGAATTATTTCTTGGGGGATAATATCCATCAGGAATACATTTTATTGGCTTATATTCCGTATTTACTGAATGAAGCTTAAGGTTATTTTCTGCTTGAGGACCATCAAATGCGTGTAGATTTTTTCCCATTTCAAATGAATGTATGTAATACATGTGTATGTATGAATTCGTCCTTTTGTTAAGCATATGGATATAAAAACTTTATTCTTTTTTTTTTAGTACAGTAAAAAGTGGGTTTTTTTATTGCAGCCATTTCGGTCTTGTAAGAGACATTTGTATTGTGCGTTTAATTGTTTGTTTTTTATTTATCGTCATTAACTCTGTCGCGACATTAATTGTATGAATGACCCAATTAATTAATAATATTTAGTTGTTCATGAGGATTCTTGGGAAAGCTTTCATCACACAATATCAATAAGAGTTAAATTAAAAGAATCCCCTAAGCTGAAACCTAACTTTGTATTCAAATAAACAATTGTCTGTCTATAACTGTTTGTAGTACCACTCCCATATTTTTTTTATTGCACCTAACGAAAGTTACCGCTAAAACTTTTTCAACCTCATCAATTTCTATGACTTTCTAAACGTTATTGAAATTTTTTTTTAAAGTTTTTTAAAAATGTTACTTCAAAGTCTACGTTAATTTTTTTGGATAAGGGAGTTTAACTTTACCTTGTACCTGAAAACCCTCTCAATGAAATCTTTACTAAAAAAAAATAAAACTTAGGCAACATTGTATCAGTTGGTTTTACGTTGTCATGTTGTAAATGGACGCACATTAAAAATATTATTTTTTTTTTTAACAAACTTAAATTCGATTTTAGAAGAATATTTTCACATTTGAATAGTTTTGTAGTCATTTTTAAAGTATCGATTATTTCTTATTTAAATTGCTAACAGAGAAACCAAAATATGTAAGCCACCTTAATACAATGAACTCCTACAAATTTTTAATTAAGGAAAAGGAAATTAATTTGCAACAAAACAACAGAAAATTTAACAATTTAAGAAATTTATTTTCTTTTAAAACATATACACAGATGGTCAACATGCATACATACGTAAATACATATTTTTCCTTAAATTAGCCAAAACTAGAAAACACTTGGTTACGTTTGAGTGTTTTTTTGTTTTAAAGTGTCGACACAGCAAAAGTTAAACAAGCAGAAATTACTTTCCTAAACATAAGTACACACATACACACATACATGTCTATAGATAGGGTGTATGCATGTACATTCACGTTCACATAAACAAACGCAACAAAACGGAAATGCTCGACCGCTAAACAACATCGGATACAACACGCCATTAAAAGCAGTTCTGTTACTATTTTACACACACACACACACACACACACACTTGTACATGCAATTTCATTAAAAATGTATGTGTATGTAGGTAAGCATGTGTTTGCATGAACTTAAAACTAAAATACCATGTACTAGAGATGCCAAACTAAAAAGCATAAAAACGATTATATTTTTTTTAAATTAAAGTTACAATTACACACTTTTTTATGCCACAACTTGAGGGTGAAATAAATATTTAAATTAAAAAAAAAAAAACTAAGAAAACTTATTCCAGAAGTGAACCTGCACCACTTGATTGGCTAATGCACTACACCTTTGCAGTGGTTTCAATTCATTATTTTCTTTAACTAAAAAAAAAATTTTTTTGTTTAATTTCGGATACGTTTTTTTTTAAATCTTAATTAAAAAAAAAAAAAACGCGAATGGCATCCTTTTTTGAAATCGTTTGTAGTTTTTCTCAAAGTCGTATTTTATATACATAAACGTTATGAAAAATATCAAAAATCATGCGCAAAGTTAAACAAACAAAACAATTCGCCCTTTAAGACTATTTTTTCTTATGAAAGGTTTGATTAAAGTTGAAAGTTAAGGAGGGAAAAATAATTTAATTTTAATGAATCTTCATCTTCTTAACAAAAGTTAAGTTTATTTCTCAGTAAAGAAGATATTAAATTAAATAAGAAAAACAAAAACAAAAAAGCAGTAGATGTAACGAATTCCTTCGCTTTTAATTTCTTTATTCAAGTTTTTAATTTAATATATTTTTAAAGAAATTAAGCCGACGTTGAGAAGTTTTAGAGGATTTAAAAAAACAATAAAAATTAAATTACTAGACTTAACAAGTAAAAATGGTAAAGTATTTCTTGTTTCTATTTTCTCTACAGCAGCAGTTTCCAAACATTCTGATACTGCGACCCACATAAGAAAAAAAGAAATTAAAAATTTGCTCGGCCTTATTAGATAAAACAATAAAATAATAATTCATAGAATAAAACTAAACAAAAATTAATAAAAATTTATTATCGATATTTATTAGAAAAAATTTAATGTGATGGATGCGCTTGTTTGTTAGCACACTGGCCAAATACTCAGAAATTACTTTGGATTATTTTACAAAATTTTTTTGAAATTTCTACACACGGCAAGTTTAGTTGGGCAATTCTTTCTCAATTTTCTTTTTTAAATTGTCGTTTTGTGCACACAAAAATTTTTTTGTTTCGGCAATTTTAGCATTCTTGTTCAGTCATTCATTCAGCCTTCAAGCTACTGTCTTCTTTTTTTACACCCTTATAAAAAATACGAAGAGAGAACAAAAGAGAATTACGGAATACGAGCAAGTTTGTACTCCTATCCAACTAAAATTATTGTGTGTGGTCCTGGTCTTATTGCTTTTTGCGCCCCTTTTGTCAAAAATTATTTGCGACATTTGAAATAAAGAAGTGTGCTAGAGCGCCACGAAAAATTTGTTTCCGCTTTTGATCTATCTTTAATACATAGATGTCTCTTAACTTTTGACATTTTGACAGGAGGGCCTCAATCATTCAGCATTCAGCTGGTGTGTCAGTGTCACCTGGTTTACTTACACCATGTATAAAACCTTTTAATTTTTTCTTTACATATAAATTATTCTCAGCTACAGTTGTCATTATTAATAAACAAAAAACAGTTGGGATGAGTAACGTAACCCATTAGCAGATGGTTAAATAAATGAAATAAAAATAAAAACCAAAAACGTTTGCATAAGTGTCAAAATGCCAGAAATTGGGTAAAAAAACAAAAACAACCAAACGGCTTGTTTGATACTCGTAATAAACAACACGCGAATAACCACTTAAGGTGACCAGATAGTTTGTAGATTTTTTTTTTAAATGAAACCGGAATAATTGAAGGCAAGATTTTACAAAAAATTTTAACTAGGGAAAGAAAATAATTTTTTTTAAACCACCACGATGTCATATTGCTTTATTAATTAATAACAATATATGCGTTATTGGTTTGACTTTGACGACAGGCTTATAAAGTTAATTAAGAATTAAGTAGATATTTTTCATTTTATTTAATTGCGTCCTAATAAGCAATTATAACAACAATTAAAAAAATTAGTGGGATCTTATCTTTTAAAATGAATTGATTTTAGGGGAATTTCAAAAGGTTTCTAAAGTTTATAAAAAGTTTGGTCACATTATGAATGGTCAGACCACCTGCATCAATCATGCGCTACGAAAAACTAAACCAACAATTAATTTTTCCATTTCTTTTAGTGCTGCGTCAACTACATACTGTGTAATACAATTAACAAGTGACAATTTCCATTATTTGTTTTATTGATTATTTAACATGAGTAGTTAAATAGTTAAACGTATCCACCTTTTTGTAGTTTCGCAATACAAATTTTCAGTCTTTCAGAAGTTGACATTCGATTGTCTTATTTGATTTAAATTATATCTGTCTGCTGGCCATTCAATTCAGTAAAGGATGCGAAAAGTGTCAGAATGCAAATGTTAATGAAATGAAATTATATTCCACATTATTTGGTTTTAATTTATTTTAAATTTGTAAATTAAAAAAAAATCGCTTTTTATGTTTAACTTTATTAGTTATCTTTGTGTCACAACATTTATTTCAAATAAAATAAACAAACAGTGTGCTAAATACATAAATCCTCTTTAACAACAAACTTTATTCTTTTCTGAGCTCTCGGAATGAGATTCTTTCTTGTACTTTTTGTAATTTTCGCCAACAATAAGGGTAAACGTTAACCCTGTTTCTGTGGTGAGAGGAACTCTTATTTATTTCAATTTAATATGTAAATTACATTCATTAAAAAGCCCCTAAGTTTGTTTCTAATCATACACAAATCATAAGTTGCAAATAGTTGATTGTATTCCATAAATTGTGGGCGACCAAGCGAAAGAAATTCACTCAGTCAAGTTTGTGTGCCACTTTCCCTGAGGAAATTATCTGTTGTTACAATTTATATTCAAGAAAATGTATTCGTAATTGGAATAGTTTGATTAATATATTAAATTAAATGGAAAACTTTAGAGATGGAATGTATCCGAGACAGTGGCACACAAAAATAATGGCACAACTGCAGAAGGCATTCACACTCACAAATATGTATTTCTATGTACAGAAACTAGAATTTTATGTTTATTTTTTTAATTAAAGAACGAACTACTTTTTTTTTCCTGGACCATTATTTTAAATAAAAAAATGTTATTTTTCAATGCAAAAAAAGAGGAAAGCAAATTAAAAAAAATTCCAGAGAATCTCAATTACAAATTAATCTTTTTTTTTATTAAAAAAAATTACACACAAAGAGTAATTCATCGTTTTTCAACCATATTTTTCATTAGTTTAATAAAATGTTGTCATTGATTGAGAAATAATGAAATTTTTCATTGAATTAATGAGCAAAATTCTTTCAGTGTGGAACAAAATATAATATTTTAAAAGAAAAAGAACAAGACGTCAACAAAAGCTAAAAAATATTTTTTTAACAAGCACACACACACACACATACCCATACCCACACTTACACATCTATTTAATAAAAATAAAACTTTAGTTTATATTCTTTTAAAATTGGAAATTACCGTGGGTGTACTTTAACTTCTGTCGATTTCATGTTCTGTTCGATTTTAATTAAACAAAATGCTGATGCTTCATATGCTTTCTGTGATTATAAAGGTCTTACGTAGATCCAAAGAGATAAACATGGCAGACATTAAAGGGATTTTAATTCTAATTGTTAAAACACAAGCAGGCGTTTAAAATTAATTAAAAAATAACAATACAAATAGAGAAAGGACAATGGAAACAGAATGCTAATTCTTTTTAATTAAATTTAAAAATTAAATTAGATATTCTTCTATGCAATCGGATTGTTTCATGTGTACACTAACCAACTAAGACTGTAAGATAAAAGAATCTGCCTGTCATCAAGTGAGATTAACTATTTTGTGATGACTTCAGCTCATATTTACTTAAACCAGCAGGAAACAAACAGCATGTTGGCAACAAGCAAGCAACACTAGGAAAAGGCGCTGCTTTAGGGGGCTTATAGTGGGAAACGTTTTACTTATAAGACGGTCAAAAATTTCTGCTTTTAAATTATTAGTGAATGTTTTCTCAACATAAAAGCATTATGTAACTCTTCCCTTGACCCCTCACAAAATAAAATAAAAAAATATCTTTTTTATGTGCAAATTTGAGTAGCTTCAAAATGGTTTTACCGGCTGTTTGCATTAAAGTTGTTTAAAAAATATCATCCATATTTAACATTTAATTTAGTTTTATTCACTCACTAGACGTTTTACCCAGTCTCGCCTGATCCTTTACTTTACAGTTAAAATCCTCAGAGCAAAGAGAGTGTATGTACTAGTATCTATCAAATTTTAGAGAAATCCATTGGAAAGCAAAATGTTTATCATTCAAAAAAAAAACTCATCTATGTAAAGTCTTCTATTGGAAAGTGGACTTAAATTATCGCACCAAGCGTTTTTTTTTTTTTTTGACGAAAATTCTCATGCCCATACAAAATATATGGAGCAGCAGCAGCAACGCTGACCATTTAGAAAATACAATTTTGACAGCACGTCAAATTAACCAGCAACGCTATTGTAACAATTTTTTTTTTTAATCAGCTTTTTTAAATCTAGTTTTGTTTTATTAAACAAGATGATTAATACTACTGTTGGGATGACGCTTTAATATGAAAAGAGGGCGCTAAAAAACGCTCCGCTTACCTCTTCCAACAAACACTTAATTTCTGCCTAAATAATTATGCAGGTGCATACTATTGCTGACGTATGATTTTTATGCAATTTAATTTACAGAGCACTCATACGCTCCCTCCCATATCAAAAATAAAAGTGGTGTTTTCAGTAAAAAGTATATGAACGTCAGTCAATTGATAAATTAAAAAAAAAAATAAACTTTGTTAGTGTTTTATTTTCTTGTTTAAACATTTTGGAACTTTTTGTTTGACTATTGACTAAAATTCTCATTTGGTTAATTGGTACGAGTATAATAAACTAAGTATTCAAATGTTTTGGCCAGGAATTTAATCTGAAGATTCGGAGTGGCGTTTGATGGAACAGCTGTATAGATATGATTTCCCTCTTAGTACTTATTGTACTAAGTAAACAAATTTTTAAAAAATTTTCATGAGAATATCATGGAAAATAATGCATTTTGCACACCAACATAATTTGGAATTAAGCACGAATAAAGATTAAATTTTGTTAAAAAAGTAAAATTTTATAAAGAATTTCTAATAAAATTTAATTAATTACAATTTGTAGCTGAAGCATAGAGTGGTAATTGAATTCATTTAAGTTACAGGGTTGTGCAGGATGTCGCAGGCAATAGTGAAGCAATAATATTGGATCGCTTAACACCGGGAACACAATATTCAATAGCTGTTACAGCAGTATGGCTGGGTAAAAAATATCGCAGCCGTCAAGTAATATTTAGAACTTTAGGTAATTATTTTCTTATTACACAAATACATACACACACGTATTTAAAAAAAAAATGCGCGGGCAGATTCAGAAGGATAGATTTTGTGGAAGAAAATTTTATTTTGTTACAAATAAAAGCAGACATTTTTTTCCTTCTTCCTGGATCCGCCCTTGCGAAAAGCACAAGCAACTTAAAAAGTCTTTATAATTAATAAACATAATAAATGAGGACATCTTCGAATAATTCTTGTATGCAGCCTAAATATAACTTCAAACTGATTTTCTCTTTTAATTTTGTTTCAATTGATTTCAACAGATTCGCCAAAAGCATTTACACAAGATTTAATAAATGTTGCAACAGCCCTTAACAGTGGAATAGGAGCCGGAGGAGAAACAAACTTTAGCAGCAATGCAAATGCAAACAGCAGTGAAGATGGTGTCACCTCAACTGTGACCAATTTATTATCACATGGTGCACACAGAGAACTACCAACGGTATACCCTTCTTCTTTATATGCATTTTCATTGATGGCTTGCTAGCAATGCATGGGAGTTTTATACTGTAATACAAGTGTTAAGATTTTCATTGGATTTTGAAAGAGTTTTTTTTTTTTTTTTTTTATTAATAATTCGTGAACAACAAGACTAAGTCTTATAATTATAGTGCAGGATTTTAAAAAGTGTTTAACACTGTTATTTTTCAAGTATAAATTATGACAAATTTTTCATACAAATTTGTCACAATATCGATTACAATTTTCTTTGAATACAAGCATAAACGTTTGGAAAATTTTTTAAAAGTGATGAGAGCGATACGACTGTAAATATTTTGTTCACACTAGCATACCTTCTCATTTGATTTGATTTTTTGGCAAGCCGTCACTGCAGCACAGACAACACTAAATGTCTGAATTTTATCAAGTAAATTTTACCCAGCGAAATTAACAAGGCAATACAGTTTTGAACGCTATCTAGAATCAGTGAAATAAATATTTTTTTCGTGCTGCAGTAATGAAAACAATAATCCAGTCCTGATGGATTTGAATTTAATTTGCATCCTGAGCGTGTTTGCAATGCTAAACGCTCAGGATGTAAAATAAAACTGACGATAAATAACTTTATTCATTAAATTGTGTCATATGTACGAGTATGTATTACCGTCACTTTGTATGGTAGACCATTTACAAAATGTATTGAATGAATTGTGCATGTTTGACTAGAACAAACAAGTGCAACGTAAAAAATGTTCTTTTTCATTCGCTACTATTTTTCATTTTCTTTTTGTTTTTCTTTTCTTTTTGCTTAAATTGTAGATACGAGGTGTGGAAGTTGGTATTGTGTTGATGGTTTTAATGGTGTGGGCAGGAGCTATTGCGCTATTTTTCAATCGTTGGGGAAAAATACGGATGCTGTTGCCTTATCAGCCAGACTATAAGCATGAACAATTAAAAGTTCCCGGTACGGGTGTGTGCACTGGAGGTGTATGCAGTGGCCAACACTCACATCAGGTACATGCAAACTTGAATCAAGCTAAAACGATTGAACTAACAAAAACATATCGATATCTGCATAAACATACAAACAACATACACAATTCTTTTCTACAACACTAGTGCAATGCAAAGCAACGCATATTGTTTGTATGTATTTTAAAGAAAAATATTTAGGTATGTGTGCACGTATGTACAAATTGCGGCTGCTCTGGCCTGATCGATTATGTAAAGATACCATTTGACATTTCTTTTTTTACACCATTTATTGGTTTAGTTTCGAGTTATTTATATGTACATGTATGTATGTATGTACATTTATGTACTGATATAAATCTGTTATAAAACATTTCCACAAAGAGTGTTTTATTTGTATTATTTTATTAAGCACGTAACCGATTTGGTCAGAGCAGCGACGACAAGTACATACATATGTATACATACATACACTAGACTATATAAATATTTTTCAGCAAGAACATAAAAATAAATTATAAAGATTGCTTAACCTTGTTTAACCTTTTGTAATCTCATTCAGAAAATGATTGAGTTGCCTGGAGGAGATCTTACATAAAACGACAAACATAAACACAAACCCAAATACACATACACACACACTTCCACAAACAATAAATACTATAAAGAAACATTCTTTTAAGAGTTTATCGCTTTTATATTGATTTGAATTTTGTTCATAAAAAGGAATCCTGATGAAATTTTATGAAGGTATTTATTCAATCGTAGGTACGCGCAGAAATAATAGACACAACTACAAGAAAGCAAACAAGCTCCTTTAAAAATGTTCCCTTCAATCTCAACGATTTCTTTCAATTTATATTCAATTACAATGACAATATTTGGTTTGTGAAATCAGCAAACAAACAAGTACGAGTGCCACTTATCTACTACTTTAATAATAAAAAACAAAAAAATTATTTTTACGTTATTACGATGGGTACTTGGCTTGATTTACTCAATTAATATTCTTTCCTAGCTTTGTAATTATAGAACATTTTTCAAAATGATTATCTCGCCTTTTTGGTCATCTTGTGTTTATTATTTTATGTTTAAGTATGTGTTGGTACACCTATCACAAGCATTTTCTATTTTTTTTTTTTTTCTTTTTTTTTTTTTTTTTTTTTGTAATCCTGATTATTTATTCAACTGTTTTTACCATTTAGAAAAATTTAATAATAAAAAGGGGCTTTCATTATTAAATATTGTGCTACTACAGACACTTTCGTACATACATAAATACATTAATAGAATTAAGTTTTGTGAACAGAGAACAACAACAGAAAATTAAACCGAAACAAAACCTTGTGTTTTCTTTTCCCTGCTCTCTCTCTTCTACTTGTTTTTTTTTTTTTTTTTTTTTTTTTACTTTTAGAACACACATCACGATTTGCTCAAGGTACAAAAAGTAATAAATCTTTCTCTACTACTTAATTCTACTTCTTTTTTTATCTCTTCTTGTTAGTGCTCATTTTCTTTTTATAGTCTCTTGAAGCAAATTTATGTTAAGCAAAAAAATAAAATATATTTTTGTTTGTACAAAATTTCTCCAGTTCAGTGTAAAGCCTGAACAATGCATTTTTGTAGTTGCATATCTTTTTTTATTTAGTTTGCATGAAAGTAGCGTCAAGAAATATTTTTTTTTACTAAATACAAATAAAAAAAAAAGTATAAAATTCCTTTATTATTGTTCTATTCCTGCTTGTTTTCTCAATTTGTTATGCACAACTAGTGTCCAAAAGAAAGAGTTCAAGAAAGTTTGATGCGAGTATAAACCAAACGTATCAAAATCATATTCAGTTCGAGAGCTAGCTTGATAGTCGGGTTAGCTTGACACAGGTCTATTAGCAACGTGTGCCATTACACGATGCTCCAATTTATTGTGAAAAAATGAGCTGCAAAGATTCATTTAAACACACTTTTACATACTACATTAAAATCATTAAAACTGCGAATATTTTGCTGCTGAAAAGCAACGAAATGATGCATCATCAAACTCCATTTGTTAGCATGATATGTATGTACTAAGGGGCTGCACAAGCATATTTGGAAGCCACGCACCACTACAAAAAACCGTTTGTAAATCATTTCAAGTATGTTTATGCAGCCCTTTAGTATGTACATACTGCATACATAGAATTGATTCATACAAGATGATTGAATTGAAAATGTAATTTTTAAAAATTTTATACTGAAGGAAGAGCTAATTAAACGGACTCGAAAAGAACATTAACACCGCCTTTCATTTCCTCAGTAGTTAGTTTCAATATTTTCTCTTTAAGCATTTTTTGTCTGATTCCACTAATATTTATGTAAATGGTTTTATTTAGAATATTTTACTCAATGGACTTGCACTGCTCTCTTTGTTTATAATTTGCATACATATTTTCATACAAACAATAAGTGAGTGCAGATAAATCTGCCGAGTTAAGCGTTACGTTTTTTTAGTATTTGTAAATATCTTTTCAGTATTTATGACCTCTTTATAAATATGTTTAGGAGAAATATTAGTGCATGGGTACAAATATGCATAAATACGTCGACTTCTCAAGAAGATTACGAGATAGGATACATATAATTCTAAAGGGGGCCGTCTACATTTGTGATCTACCACCCAAATACTCAGAAGTTACTTAGGACTATTTAAAAATTTTTTTGATATTTGACGTAAGACGGATTTGATAAATATGCCATAAATACTGAAAAGATACTTACAAATACTAAAAAACGTAACGGGTTACGTTAAAACATATTTAACTTGACCCATTTATCTTCACTCACTTACAAACAATTGCATTTTCGTCAAGTAGTTAGAGTGACATTACAATAACAATAGTATTTACCACTAATTCAGCAGTTATTTTTAAAAGTGGTATAAGTCCACTCTAAAAAAAATAGTCAGCGATAACTTTAGCAATTTTGACTGAAATTATCGCTCTCCCATTTTTTTTAAAGTGGACTTATACATTTTCAAAAATAACAGATTATTAAGGCTTTTCTTACAAACAATGTAGAAATACAAGATTACGCCATGCGCATGATTTCCCGTTAGATGACGTAGATTGTCCACTGTTTGAATAAAAAAATAATACATTTCTTGCTTTCTCTCTCATTTAGCTGTAAATTTCATGTGCGGGATGGCGTAATCTTTTATTTCTAACATTCTTAATACAAATTATATTTGTAGAATGTGAATTTTTTTTTCTCTTAACATGAATGCAGCCAGCGCAACAGATTGAAATTCAGTAGAATGTAATTTGTGCCTACATACATATGTATGTATGTATTTATTTATGGTATAGATAAAAGAATACATTTTTTTTTTAATTAAGTGAGAAAAGCACGTTTCTTGCTTAGGAAAGCCATGTATCTAGTATGAAATTGGATTTTGATTTCTTTGGTTCACTTAAACAACAATTTTTAATTTTTGTTACTGCCAAACTGGATTTTTCAAAAAAAAAAAAAAAAAAAAAAAAAAAAAAAAAACAATTTTTTTTAATAAAAAAAAGATGCAAACAGAATACAAAAAAAAATAGGAAAATGGTTTGCTTATTTAGTCGTGATAGTAGATTTTCTTTATAGTGCATTTCTGAGCTTATTTTTTTTCTTCTGTTGTTGTCCAATTTCTTTTTATTTGTTTGAACTTTCTTTACTGCCTTGTCTTATTAAAATTTCCTTTGTGAGAGATCATTTACCTACAATAACAACTTCATCTAAGTATTTACTTGAATAATTTTTTTTCTTTCTGTGACTATTTTCCTCTCTACTTTCCATTTATTATATGATAAAAATAAACCAACCAAACAAACAAAACAAAATGAAAAATTAAACAAAAATTTAGTGTATACCTCGCTGTGAAGGGTGTGGTATTTTTGATCGGTGCTTTCAATATCCGAAACGTGAATTGGAACGCGATTGCGGATGTCAGTTTGCACTGTTACACAAAGCGGATGCGGAGAGCTAGCAACTAGCAATTGCCGATGGTGATGAAGCATCACCATTGGAGAGATTTCGACGTACTGAAAGTGCCGATAGCCGAGCAATGGTCAGTTGTTCTGCTTTGAACACGCCACGCGTTGAACACACAAGCAACATGAGCATAAACACAAATTTAAGCGATAGAAAACCATACGATGCTGTACAAATCGTTGAAGATGATCAGCACAATGATGCTTTGAAACCTGAACAACTTAGGGCGGCTGGTAAGCCAGTCTCGGAATATAGAATGCGCCAAAGGAAATATGCTACACAACGCAGCATTCTAAAGAATTCCCAAGAAAATACAATAACAACAGCAACAACAACAACAAATGAAGATCAGGAATTGTTAGAGGCCAAAAAGCAAATTATTTTACGCAGACGTAGACTTTTTAGTCACTATCGCCAATACCAGGAATGGAGACGTAGACAATTTAGTTATGATCCGTGCTATTATCGCGCCATACCAGTGACACATTCCATTTGTAACGGTATTGGTGTTGGTGCTAGTGTACCTATTTCTGGGTACAATGATGAATATTCTGTACAATCTACAAATCCAAATGCATTTCATCGTCGTCGCCAATACCGACGACAATTCTCTTGTGCTGAACGTTCATGCGAAGACACTCGTGATAATCGTGACTTTTCTCATTTACCCAAATGCCATAGCATGGTTGCCAGTGATACAATACGCACCGATTCCACGTCAATAATCCATACGAATCCCATGACCGAACGTCACAGTGTAAGTCGCTAAACGATCATTCTAATCAAATTTTTCTCTATATAAATCACGAAAAATCAACCTATAACGTTTGGTCAATCAATATTCTTGTATGGTTCCAAAAAAAAAAAAAATAAAAAAAAAAAAATACAAAACCTACAAAAAGACCTCCAATAAATATTTTAAGTATGTAAAAATTGCACATGTAAGAATTGTCTGTGTCAGTTATCAGCACAACTTCCTCAATTGTCTTCAAGTAGGTAGACAACACCCAAGCACTGAAAAATTCAAATTGTATCTAATTAGCTTCCCGTTTGTACTTTCTCTCACACACTCACTCACTCACTCACCCAAACGTTCATACGTTTGTGTTCGTATGCTTATTACACTTCCTCGTTATCTTATTTGTTTTGTAAATATTTTCCTCTACGTGTTAGAATCTTGTGTTGGTTTTAGTTTCCGATACAGGTAAAACGACTACACAACCACACTTTCCTTTTTATTTTTATTTTTTTGCACTTTTATCAAACTTTTATGGGTAAAACTACTGTTTGGTTACCGCATGTACAAAACATACAGAGAAAAATACGCAAAACGGTATTGTTTTATGGCGTATCAAATTTTGATTGTACAATATATTCATGCACCCCAACATAATTTCACTATACACCATCCCACACATACTCCCACACATGTTTGCTTTAACCCAGAAAAAGAGACAACAACAAAAAATAAATTTAAAAAAATTTCGCGACCTGCACAAACAAATTCCAAGTAATTTGACAATAAACAAAATGCCTTTTTTTCAATTTTGTTGCTTTTAAGTTTATTAATTCATTTTACTAACACAATAACATTGTTTGTTTTAAAATTTCTGATAAAAACATGAAGCTTTCAACATGATACGAGCTTTACACTAATTATGATGCACCCACCCAAACTAAAATTTATTTATTTAATTTTGTTTTTGCCCTCGCCTTTTCATTCATTTTGAAATTTAGGGGTAAAGCTAAGTTTCTTAAGAACCAGAACCAGCTTTCATCTCAAAGGTCTGGCGCATTTTATTTATGTCCCAGTACTGGAGGACGACTAATAAATAAAAAAAAGTGTTTAAATAAATTTTTTTTTAAATCTAGACAAAAATAACAAAATTCTTTCATATTTTCGAAATTCCATAAATTCGCTTTAAATTGTAAATTTTGAAACTGTAAAAAAAATTTGGCAAATTTCAACTAGTTTCGAATGCCAAGTTTTACATTTAAAATTGAATTCTTAGTTTTGTTAGAATTCGTTTCGTTACTGTTTTTTTAAGTTCATTTGTTAGGTTATAGCTCCGTTACGTAAGGCGATAGTTATGTACGTAACGCACATTTTGTGAAAGTCCAAATACCAAAAATGCAAAATGGTATTCATACGTTACAAAATCTACACTGAATAAACCTATTGTTCGGGGTTTTTTAATTCTTTTTGCATTTGCAGTGCTAAACTTGTATTATTAATTATTAATTTTTTCATTCATTTAATTAATTAATTTTTTTTTTTTATAAAAATTAAACTTTTGCTTAAATTATTGCTTTTTACTTTTATTTATTCATATTTTTCGTTACAAGGTACTTTTTAGAAAAATTTTTACATAAAACCTAAAAATGCCCTTGATTACGTTTAGAGATTCATTAAAATGTCTCTACTTTTTATGCTTTCTTTTATTTTTTTTTTCTTCTCTTTCTCTCTCTTTTGCAGTTTGATAGCAGCGAATGCGGAGCACTCGCCTATCAGCCTTTAAATTGTAGCCGTGTAAGCAACATTGTTTTATTGTTCCACTATTTATGTTTGTTTGTTTGTACAGTATATTCGTGTTGCAACAGCGGAGCGTTCATACATTCATATGTGCATACGAATATGTAGTTAATGCTTGTTGTTGTCTTAAGTTAAAAGCTTCCTCATGCGGACATTAAACTTTCTTCCTTTTAATGATTCGTTAATAAGCAAAACAACAATAATTTTCTAATAAAAATATAATAATTTAATTTGAAAATTTTAGCACTTCCATGCCACTCAAGGGGAACCATCAAGGTCGATATCTGAAAGAATAACACGCAGTCGAATAAATTCGGCAATTTTTGTTTCATCTGAAGGGGGAGGTTTCGACTCCATTGAATTTTTGAGACGTCATGGATCACAGAGTGTTTTGTGTCGGAAAGCAAAAAGTGCTGAGAATATTACCGATAATGACAGAAAGGTATACAAAATTTTTATGTAAAAGAACGCAACATAATTTCTATTTTAGATACGCACACAGCTACATGAGAATTACACACCTTTTACAAAACAGAAAACGATATCGTTTTCATCTTTCACAACAACTCAAAGTTCGATCATACACAATTTTGTTTATACTCGAACTTTAAAGAAAGAAAGAGAGAGAGAGAGAAAGATCAATTCGTTAAATTTTTACGATATAATTTCTAAAATCGACCATTATAAAACCAAACCCATTTACCTAATCATCAGATTTTTCAAAATTGTATCAAACTTTTTGTTTTTTATGCTACAGAAAAGTTTCTCCGAAAACCGCCATTGGCATACAGATGAAAGCAATACTACCGACTCGCAAAATTATGATGGCATTGAGATGCATGAATGCTCAAAAAGTATTGAAAACCATCCGGTGGCAATTTTAAAGTCGAATGTCGAGAAATTGTTAGCAGCTACAAGTGTATTAAATCATTCAGCAACTGTCACCACTTCCAATAGAATAGTGGGTAGTATATCAATAGAAACACCACCATCTCATATCAGGGAGGAGCAGCACACTATAGCGCCAATTACTGTAGCATCAAAACCATCTCCATTATCCTCGGAACTAATACATCATCCTACATTGAATTCTTCAGCCAAAATGGTTTCACTAAAATCTGCTTCCCATGATTCTGCCGACTCTGTAGAGGAATTAGTTCCGATACCAATAGATATTACAACAAGAAAATCACCGGCCATAGATTCAATAACTAAAACATCGAAAGTCTTAGTACGACAACATTCGTCTACATCATCACCGGTTTTATCTTCAGCACACAATAGTCCGAAAGCATTAAAACTGAAGTACATTAAGCCTAAATTAAAAAATCTCCCAATGGTCTCTGTGTCGGGTCCATCACCATCACCTTCAGATGAAAAATCACCACCTGGTGAATGCTTGTAACAAATGGTTGCCGAAACATTTATTTAAAATTAAAAACAAAAAAAAAACAAAGAACAAATTATTGAAGTAGAAATGGAATGACATTGAATCGATCTGATTGAATTCTAAACTAATTATAACAACGGAAAAATATAGATTTCCTGATTATTCTTGCTATTATTTCCCCTCTAAAATAGTTACGTAAATTTTTCCTGAATTGAAAGGCGAAAAGAAAAAACTCATAACCATAACTGATTAATTCAGCAGGTGCTACAAACTTTTACACATTTCTTATTGGTTGATCAGTAAGTTGTACAATCAGTTGTAACGTTTAATAACCCACGATCAACTACCACATTAGTACACAGTAAAGCGATTATCTTTCTTTCTACACAAAAAAATTATTTAGTTTTCTTTAATTTTTCCCATGAGCGAGCTTTGTCGTTATGCATAACATGAAAAAGCTATTTTGTCTTAGCATGAGTAAATAAAATAAAAGTTTTGTTGACTAGCGTGCGTGCCTTGAGTCAAAAACTCACTCATGTGGGCATATCTCTAGCACGTACATGTATATGAATGTAATAAAAAGAAGTTATTAATAATTAATACACATTAGGAACACAACAACTTGAATGTGTCCAAATGTTCCTTCCAATTTCTATCAAATATCTTCAATTTTAAATAAATGTATCGGCATGATTTATTAAACGAAATACAGATGTACATACATATTACAAAAATCTGTATCCAATTAAAAATGAAAACTATGTAGTTTCAAATATGAGTAAGAAAGCTTTAACGTAATTAAATGAAAATCAATTTTAAGCTTTAAATTAAAATAAGAGACTTTACAAACAATTCTTATTTTTAAAATGCATTGACCAAAAAACAATTAGTCCTAATAATTACGTTTAATATACACACACATACACACATACACATTTATGGCATTATTTATAAAAACAAAAAACAAAAAACATATTCGTTTAACAAGGGCTTAGGGCTTATTAAGCAGGTTTCTCATAGAAGGTCATTTTTATAAATAATGTCGTTACTAATTAATAACAAAATAAAAATACATTTTTCACCTGAATACATATTATATACATACATATGTATGTTGATATGTAAGTGTACGTTAGAACTTGCTGTATGTAAATGACCTTTAAACAAACAAGTCATACAAGTCACATAGGCAAGCTGGCCCTTGTCAAAAGGAAGACCGCTCAAAATATAGACAATATACATCGATTTTAACTTGTACTTCAAATTTTAAAAACGAATAAATTGTCTTAAGGCCTGACTACGAGTATAATGTGCAATAAGCTACGGTAACATTAAACAAATATTTGTCGAAATAAGCGTAACCACTACTTTAAACAAAATATTTGCATAAACGTGACATAGTGGTTATGCTTATTTCGAGAAATATTTGTTTAATGCGACCATAGCTTTACCTTATATATTCTAGATCTACTAGGGTTTCTACTACCTTGTAACTATTTACACATTTAATACATCTGAACAAAGCTAATTCTTGTTATTAATAATAAATTAGGATATTTATATACAACAATTTTCGACTGACATACATGCATACGTTCTACATACAAAAATACATATGTATGTATGTATATACATACATACTCGTGTAGCTAAATATGTAGGTTAACCAGACGAATGGGCCAAAACTCACTGTAAAAATCATATCACAAATTGTTTTTAACGAAACTAACGCGGTATGTAAACAATTTTTGTAAAAGACCAAGTTATTATGAAATCTCTAAATATATATTTAATATCAACTTAAATATTAAACCTGAGCAAGATAAGAGACCAACCAAAATTTATATAAAAATTAAATAACATGTACATACATACATATACTATATATAATCAATTAACAAGCCATTA
Organism: Thelaira solivaga; assembly: GCA_947397855.1. Lineage (NCBI taxonomy): Eukaryota > Metazoa > Arthropoda > Insecta > Diptera > Tachinidae > Thelaira > Thelaira solivaga. The sequence goes on from OX377614.1 coordinate 777,055, forward strand.
TATTTTTTTAATAATGTTTTACGATTATATCTACTATATACCTATTATTGAAATAGACATTGTTTGAACAAATATCCGTTTAACAAATTCCTTTATATGTATGTCTAAAGAAACAATGGTGTAAGCTTTACTTAAATAACAACATAACATTATCATAAATATACTACACACATAGATATGTAAGTATACTTGTCTTAGATAATATCCATACACACATACATACATAATAATATTTAACTAAATTTTAGATAATAACGACTTATTTAAATTTGTATTATACCTACACTGAATTAAAAATCATCTCATCGTAGCTATAATAGCATATACTTAGTACCAAAACTAATTAATGCACTCATCAATATCACATTTTTTTAATTCGTTTTTTCATGGGTTCCAAGCACATAGTGAATTTGTCTCTCGTGAATAAATTCCTATAATATGAAATTTGACTGTTAGAATCTAGATAACATTTTTCAAAAATTCTTATTTCACTATGAGAATTCTTGTTTCGCAAACCACAATTTTTTATGGTATACCTACCTATTTCTTGCTAGAGTTTGTGCTAATAGTCCGAGTCATTTTCTGATAGTGTTTGTGAATAGCTTTTTCTAAGTGGCAAGTCATTATAAGCCTTTCCTAATTGTGCGCATCTTCTTATATTTTATTAGGCCTGTCATAAATAGATGAAACTCCCCATATGCGTATACATTAATACATAATTTGTAATTAACGTGTATGTATGTCTAATACCTACAGATTAATAAATAGGTTGCCCTTGTTTTGAATGGCATTTGTATGCCTGTGGAACTTAGAATCGTCATCACTTATCAGTAAGTCAGCACGCGATCAGGAAAATTATAGAAACTTTACTAGTTTTTATAGATATTTATATGTACAAAATACATAAAGTTTAAATAAGATGGGTGTTGGAAATATACTTTGTAAGAAAATAATTCAACATATATATTAATAGGCTTTGAGAAATTTTTCTTATTGAAATTAAAATTGTAATAATTTTTTATTAATCGCTTTTGAGTTTTTCAATAAAATAGCTATAATATTTTTATATAAAGAAAACTCTTTTTATTTATAAAAAGTTTTCCATCAATGGGTACATAGCAAGAATTCTTGGGGACATACATAGGTAGGATGTATTTAAATAAAATGCTTCAAGGAGACGGGACACGTTGGAACATGTTCTGTGCGATTGCCCAGCGGTGACAATACGCAGAATGAGCTGCATAGGCAGTGAGACCCTGGCCTCAAGCCTATGCAGGTATAATGAATCCTACAACGATTACGAATCTCGGACTCGATTATAACGGTTATAATAATAATAAATAAAAGAGAGGCATACCTGTGACATCCAACATTTTTTTTTGTTGTGATCTACATATACATATGTATACAAATTATATACACGCTCACAAATTTTTTATTGAATAACATTTTCTATAGGTATTTTGTTTTCATACAATTTTTCTTTAATTTTTAATTAAACAATTTTTATTTTCACAATAAAATTTATATATCACCTGCACAAAAATGTTGTATGCGTTTTTCACGGCAAAGTAACAATACTCAATTACTAGAATGTAAGGCGAATCTAGACATTTGCCTTGATATAGATGTTGGGAAACTAGGCGAATATATACATAGATTCGCCTTGGTGGGCAATTTAATTCATTCCCCTTTAATATTATCCAGAATAAATAATATCAAAATTTATTATTATTAAAAATTAATACTAAGATAAAATTTTTTAACAAGCACAAGCAGGAATCGAACCGGCGACCGCCTGATTGATAGGTTAGCGCGCTACCCACCAAAATTTCTATTTACAGTAAATTTATACAAATTGTAATTAAGTTACTTTCTTTAATAAGGAGAAAGTAAATTCTTCTAAGTTCAAATTTAGTAATTCATTACATTATCTGAACATAGGAAGTTTCTTTCAAAATTGATTACATACATACATACATGTGTAAATATACATATATCAAAAAAACAAATTATAATAAAATATGGAAATGTCAATTCATGGTCCAATTAGAATTTAAATGAATATGAAATATGCAAGTTTTAAAATATATTTATTAAGTAATAACGTACATATTTAACTTTTATTTTTATTAGTTTGTAAGTTTTAAGATCAAACTTAAATTCTCTATCAATATTTATGTCGCCTTCTAAATTAATTAATAAAACTAAAATGGAATTAAAAAAAATTATTCAGTTTAAACAAAAATATATATGTACATCTTCACTAGAGACAAAATACACACAAAAAATGCATCTTGGTAATAAAAATATTTTACGTATAAAACTAATTTCAATTACATACACAATCATATTTACGAATTAGGTAGAAAATATATAGATAGTGAAAAATTTTCGAAAAAATTAAAACTTTATCATTTATAGTTAATAAAATATTGTTTGTACTCAAGTACTAAGCACAACTTTTTCAAATTCGCAACAATAATTGCCCTGATCGTAATAACTTTTTATAACTTTAGCCTCCACAATTTTTTGAAACAAGGATTCTAACTCATTTTCTTCGAAAACATGATAGTATCTAAGAAATGTTGAATTGTCTTGATTTTTATCTTTTGTCTGTTTAAGTTTCCAAGGAACAAGAACATCTTGCTGTTCAAAACTAGTACGATTTGAGTGAACTAATAATGGAACTGGAGCTTCTTTAGCCTTTTGTTGCAATTGCTGCTTTGTCTGTTGACGAAGCTCATCTTCCGTCGTTTTCTTTTTATTTAAATTTTTGTTTTGTCTCAAATACGATGATTTTTTATTTTGCGCGATTTGGTTTTTAGCCCACACATAAATAAGACCCCTACCAGAAGGTCTTAAAATGCGCACAAGCTCCTTAACTGCACTGAAGCGCCTTTCCGCTGTAGCTAAATGATGTATAACAGCAATACTTAAACATCCGTCCACAGAATTTGAACGTAGAGGTACATAAAGGCAGTCACAACGAAAAACATTGTAGAGAAGTGAGTTGCATAGTTTAAGAAGCCCAGTACTTCGGTCACACCCAATATTTAAAAGACTTGGATTGGAATTAAGATATTTACCATTTCCACATCCAACATCAATCACAACAGATGATGGATGGAAGCCCTTGAGAAATTCAGCAACACAAGGCCATTGTGAATGACGTGTTTCGCTAAAATGCTCAGCGATGCTATCATATATCTTATGGACATTTTCTTCTTCAAGAATAACAGCTTTATCGGAAGCAATATCTCCATTTGGAACTAAAGACCGTTTCTTTAAGTTAGTATCACAGAATGTTGGGTAGTTACAATAACATGGTTCATTTCGAAGTTTTCTAAACGTAAGCGATATCCGTTTTGACCTTCGTTGAGTTGAAAGATTTCCATTAGCCGTCAAAATAATATCCATAACTCTAGGTGTTATTCCATGTGTCCAATCATAACGTGATTCTCCTGACATAATCATTAATGATCTCCTAGGTATTAATACCGAACAATGTTCTAAACCTTTTCGGAAATCCATTACAACATCGCCTTCTAGAGATAGTGACATGATAGGGTCTAAAAACGCACTATGAGTATCAACATGTGGTGGTATTCCTTGTCCAGGCTCATACAAATTTACAGTTAGTTGATCTGGTTCAAGCCAATTAAACGACTTGTTTTCTTTACTGCAAAAGCTTTCTATTCTTTTCCACAGAAAATTATATTCGGAAGGTATTCCCTCCTCTAATTTTTGAAGCGGATTTACGTTATTGATGTCATATAGAAATTCATAACCAAAATGCTTTACTCTTCGATGTTTTAAAGAAAGATCTCCGGAACATTTATCCACTTGCAAAACATTCAAAAGTTCTAATTCCTCATTTTCTGTCACAAAATCCTTTATTATTATTAATCCTTCTGGTAATGGATTTAACCAAGCTGAATTTTTCACATTTGGCAGCTTATCAAAATAACTTAAATAAACAACAGACTGATTTTGTCCAATGGTCGCTATTCCATGCATATTATCAACAATGGAAGCAGCTTCGCTAACATCAGCGCATTCTACAAAACAGTAGGATTTACTTGGCAGCATTACAAGTTTTGTAATTTTCCCATATTTTTCGACCGTTTCTAGTACAAGTTCTTCAGTAAGACCTGTAGATAGCCCGGCATTTAAAATCGCCACGTTCACTGTGGGACCTTCTAAGGAAGCAGAAATATCCCAATCTTTTTGTATTATTGATTCGCATCGCTTTTGTTTTTTTTCCACCTTACGAGTTTTATAATTTTTTAACATTTTTACACACTTTCTTGTTTATAAAATTATTTTTCTGTGCTGCTTTGACAGCTGTTACTGTTTAGAGCTACCACACTAGCAGAAAGCAATATGTCACAAATATTGCCATCTTATCGTTTGCCTTTGTAGTCGATATCGAAATGGGTTCGCTTTGAATGTGACAAAAAGACTTTCTTAACTTTAAAATTTTCGTCAAAGTAAGAAAGAGAAATAAAAAATTATTTATTTATTTGCAAAAACATTTTAAAAGAAGTTTTGGTACTACATTTCATGAATGTGAGTGACTATATAAAAACGACAAAGATAATCCATCTGGTAACTTTTTTACCTTGTGGCGAAGACATTTGCATTCGATTTGTACAAGGCGAATTTATAAATTTGCTTCGTATTTTATACAGGTGATGTAAAATGAAGTAAGTTTGGTTTGTGATATTTAAAATTTTTTTTACAATTAAGTCCTTTTTTTCAGTAGCTACGATCTACAAACTGAAGTTAATGAAATAATTGATGTATTAATAAAACAACATGTTGCTGCAATTAACACTGAAACTATTTTAAGCAACTTAAGAATTCTAAGGAATTTGTGTGCACGTGGGCGTGACATACAAGTTCAGATTGCATCTAATAGGGGCTTACAGGAATTTCTTAAAAATTTATTGTACATAAGGGAGTTAAATGGTGTTGATTCAAAGAATATTGACCAAGTCCAAACAATTGCATGGCAACTGATGGCTAACATGGCAGTAAACAACCAACAGTCACAGCTGTTAGTGTGGGAAAATTATGGCAGCGAAATTTTAGAATACTTAGCACAAAAAAATCTATTGGATAGGAAAGTCGATATTACGCTTATGATTATATACAATGTTATGAAGTCTGCATCAGGTAAAAGACTGGTTGAAACACCACTTGTACTAAGAGCTGCTATAAATGTGTGGGATTCAATATTAGAACAAAAGTGTGCAGAAAAATTTGATTTCCTACACTTTATTTTTGAAGAGTTCTTAGTTAATAACGGACGCGATAGCGTTATGTGCTATGCACAGTTAAACACCAATGAAAAGTTAACTTTCCTTGATTACTTGAATAGATATCTACAGCAAGATAGTCCAAATGGTTTGGTACAGACCTTTATACTACAATATATTTCTAAAGAATTTAAAATGAAATCGGATTGTATTTTACGTGTGTCGCCGCTAAATGAAATTGACAAAATGAAACCACAAGAAGCCTATGCTCTTTTACGTTGTATAGCGTGTGCTTCAGGATCGGAAAGTTATTCAGACGTCTATTTCGAAGATCACTCATTATTTTTAAATGTATCAAGTCTATTGCGCTGTGTGGTTACAACAAGCAAGCAAAGTGCAAATACAATTTTTTCGCCTATGAACAAATTGGAAGAAGTGGCTCCTACATCAACTGTTCCAATAGATTACCAATCAGAAATTTCTTTTGAATTGAGGACGTTACTTATTCGTTGTATTGCTAATTTACTCTACAATAATGATACCAATAAAGGATACTGTTTAGATACGCAATTATTACCAGCTTTATTTGAATGCACTAATATGGATGCCAGAAATCCTCGTAAGATACTAAAATGTACATAAAAATTGATTTCTAAATTTACTTATTTCCAGTAATGAAGGAATGGAGTATTTTGGCTATACGAAATGCATGTGTAGGGTGCACCGAAGTTCAACAAGTTGTGGCCAATTTGTCACAAAGAGGCTTTGTCAAAAATGACGTATTCACCGAATTGAATTTGGATATGGGCTCGTTACGAATTAATCCTTCAAAAGTAGGACATCATTCACAAAAACAGTAACACCACAAAGTTCATAAATACATATATATATATATGTAAGTATAATTAAAAATTTCTGTCTAAAATAAAGGCTATTATAATATATTTTCAAAAGGCATAGTTAACAGAATTGAGGTATCGTCTACATTTTGCTTGATTTATTTCCGCATTCTTTATTAGACATTTAACTTATTATCAATAAAGTACAATATCGACTCGCCATGAAAGAAGTTTATCTTTTGCATTCATTTAAAAAAAATTGTCGTTTATTTGCTGAAAAAGTCCTTTTACCAATATACACACATATATGCATATATAGACTATTATATATTAAAACTAGAACAAATATACTGCTATAAGAGCTTTAAATCAGTTTCATCTTGTATCTAGATAAAAATGTGTTAATATTTAAACATTGGCGGTGCAAATATGTAATATATAATACAGTTAGTACTGCAATAGAGCAAACAACATCATAATATATTTTAATGTTTGTATGCGAATCGTACTTTTTTTGTATTGAATTAAAGAGAGTCGAAATCAGCAAAGTCATAAATGTTTTTATTAAGTGGATATGAGGTTCGATAACATTGCAATATATATGAACGCATATAAGTACAAGAAATTATGAATCACAATTGAACTGTACTCACTCTTTCAGTAATCATTGCTGATCGCTGATATGTATACATGGTCAACTGGGATTTGTATGATTGTACTTAAAATTAATATTCAAAACTGCACATTTCAATTTGATTGTTTAATTATAAAGTTAGGGCAATTTAATATTTCACGATGTATATTGCCAAGTATTAAAAATAAATAAATCAGACATTTTGTATGATTATTAATATGTGTACAGATTATACATATTTTACATGTATACGTATGTATTCATACACATCCATATGTACATAGAGCAGAATGTATGTGCATCTGTATGTGCTCATGTACGAATAATTATTATCAATATTTTTCGCCATTCTCAAATGGCTTGAACTCTTTGCGAGAACGTTTCACACCACACTGCCTACGACGAATAATAAGTTATCTCGTCCTGCTTGTTGTCTTCAATCAAACTGGCTGCAGGATAAAGTAGATAACATATTGTAAAATTGAGATTATTAAGGGTTTACCTTAATATTTGAAAATTCAATTGTAAAAATGTTATTGACTATTCCGTTGATGAAATGTAATGTAATCGTTATGAATGTCTTGAGGACATGGCCATCTGGGACATGTCTACTTTGTTGTAAGAAGAAATATAAAAAAAAAAAAAAAAAAAAAAAAAAAATCAGCCACTAGCTATTCAAAACACTTTGTAGCCTTAACAAGTGGTTCTACAAATAGTTTATATTAGAACACGCCGCATTAAAATTTTGAATACCAACGACATACAATGATTTCGAATTTATTTATTTTGTTAGACATTTCTTCTATACAATATTGCATTTGCAGTAAGGTAAATTTCAAAAAGTTGTGTATGTGTGTATGGACGTTCGCATGTATGTCAATATTAAAATTCAATTGACAAAATTATAAAAAAAATTAACTTGTTAAGAGTGATATGTTCTGTGTTTACAAATTTGCTAATTGCAAGACTTTCTTCTCTATTTAATCAAAAATAAAATTAAGCAACAAAATTATATTTACAAATAAAATCATATATACATATATATATATATATATATGACTGCAGATAGAACATCATATTAACATTCCATTTACGCCCACTACAAGTCAAAAAACCCCATCACAAGTGAATATTTTCAAAATATTGGACATTTATGTGAAAAACAATAAAAAAAATTATTTGGACACACTATGTGTATTTAAATAAATGTGTCCCCATACATACAAAGACATATACATACCTACACACATAAATTGACATCTTGACAAATGTGAAAAAAAAGATTTTAAATTTAGCATTTTCAGTTTCGTTATGAGTTTTAGAGGAACATTTTTTCACACCTGCTGCTTGTTTGGTGAACGGCATAGAAAGTTTTTGAGAAAACATTTGCAAAAGTAAGAAAAAGTAAGAAATAAAAACAAAATTCAAAAAGATATTTGGAGCTTTTCTCTTAGAGCGAGTAGCATTATTATTGTTTATGTAGCCAAGAGAAAATACACACATTGGTTTACTTATTTATGCAGACTTTTCAATCTCATCCTCCACACAATGTTATGACGTAGTGCTCGTACATATAAACAGATCGGCCGACCACTCGAAACAAACAATAAAAGAGATTGTTTCCTAAATTTCTGAGTAGGAAAATCATCTATTGTTTTTAGAAAAACATAAGTACAAAACCACATGTATACCTACATGCATACATTCATAATGTAAATAGATATGTATGTTTGTATGTGTATATGAATGTAAATGGTATAGGTATATTCGTACATACATATGTACGTGTATGTATGTATCTATATGTGGAAGTATATTTGTGTACACCTAAAGAAAATGAATGTTTAGCATTTTTAAAGATTTTTCAAATAAAATTGAGTCACTGGTGGCCAACAATAACTAACACATCGTTTTAGTTTCATGTGGCTATCCAAAACATAAAAATCCTTCAGAAAAAGACATATTTATTTAAAAACTTTAAAAGGTTTTAATTATTCCATTTAACTTGTTTTGCGTTTGTAGTTAAAGTATCATAAAAGTGGAAACAGAACAAAAATTCTTACATGTATGAGTTTAATTAGTTTAATTACTAAGTTTTAAGCCAGTACTTAAGGGATGACGTAACTTGGAAAACTATGTAATAGTTGCAGAAGGAAGAGGTGGATAGCCAGTTTATTTTGCGTTGTGCGCAAATCAACAAGTTATGATTTAATATATACACACATGTACACTAATAACATCCTGGTGTACTACAGAAGCCCTGTAGGTATGTATGTCCATGCATTTGTTTTCTTTTGCAAGCCAGCTGTCTGAGTGTGTGTTTGAGAAATTTTCAAAATCAAGAAAAAGCATTTTTTTTTATTCAGGTTACTACAATCTCTTGTAGGTGAGCTGCTGCACTGAATTTACTTGAAAACAAAAGCTGTTCGTTAGTAAAAATTTTACTGTATCATCCAGCACATGTGCTAATTCTTTTCAGTTTCGAATTCAGGCTTAGTTGAAATTATTTGAGTTTCTTCTATTTTCCAGGTAAACCCTTTATTACAGTATAATTATGCAAATGGGTATTTTAATGTCTATTAATTTCAAATAGTAGTGAAGAGTTATTTAAAAAAAAAGATTAGTTTTCATGGTAATACTTGCTATTTTGAAGATTTTGAACCAAAGCTATGGAGAGCTTATTCTGTTATGCTCGTATGTACGTATGTATGTATGTATATCAGTATGTATTTTAATATTTTATTATTTATTTGTCTAATATTAAACAAATAATTCAACATTTTATATCTTGTTTTCATGATTTTTGGCCAAAGAAATAGTTCTGTGCACGAGTGTGAACAATTAACTATTTATTTATTTGTATATTAATACAAACATACATACTTACATATGTATGTACGTGTGTGCGTGTTTATCTGTCTGTTGTACATTTTAGTGAATATTACTTTGGCTAAATAAAAATGAATGTGGCTGTTTGGTTCTCTTCTGAATAATGCGTCTAAATTCTGTTCTGCTGTTGGTGCTGCTGCTGGGGATTTTTAGCCTATTAGCTACTCTGACAGTAGCCTGTCATTCAGTATAATTTTGTTAGGCGACGTCTTCAAATACCTACATACTTAATCACAAAATGTGAGTTTGTTACCAAAACACAAAAAAAAATTAAATACGAAACACAAAACTAAAACAGATCAGATCGCGTTGTTGTAATATAAATGTGTAAAGATATTTATTAAATAAATAAATTAAGAAAAAAATAGTTTTTCATTCTTTGCCTTAATAATTAACAGAGCAATAAAACTATGTGCTTGCAAAAAAAAGTGCACAACCACTACTGACTGCTTTATTTCGAATGTGCATGAGTACATACGAGGCCCATAGTGCTATGTAAATAAATTCAATAAAGTTATAGGTACTTTATATTAATTTCATAATAAATTAAAAAACAATATTGAAGATGCTCGCCGTACATAATAAATCATCTACCAAACAATTATTGTGATCATAATATGTATCGGGAAATAAATCATTTTTAAAATTCTTTATACATATTCACATACATATGTATATGTACATGGATGTGTGTATGTATTGACATGTGTACGTTAAAACAAAAGAATTTTTAAATTCTTCTGTATGTTAGGATGAGGAAATATCAACCAAAAATAAATATTTAATTTTTTTTTTCAAACACCATTTAAAATGTGTCAAGTTTATTTTAATGTGTACATGCATACATATTAATTTTAAATTATTTAAAAGTTTTTCAAGAAGCAAAAAAAAAAAAAATTCAAACCCTCAATTTGACATCGGTGTAGGAACACTGACAATTTCTTTGTAATTTCCACAATATTTTAAAATAAGTAGTGACATTTACTTAAAAATTAAAAAAAAAGAAAAAGAAAAATAACAGCAACATCAGCAACAAATAAATCAACAATAAAAAGTCAAATGAAAAGTATGTTAAGTTATAAATAATTTATTTTTGTGTAGCAAGAAAAAATAAAATAAAATTAAATAAAATAAAATAAAAAAAAAAAACAAAAAACATTAAGCCAAACGAAAAAAAAATTAAAAATTAGAAAGGTATTTTTGTAAATTCGATTGTGTGAATGAAGATGAATGAAAAAGTTTGCAGAAATAAAAAAATTATTAAACTACTCGCAAAAATACAGTAAAAAATATATGTATGTGTTTAGGTATATCAAACAAATTTTCTGTTTTATCTACTGAAACATAAAAACGATATTTTGTGTTAAATAGATATAATTTTCATTTACAACTTTCTATTTGAGTCGACGAATGCAATCGTTTCATTTTCATTATCAACCACTGCAGCACGGTTTACTTGTGCAGCAATACTGCCATCATTCACTCAATCAATGAAACTTCCTCCCCCGCAAAAAAAAATTATAAATCTGAAAGTAAATAAGCGCGTAGACATTAGGATGCACACTTGCATGGGTACATGCATACATATGTGTGTGTTTATTTACATTTTTTTAGTTTTTTTTGAAGGAATGAATGACCTCTTGCTTTAACACTGTTTATTTATTTCATTTGCAGAATATGAAACGTGACATATCTACATCGACCATTGGTCGAGATGAAGCCCGTAAGCCTTTAATGAAGGCGTACATGTTTCAAAGGCGTGTTTTATTTTCGTGCAGTTGTTTAATGGTTGTTTCATTAATATTGTGGATTATAGCGATTTCAACAGATCATTGGCTTATCATAACAGGTGGAAAACAAGGTAATCAGATTGATTCTTTACAACTCTTTTTAAGTGCAAATTAAATTTAACTAATTAGTCAGCCCAATTATGAATAAAAATTCCGCTGGAGTTTTTTTACGTTTCTTATAATAAAAAAAACCAAAAATTTCCTTGAAAAAGAAATTCCTAGGAAATATTCATAATTGAATTGATTATCTAATGAATGCCAGCATTAATTAATCTGTTTTTCTTATTACTATTATTGAGCTTTACTTATGCATGAGGCAGTGAGTGCAATCTCAGTCTAAAACCACATTCAAATGTAGCATTTCAACAAATTCTATAAGAGCAGACTTGTAACAGTTTTCTCTGTAAAGAAAACTCCCTATTTTCCATATAATTTTTTTAGCCCAACTTCTTGCGCTTTTTTCCTTATACTATGTAAACTTGGATTCAATGGAAAGTTTATTTAATATGGATTTTAGAAAAAATTTTGCTAAATTTTGGAATAAAGTTTTCAAAGATAGACAAATTGTAGAAAAAAAGAAATTAATAAAAACAAGCAAAATAAAGAAAGAAAAGGCTAAACTCAATCATTTAATAAGTGTATACATAGTATGTGTGTGTGAGTGCATACATACATCTTTAAAAAAAAGAAATTTATATTCAAATTGCTAGATACTTCATTATATACACTTTTCATTCAACTTTTTGGGGTAAAGTAGCAAATTTAAAGTTGGATAGTATTTAAACGACGCACAATGACTCGTTTTGATTTTTTCCGTTGCAAAAATCATAACTTTTAAAGCAATAAAGATATTTTAAAAATTTAAAAAGGTGTTGAAATAAAACTTTTTTGACTTTAAGACGGTGTAACACGTATGTTTCCATAACCACCAGATACTCCAAAAATCTTAGTCAAATTTAAAAACATATTTTTATTCAACTTATATTAGATTTCTTATTTGCATTTTTTGAAATATTTATAACACACAAAAATTTGCTATACATATTTTGTTAGTTTTTTTATATAAAACTGTCTTGATGGCGGTAAAATATTTGCATCATACTACTAGTTAATTCTTTACAAAATATTCATCCACAGTTAGAGCGATATCTAATAAAATTAGCATTTCCGAACTAAAATTATTTTCTTCCAAATTCTTCTGTGATCTGACATGTCTTTGCGACGGTACAACAAAAATATTTTAACTCGCTAAAACAGTGGTGAATAAACACATAGGCACTATCCTCGTATTTTATGAATGCGTTGGAACCAACAAAAACTCATTTTATACAGCGCCATAGATAGATTAACAGCCAATTTAACGGGACCGAAGAAAATCAATGAAAAATTGTCTCATTAATCGAGTATATGACATATGTGATTAACCTTTGTTTCGGGTTTAAATGAAAACAATGAACAATCTACATATTTTGTTACATGGACGCTTATTAAGTTATTTGTTTATTGGCCAACTTGTGATTTAAATTTCATGTGGGCACATTGTACAGGTTAATGAAACTGCGAATAAATAAGAGAGCGAAAAAATATCAAAAGTTTCCATTCAATATTAAATATTATAAATTTCCTTTAAATAGCTACATGTACTACATACATACAATTAGGTAGTATAAAAACCATTTACGAGTAGATATGTAATTTTATAAACAAAGTGCGGTGGTCCACTCGTAAAATTGCAATAATGTAGAGAATGAATAGTTTAGACATTTTGTAGGAATTGATTTTTTATTGTCATATTGTTGTTGACAAGCCAAAGTGATCATTAGAAAAAAAAGCATTCAAAATTATGTCCACAATCACATACATATATTGTAGACAAATATTATTTAATTTTTATTACACCAGCACAGCACGCACATGCAGCTATTCGCGAATAAGTACCATTTGATGGAGCAAAATGCATAATAAAAATATTTAATTAGATGATCAAAGGGATATGGTTGGTTTAAGGATATTGAAAAAAATAATGGCACAGAGAATTTAATTCACAAATTAATAAACACTTAAAGCAACTTCAATTTATTAAAGCAAAACTGAAAAATTTAGAAAGCAATTGTTATTTTGCAATAAATTTTTGATCAGAAAAAGGCAATTTAAAGGCTTATTTTTTTATTTGATGAATAAAGTATGAAAATAAAAATAATGCCACAGGAAAGCGTAAGAAATATCTAGATAATAAACATAGTTATTTGATTGAGGAGAAAGAACTTGAAAAACATATAAATTTAGTTAGTTTTAATAGTGTTTGAATCGAAGAGCTCAATAGTTTTATTCGGTAATTGTTTTCATGTTAAAAATAATTTTTATTTTTGAATAAAATTTCAATTAACTCTTTCTAGTTATTGAGGTACCTACTTATACATACAATTTTAAACAAGCGCTTGGATGAATTAAGTTTACTTGTAGTTAACTATGTAAGGTATTTTTAAACCACTCAACTAAAAGTTAAATAAATAATATTTTTTGACAATTTGAAATAAATATACAACACACACACATAATGTGTGTGTTTGTAGAACAATACACGTACATCACACTCGTATTTATTTATGTACATAAATATGTATGTAACATTTTGTACATCAATTTGCATACATGCTAAAAAAAAATTATTTGAAAAATTTCCCCTGGGGTCTAGGAAAATAAAGTACACAAAAACAAAGAAAATATATGTATATATATGAGTATGTCAGTATGTACATATGTAGATTATTTTGAGTATAATATTTAAAATTTTCATGTCACCGGTTTAATGGCTGATTTTCAAAGTCGAATACATAGTACACATATGCACACATTGTAAGATACAGTAGAATTTTTATAAAAAAAAAAACGTTTAGGTACAAACGAGCCCAGTTTCTTACAGTGAAACGCCGCACACACCAAAATTGGCTTTCTACTTACACACATTTACACTCATACTTAGTTACTTTAGTTAACCAATAACAAACAGCTAATTGCTTTTTAAATAATAAAAAAAATTACAATGAAGATCGTTTCTAATAAACCAATAAGAATTGTTGTATTCAATATACACATTCACACACATTAATGTAAACGTTGGTCTATTTAGTGTTTTCTTACAAACGAACTTCACTGTAGACCATTGTAATTTAACAAATAACTTCATATTTTTATAGGGATTTTTATACCAGAAACGAGACGTTTTTTCATATCCTCTCATTCTGGACTTTGGAGGTTCTGTCGAAATACAATAACACCTAACGCTCTGCCAAATGCAGATGTTGTACGCAATATAACTTCGATATCATATCAAAGCCCCAACGTTATAAATGAAGCAAAAAGCAATTGTTCACGATTGGATTTCATTAAGACGTTTAGAAGTGAAATAGTAGATACACCATTACTTAATTTCACAGAAGCAGCCAAGAGGCGTATGTTTGCCCACTGGGTACGGAGAGATGAAATGGAGTTTCAGACATTTAAAAAAGCATTTCAAGACCTGGTGCTATCAACTCCAGAAGCTAAAAATGATATAATTCCCGTAGATGCCCAACCAATAGCTATTGATCCCCTAAATGTGCGTCATATTGAAGAGAATAACATTTTCGGAAAGGCTTTACAAAAAGTTGTCATAAACGCTACCACTTATAATTTTGTAATACCCGAAGTGGCACAGTTGGCAATTTTTGAAAATTGGAATGAAAAACGTTATGTTCCACGGTTATTTTGGCCATATGCTAGAGATCTTGGTTTGCCCGCATTTGTTTTGAATGATGACCGAGTAATTTTGCAATTGGTGCCTCCATCTCCACCCAGAAAAGATAAAATAACCAACGGCTATGAATACTCACCCTCAAGTAGGTTGAATTAACTTTTTACTTTAACTAATCAATAACAAGTTTTTGT
This sequence comes from Thelaira solivaga, assembly GCA_947397855.1. Lineage (NCBI taxonomy): Eukaryota > Metazoa > Arthropoda > Insecta > Diptera > Tachinidae > Thelaira > Thelaira solivaga. The sequence goes on from OX377614.1 coordinate 792,398, forward strand.
TTACGTATGTGTGTATGTATTTAGGGCGTTGCAAATATATTGACATGTTTCCCAATGCCAATGAGTTGCGTATGGATCCAGGATTTGATTGGACTTTGATGGGTAATTTAATTTAATAAAATATAAATTCTCTTTAATATCAGTGTAGATAATTCCTTATTTATAGATTATATACGCACTCAAGCTTCATTTGCATGTATAACTGTGTTTGTGATGTGTTTGGGGTCGGTGTTTTCATTTTATACCTTTAAAAATCCGCGTTATATGTTTAAACGGTTAGCGGGTGGCATTGATTTAGTTGCAGCGTCTACAGTCCTTGTCGTACTGCAAGTTCTATTTGCGTCTGTGGACTACACCAAAGAACATTTATTTTATGCTTATCCAGATGGTGCAGAATTAACGTAAGTATCATATTTAGTAGACAAATCATCCAGGCAACGCATTATAAAGATTTGTTGGTTTTTAGATATGGTTATGGTGTTTATTTAGCCTGGTTTACATTTGCTGTTAATCTTAGCTGTGGCGTACTGTTTATGTGGTATTCTGGAAAAAAGAAGGGTGCCAAAGCTCCAACAGATGAAATCGCTATGGCTGATGAACCCACTATAATGGGCAGATAAAAATTAGTTAAGCAATACCTCTACCAAAAAAAGCACAGTTCCTCCATGGCTGTTTCAGCATTTTATGGATATTCGTTTTAAGTTTTTGTTGGCTTTACCAAGCATATAACATAAATACTTACAGTGTATAATGACTAAGCTTGCGCATATTAATACTTTAAGTAAAGAGATATTTTTTATACAAATGCATTGATTAATTATTATGGCACAAGCAAGAAGAATCACTTCAAAGGAATTCCCGATATGCTTTAAAAAAATAAAATTTGTTTATTTTTTCAGTGCTCGATGCAAATAGTCTAGTGACGCTGCAACTGTTACATTGTATAATCTGTCGATGTCTAACAACTAGAGCAACGCATACTTGATAGCTACTTATCGCTACAAATATGTAATATTTATAATAAAAAGTGCTTGTAAGCCATTTCAGGTATGCTTGTGCATTTTTCTAGTAATAACTACGTACGTGCATAAGAAATTTACATATTAAAATAGTTTTTTTTAATTGCCTTAAACAAGTCCAAAAATTTTTTGAATTATTAAACTATAACCTAGTTAGAAAATATTTTTTTTTCATAATTTTTATTTACAATCTATCCTTATGAAGGATAATGAGCAAATTAGATGAAGTTAGAAAATATAAAATTTTTTTTTGTCAAAAAAAAACAAGTTATAAAAAAATACATCACTGAAAAGAAACTACAATTTTGCTTTATCACTAAATTATTCGACTGACCATTTGAATTAAAAAAAAACAAGGATAATTTTTAACGGAATTTAAAATTGGATAATTCGAAAATGATTAAATTATATATGAGTAGCCCTGTGTGAAATTGTTTGCTTATTTAATCTGGCAACACTGAATATTTATTTGACAATTCGCAAATACACAATTCGTTAAGCACGTGTGTTTGTGTATTTTTTTTTTAATTTAGTAAATTGCTTGGAGTGAATAGAAATATGGCAAAAAATTCAAATAAAAGAAAAAATGTTACACCTGTTTCACGTAAGAAAGAAATTATTGTTAAGGTAAACGAGGAATCTGAAGAGGAGAACACCAGTGCTTATGAGGAAGCAGAAGTATGGGAAAATTTGTTTGTTTCTTTTTTAATACAAATGAATTTTATAATATACTTTTTACAGGACTTATTACAGAAAGTAGAGAATCAGGAAGCCGATAGTACAGATGATGAAGGCATTGAGAAAACGTATTTGGCTGATGATAGCGATGATTTGGAGTTTGAAAGTGACGATGACGGTAATTTCAAATCAATAAAGTCTAATGGAAATAATGTTTTCAACGATGATGAAGATGTCAACGATGATGAAGGTGAAGAGGAGGAGGATATCGATGATGCTGATATTGAAGATTGTTCTGATAGTGATTCTGATGCGGGAGAGTTGACAGAAAATAGCGATCATGATTTGGAAAGAGGAAAGGAAATTGAATCACTAAAACAAACAGAAGAAAATTTAAATAAAGCAAGTAAAATTAGAATTGTTAACAATGTTGCAGGTAATGCAAAAGGTGTAAAAAAAGCTTATGATCATTTTTCTGAAGAGATTAAAACAGAAAAGAAAAATAGAGGATCAAAGAAAACTATCAATGGCAGTCAAGCGGGCTACGAAGAGTATGAAAATTCTGATACTTCGGATGAGGAAGATATTCGTAACACCGTGGGTAATATCCCAATGCATTGGTATGATGAATATAAACATATTGGATACGATTGGGATGCAAAAAAAATTATTAAACCAACAAAAGGTGATCAAATTGATGACTTTTTACGTAAAATAGAAGATCCAAACTTTTGGCGTACTGTGAAAGATCCACAAACAGGACAAGAAGTTGTCCTTACAGACGCTGATATTGAATTAATTAAACGTATCAATTCAGCTCGTGTGCCAAATCCAGAGCATAATGAATACGAACCCTGGATAGAATGGTTCACATCAGAGGTAGAAAAAATGCCGATTAAAAATGTTCCTGATCACAAGAGATCATTTTTACCGTCTGTGTCTGAAAAAAAGAAGATCGGAACTATGGTGCACGCTTTAAAAATGGGCTGGATGAAAACTATGGATGAACTCGAGAAGGAGAAGAAAGAAAAACGTGGCCCTAAATTTTATATGCTTTGGGAAACGGATACTAGTCGTGAGGAGATGCGGCGTATACATGACCCTGTTTCAGCTCCTAAACGTGATTTACCTGGTCATGCTGAATCTTATAATCCTCCCCCAGAATACATTTTCGATGAAAAAGAGCAAAAGGAATGGTTAAAACTAAAAGATGAACCTCACAAACGCAAACTACATTATATGCCTAAAAAATATTCTTCTCTGAGGGAGGTTCCTGCGTATTCTCGGTATTTACGAGAACGCTTCTTACGTTGTCTGGACTTGTATTTGTGTCCAAGAGCAAGGCGTGTTAAACTTAATATTGATGCAGAATATTTAATACCGAAGTTGCCATCGCCGAAGGATTTACAACCATTCCCTACTGTCGAAAGCTTAGTTTATCTTGGTCACACAGATTTGGTTCGATCTATCAGTGTTGAACCGAAAGGCGAATATATTGTTTCAGGATCTGACGATAAAACAGTTAAAAGTAAGTTTTGATAAATCTGTTTACACATACATACACATTTACACTAGATATATATTTAAAGTTTGGGAAATTTCTACTGGACGTTGCATACGGACTATTGAAACTTATGATGTTGTACGTTGTGTAGCCTGGTGTCCAAATGCAAAATTATCAATTATTGCTGTAGCTTCTGGTAACCGTTTGCTGCTTATAAATCCTAAGGTTGGTGATAAAATGTTAGTTAAAAAGACAGATGATCTGCTGGCTGAAGCTCCACAAAATGATGCTCTGGAAAGTGACCGCATTAAGACGGCCGTTCAATGGTCTACTGCAGATGCTGAAGAGCAGGAAAAGGGAGTACGTATTGTAATTACTCACTTTAAACCCATACGCCAAGTAACCTGGCATGGCAGAGGTGATTATTTTGCCACAGTAATGCCGGAGGGTGCCAATCGATCCGCTTTAATTCATCAACTTTCTAAACGACGCTCTCAAATACCATTTTCCAAAAGTAAAGGTCTCGTACAATGTGTCCTCTTTCATCCAATCAAGCCTTGCTTCTTTGTAGCCGTAAGTAAAAATTGCATTCATGTGCATTTATTCTTGAAACTTTTTATTGTTTTACAAACAGACCCAACATAACATACGCATCTACGATTTGGTAAAACAAGAATTAGTAAAAAAATTGTTAACCAACTCAAAGTGGATTTCCGGAATGTCCATACATCCCAAAGGTGATAACTTGTTGGTATCAACATATGATAAAAAAATGCTGTGGTTTGATTTGGACTTGTCCACCAAGCCCTATCAGACGATGCGCTTACATAAAAATGCAGTACGCAGTGTTGCCTTCCACTTACGTTATCCACTTTTTGCCTCGGGCAGTGACGATCAAGCTGTTATTGTCTCCCATGGCATGGTCTACAAGTAAGTATTGCTAAGAAAGTATTAATAAGAAATTAATTTAAAATGTTTGCAATTTTCTTTAAAACTTAATTCTTCGTCTTGACTTTAGTGATTTGTTACAAAATCCTTTGATTGTGCCTTTGAAAAAGCTGCAAACGCATGAAAAACGTGAAGAATTTGGAGTTTTAGATGTAGTATGGCATCCCGTACAGCCATGGGTATTTTCAACTGGTGCTGATGCTACCATAAGACTTTATACATAAATAATAAATGTAAAAATTATATGCATTTTAAAATAATTTTATTTTTATTTTTTAATAATTTGTTGATCTTCGTTTTTTTATGTTTATTAAGATTAAAAAGAACAACAACTAATTAAACAGCCATTTATCAATAATAACAAATAATAGCACTAAAAAATTTAATTTGTGAAAAAGGCGCTAAAAGCTTTTTTATAGAACTTGCTTACACACATGCAAACGAAAAAACAGATGTGAAAGCTTTTCACTATTTTCTGTTTTTTCTATTTGTTCTCGTATACCTGAAACATTATTTTGGGAGCATTAAAAATACTTATTTCACTTTTCTGTTTTTATCTTACTCACTGGAAAATTTATAAAGTCGCCCCCCCAAAAGAAAAGCTGTCTGTCTGACCATTTACACACAATTGAACTTTAGTATGATTTTTTCTCTTCCGTTGCAAACAGTTGGCTGGTGTACGTACATTTTAACGCCAACAAAAGGATTTTGATATATAAAAAAAAAAAACAAAAGTTAAATGAAAAATAAATACACAGATTTTATTTTTCATTAATTAAACGGTTCACAGCGAAGAGATGATGGAAAAAGGCAATAAAATATATTTTTTCTGTAAAAGTTTAATAGTGTAAATTTAATGAAAAAAAGCAAAAAAAAAAATGTATTTTAATTGAAAAAAAGTAATTTAAACTTTTCACAAAGGCTTACATACGCACACACACTTACATTCTTATATCGTAAATAAAAAAAAAAATATATTTGAGAGAAAAATAAAGTTTTTTTTTTTTAATATTTATCTATCTGTTCTTATATACATACATTTGTACATTCGTGCATGCATGTGAAAATCTATTTACATACATACAAATATAAGTTGTGCCTCTACCTACTTATGATTTTTGTGGTTATCGAGACTGAAAATTAAAAAAAACATGTCGAAAAAAATGACACTGAAAAATGAAGAATTTGTGTTAAATATGCAAAAAAATAAAAAATAAAATTATAAATTTCAAATTTGTGAGTTTGTGAATTTATGCTTGCTTGGCTCTCCTGGCTGTTTGAATTGCAATTATTTTTAATTAAATCCCTCGATATCGCTTGTGAATATTATCGTGGGTAATCAAATAATAATTATTAAATAAAAAGTACATACATATGTATGTACACACCTCAAAAAAAAAAAAAAAAATTCAGCAAAGTAGAAGTAAAAAAAATGCGTAACGAACTCTTGACTTACTAGCACTCCATAGTCACTTTTTGCTCGCTAATGACTAGCTGCTGTACTTCAAGCGGATGTAATGGCAAAAATCCTGAGAGCCAATGGTCACCAGTGCTCTTTAAAAAAATTTGATGTTAAAATTAATTTCTAATTTTAAATAATCAAAGTAAAACACCTGCACTGCACTCTACGCATAAGCATATTTTTAAACCTTTTTTTTTTGTGAGACAAAAGTGGGCTCTACCCAAAAAAGTAATTTTTGTTAAAACGGTATACACTAACAACAACAACAGCGATCACTACCACAGTTTAACCGCTGGTAAAGATAAAAAAGTGTAAAACTTTAACAAAAATTAAAAAAACTTTAACCAAACCATTCACCACCTACTCAATAAAACGTGCACCTTCGCACAAATAGCAAAAGCATCGTTTTTTTTTCGCTCAGCCCAGGTTTTATGCATTGTGATCGTTTTTTAGTTTTAGTATTTGAAGAAAATTCAATTAAATGGTTTGTGTGTACGAAAGAATTAGTACTACAAGATATAGAATATAGGCGATTCCACAGAGAGAACATATTTGTTTATATGGGTACTAAAAAAAATAAGGGCCCTCATTACGGCAATTACACTGAAATATCAATCGACATCAAATGCCGTTTAAATAAATTTAAATTGTAATTGATATTGAAATTACAGTTGAATTTTATAGGGATTTGCCCATACGTACTCGCATTTGCACACATTTGTGTGAAATGTGCGAGTGTGGGTATTTTGCAAATTGCAATTTAGTTAGAAATCCTTAATTTGTCTAAAAGAAAAGCACAAAAAAATACAAAAATTCCAAAAGTAAAAGCTTTTCTTTTGTACATGTTGAGTGCAATTATTTGCTTTTCATATCGCATCCCATTCATCCACATCCAGCAATCATTTGCTCTCTTTTTTTTACTTTCTCTTTATCTCGCACTCCTCTCTCTCTCTCTCCCACTCATTCACTCAATATTTCCTTATCAAGAAATGGAACATTTGTGTGAAAATATTTACTTAAGACGACCTCAATGAATGAACTAAATGGATTTAAATGGTGTTTCAAATATACAGCAACAAAAACAATAATTATGTATTGAATTTATATGTACATACATATTAAAGGGGTGCACAAGCCACTCATTACTACAAACATGTGTAATATTTTATAATAAAAAGTGCTTGTAAGCCATTTCCAACTTTATTAAAACAAATTCATGTATGTATATGTACATGGGTATGTATGTATGCATGTAATTACTATTGTTGAATGTTGTACAAGAAATGAAATTATTTTCTGTTTGTTTGTTTGTTTGTTTTTGTTTTACAATGGATTTGTCTAAAATTTGGTAATACGGAAGGCCGTCTTATACTTTAAGCCCACTTTTCAACGATTTTCAATCGGTGCCCGTACTTAATTTAAGCCTGAAATTATGCTTTGCAATATTTTATTTAGCACTTTGGTTGGCGCCTCTGATAACAATGCTAGCAAAAACATGAGTCACTTTATAAAGTAGTGAATGCCTGTATTTATTTGGATGGGTTTTTTTACCAATTAAAATTCTTTTTCTAAGGATACCGGCTCACATAGTAAAGGACCGGGCCAGGCGAGACCGGGTAAAAACATCTAATTGCACACAATAAAATAAAATTATTTCCCAATAAGAATTTAAGTACATGCGCATATATCGTCACCTGAAGTGCAGATGGCCCGTACTACAATTTGTATTTTTACTTATTTATTTATTTGATATTATTTTTATCGCACCACGGCCTTTAAGATCTGTTGTGCAGTTATTGAATTTTTGGATTATTTGATATTAGGCGGGAGTCGAACCCGCAACCTCCAGCTTGATGGGTTAGCGTCTTACTCTCCAACCTACAAGGCACCCTCTTTTGAAATTTTTTTTAAGATGGGTCGGAACGGTTTCTTAACTTTTATATTAATTAAATCAAACTGGCAGCGTATATAAATATATTAAGGGTTTTTTGATGTTTGGTGATGATATGATTGCAGGCATGGTTATCTACTAGAGTGGGTGTGTAGTGTTTGACCACACTAGCAACAAATATTTTTTTTTAATTTTTCCTAGACATTGTCCGTAAGATGTTTTTATTGCACGTTTGTTCATTCATATTAGAATTCTATTAAATTAAAGGGTTGAAGTTCGACCTAAAATCCCTAGAATTTTGTATTAGTAAGGAACCACTTTGGTTTCGTTCTTTTACTTGTTTCCTGCCTAAATCACTGAATGTACGAAAACAAATGGCTTAACTAATTTAATTTGATTAAATTTTGTTTTGTGTTACTTTCATTCAATTGTGGTCGATTATTATCTCAATATACTCGTATGCCTTTACATACAAACATACATACACATACTCACAGGAGGGCATGATTATGATTATTTTGACTTTAATTATTGTTTTGATTAATTTTTTGCAAGACTTGCGGTCGCAGTTAACTCAATAACGTTATTATTGTGGTTCAGGGATGCTAGACGGATGTAAATATTCCACAAGGAAAACAGTACCGTTGCCTAGAATTGAAATAATTTTATAAGGAAAACTGTCAGGGTTCTAAAGCTTCAGTCCTCCAAAATGACTTAATAAAACCTAAACGGTTTTTCCATATTCCAACCTAATTGGAACTGGTACCAAAATATATTCACAATTTATTTTTGTTAAACATTAATTTTAATTCATTAAAAGTTTATTCTACAAAATTGTTTAAACCGTTGAATCGTAAGAAATGGGTATTTCTGTTTTAGTATTTTAATAAATTTATAATTAAAATTTTAAATAAATAAAAAAAAAACGATTTAGATGAAATGTACGAAATTAGTATCAGTACTAAGCTGTTTAGCTTGTATGTATGTATTTGTTAGTAAAAATACTGGTCTATGCGTATGTATGTATTTATGTACACACATGCATGCACTCAAATGTGTGTTAAATTAGTGAAGGTTCATTATAAATTCTATTTCTAAAATTTACTGCTAACTAACGCTGAAAAACTTAAACCCGCTACACAGGCTTTAAATTTATATATAGACCCTTCATTTGCCTGCTTCTTTACTTCCTAGAATTAGAATTAGTAGCGAGAACTTCTTAAATGGTCAGTGCAGTCGAAATGGAGCTATTGTGGCACGACTCTTAAGTTACAAATTCTTGCCAAGTCTAGTATTCATTAAGAATTGAAAGACTTCGTTGAGGGATTTGTCCACCATATCAGACGGTAACGATCCCATTCTTTATTTACTTGCGAGTGTTATCGAATTGAATTTTTTTTACTTGTTTTTATGTTTTTCAAAATTTGATCAGGTGACGAGTGTGTGCAAGAATGGTTCAACTCACTGTACTGCAAGCAGCTCTATGTTCATTGGCAAGTTATTTCTTCCGATCAAAATTGGTTTGGAATTGTCACAAGTTTCTCAATGCATTAGCCGAGATTAGTGCTACAGCAATTATAAGATTTGTAAGGAGTCTCGGATTGTAGGTAGGAACTGGGCTGCACAATAGATCTTAAAGGTTGCGGCGCGATTATATTCCAGGTTGATAATAATAATAGATTTTTTTATATTGATTGCTCTACAGTGCCTGGAACGGGAGTCCCGGCAATTAATTAGGCGACAGAAATTAAATTGCATGCAATTTACTCAAAAAGTTAGTCATGCCGACATACTCGCGTACCCATAAATTGGAATCAGATAAATCTGCCAATAAATTTTTATTTTGGTTTTTATATTCTTCACAGTTACAGTAAACTGATTTGAGTAAATGCATGACTGCACACAAGCACACACTCACACACTTGTATACAAAGAAACCCCAGACAGATAAATCCATTCATTGGAAATATTAAACAAATCCCAAAATCCTGTGCATACAAGTGCATGGAAGTGTAGATGGTGTGTGTGCGTGTGTTTAAATATTTGCCATTTAGACATGATGCCATGCGGATTAACAGCTTATTTGCATTTTCAGATTATTTTTTTTTATTTAATTTTTATTGTGAGCGGGACAAACAATGATTCATTTCAAGTGAAAACTTTGTTTAGAAAAAAAAAAAAAAAAAAAATACTCAATTATTTTTATTTACTTTAGAGATATCGTGTTTATACAAATTTTTCTAAGCGACAATATTAATTGGAATGCACCACCACCAACAAACTGACTTTTTTTCCTGTTTGTGATTAAAAACTGAAATTAATTTTGCAAAAAAAAAATATGTTCGATGAGTTATTTGTATGTAAATGATGTTTGAAAAGAATCTTCTTATCTTTTGCTCTCTCTCTCTCTCTCTCTGTGTATTGTACCCCACAGGGTTAATTTCATAATTTGCTCGTTAATTTTTCAGTCTCAAGTAGGAAGCTTTAAAAACTAGACGTTTTCTTTTACAAATTCTATTGAAAATTTCTTTGAAATTCATTCGGTTTTCAATCTTTATAAAAACGTACGTTGTTTTGTTATTTCAATATAACAGTAAGAATATACCAAGTCAAAGATCATGAAAAATTTGGATAAAAATGCAGTGTTTTCTATTTTGTTCTTTAAAAACCAGCGCCTTACTTTTCAAACACCAAAATGTCATCACAAGTGACTCTGTTTTAAATGTAGATTTATTGATATCGCTTTTGATTAAATTCTGTTGTTTAAAGTTTAAGGGAACGAACGATGACGTTCGATATAATGGGCCCGACTGTAAGTTAACATTTCTTAAACACCAACTTTTGTAGGCTACAGTCTACGATGGCTTTCATTCATCAATCAACATTTTCTTATACTGCTTGAACATTTCAAGCCGCTTCGCTTTCCATCTTCAAAATCGAGCGCAGCAGCGTTGAACAATTCAAAATCAAATCAAACAGTTTGTTTGCTTTAAATTTCTGCGTGTGTGTGTGCTTGTGTGCATGATATGAAATATTCTCATGAAAAATGGATTCGATGTTAGAAGAAACCAGCCATCTGTACGTTTGTACGTGGGTGTATGTGTGCGCAAGAACTTGTCTTCCGTTTAACAATTTTGTTTTTCCTTATTTTCTTATTCTGTGAAAAATTATGATGGTGATGATGATGTACTGAGACATTGACATATTAAATGGGAATTGATGATGATACCCAATGTATCATCGTTGATGACGATTAAGCTTTCTATGCAAGTTGCTTTGTATTGAATGCTTGTTGCATTCGCACATTAAAAACAATTAAAATTTAAAGTTTTTTTTTTAAAGAAAACCAATTTTACGGCTTCAGTTAGGCAATTCCATTAAAGGACATGCGAGGTAAATATTTTCATGTTTCTATTTTTTTTTTTTTTTTTTTTTTTGAAAATGTGCTTTTAAAATTTATTTTTCGGTTTATTTGACGTTTCACTTTAAAATTGAAACTGCTGGTTTATTAATTTTTATATAAAATAAATATAATACGACCTCAAGCATAACAAACCAGCAGTTTCAATTTTAAAGTAAAAGGACAAATAAACCAAAAAGTATATTTTAATGCTCTTATCCAAAAAAAAATTAACGTAGACTTTAAAATAAAATTTATGAAAAATTTCGATAACGTTGACTTTAAAGTCTACGTTAATTTTTTGATAAGGGGTAAAAGTACATTTTCAAAAAAGTTTATGAAAAAATGTACCTCGGCCTTTCTTAAATGGAATTAAGTTAAGTAATTTAAGCCGTTTCAATTTTTATATTTTTTGGTTTTAATTTACAAAAAATTCAATTTTTTTTTAAATTAAGTTAATAAATCTACGCACTCGAAATGAAAATGTCGAGATGATGGTGACATGGCAAGGATATTGATGAGCAGATATAATTGAGTGTCTATTAAAAAGACTTGTCGGTTTTTCTCTTTTAAAGATATCAAGTGCCGTCATATGCTACAACGACGTCCACGTTTTCCTCTCCCTCTCCTTTTTTCCAACTTTGTAACCCTTAGTTGCAATTTGCTGCACATGCAACATGAAAAATAATGTTGTGGGTGAATAATAATACTGACAGTGATAATATGGCATGCTGGTGGTTAATGATGATGTTCGCCTTTGTGCAAATGATGTCGATAATCATGATATGATGATGATGATAAAAATTATTGTTCATTTTATTGCCTGTTGCTATTGATGCAATATTGCATTATTAATCTAGTTGTTGTTGGAATTATTTATTATTATTGTGCATCCATTCATCCATACATCCACTCATTGAGATTGAGATAACAAACTAACTTGTTGCCGCTGTTCGTTGTGCTTTAAAGCACAATTTAAAAAAAAATGTTTTTTTTTATTCTGTTGCTTAGCATATTTGCAGGTGCTTATTTGCCACTTCCTTTTTTTTTAATTTTCTTTTTGCTACTGAGGACATCTTTTTCATTACAGTGACATGTTATTTTAACAATTCAGGGCACATTTACTTGTATTTCATTTTAAGAGAATCGTATCTACTTAGAAAGGAATGGCTCTTTTCTACAGATTTTTATTTGTTTTTTCACTTTCAAGTTGAAGCCGGGTTTTTCTGTTTTGTTTGATTTCGTTCATTTTGTGGTTGGTTAAAGTACTGAAAAGTTAAAGTACTTAAATGCGTGTCATCACACAGACCAACTTGTACATCCTATTTTGCCTCTACAAAGAATTTGATTTAATATTTCATTAAACTAAATAATTTCTGCATTCACAAAATATGTGAAAGTGAAGAAGAGGTTAACAAAGGATTTACATATAATATCCTGGGTCCTAACATGATATTAAGGTTACTTATTTGTCCTTGAAATGGAAGCAATTGAAATTTGTTTTAGCACAAGTTTGAACAACAATTAAGTTTCATAAAAGGATGTCACTAATTAAACATGTTTTATTTTTTTGTATTCTTCTTTTTTGTTTGTTTGTTTTTGGTTAAACAAAAATTACCAGGTAAACACCTACAAATCGGTTGTCATGGAAATAAACAAATTGTGTGTGTATCCTTTCATTCCACCGTTTGGGACAGCGATTTCCAAATGGTGGTTAATAAATGAATTAATAAATACAGTATGTGGGTGTGTATGTGTGTGTGTGTGTGTGTATGTGAACAGATTTATGAAAATATCTCTCACATTTTGATTGGATTTGTTTTTCCCATAATAACGAAAAATTTTTTTTTTATTTTTTTAGCTAAATGTTTCAATATCAGCAACTGGAAGCAGCTCCTCTTGAAAGAACCAATATTAAATTTAGAGTTTCCTAACGCACTACAAAGACCTAAAAAGTATTAAGACGAGACCCAAATAAACGGCTTCAATATTAACGTAGAAAAATACCTAAAAATAAGTGTTTTTTATTTAAACTTAGAAGCATAAGCAATAAGCCAATTTAGTAGCTTAAGACTAAAAAGACTTGAACAAATTTAGGTGGGTACACTGAAGCTGATTTTGTAAGTTTAAAGGGTATAAATTCGGTTTCTTTTGATTTATTTAGAATGTCTTGTACAGTATCGGAACTGCCGTCAGGATGTCGTTTGCGTGGCATGAGCTCATCAGCACAGCAACAACAACAACAGCAACAGCAGCAATCACATAATATAATAAACACAGGCAGTGGTGGAGGACATGTGTCTAATAGTGGTGGTGGTGGCGTTGGCGTGGGTATGTGTGGAATTAATAGCGGAGGGAATGGACGAAGTGGTGTTAATGTAGATGTCACAAATTCTGGAGGCATTCATATAGGAGGCATGCTAACGTCAACAAATGCAATGGGCACAACGACCAACAGTGGTTTAAGAGATGTAAAAAATCCACTGCAACGCCCACAACAACAATCGCAAAAACCATGTTGTTTTTGCTGGTGCTGCTGCTGTTCATGTTCATGGGCCAAGTGGTAAGTTATAAAATCTCCTTTGATTTCTTTACTCTATATTTTTATTTCACTGCATTCATTTGTCTCAAATATTTAAAAGTTATTTTACCAGATCATTCTATGGACAAAATCTTAGTTTTCCTAAAAACAGCCAAAATTATTCACAATAATTGAGATGTTTTGGGGCCTGTTCAGCTAACTGCTAAAACGAATGGTTCGCTAGCATTTAACTGAACCGGCCCTTATAATTCCAAAATAGTTAAATTGCGTTTGTTGCCAACGAAATAGCCTCAACCGACTTATTATTTTTAATGGACAACAATTAATTTGACATCTACAAAAATATTTGTTCGAAAAACAACCTAACCACCCCAACCATGTTGATATAACAATAGGGGAGGTAATCAACACAATGCATACACATAAAACAAAAATCATTGTGTCTAGTTTTTAAATCAACTGGTACAACTTCATTTACCTCTTGGTATTTGAAAGATGTTTTCATCTCTTCTAATTGCAAGAATTAAAAATTTAATTATAAAAAAAGTAGGTGTGTAACGATAAAAAAGGTTGGTTGAATATTTTTTCCTTCATTTTACATGAATAAAAATGTGTGTAAACAGTGACCACACCGCACACACACATGAAGTGTGGTCTCAATTGTAAACATATTAAACGGAGTGTGTAACCAACATCTCTCTCTCTCTCTCTCTCTTTAAGTATATTTTAACTCTCACTGCATGCACGAGGAAAATCTCAATTAATGAAAATGTTGACTTGTGTTTCTTTTCAGCTTTTTAGCTTTCCAATTTTCCACAATTTCATTTTCTTTCTGCTTCTCTTCTTTATTGTTTGTTCTTTTGCCTTTAAGCAAGAAAATTCTTTTATTGCTCGTAAATAATTTCAGTTAATACCATTTTGTTGTATGTAAATGGCAATGCCGTTTTTTGAAAACACAAGAAAACTTTTAAGGAAATGAGCTTTCAAAACGAAAGCCTCAAAGACGCTGTAGGTATTTGTGTATGAATAAATGTACTCGTAAGTATCAGTGTTACCACTAGAAATTATTCAAAGTGGCTGAAAATACACTGCGGAGATATTTTCAGAGATGGCAAACAAGGTGTATACGAAATATCCTTAAGTTGCCCATACACGAGATGTTTTTTACACTGATTCTATAAAAAAAGTATGAGGAAACTTCTGACAAAACTTCAAATTACCGTGTGTTCTATTTTCTCATGTGTAATAATATTGTTTTAAGTGTCTACATTTTGTAGAAATATTTGTTTAATAATTTGCTGAATAAAAATTTTTACAACAAAAATACATAAAATTTTTTTTATTTAGTTTTGTTTTTTTAAAATAATACTGAAGCAAAGAATATAAATTTGTTTGCACAAACTTATCATTTTATAGCTTAAAAACAAAAAAAAAATTAGTTGTCTTGAAAAATATTTTCATCGGCTATAAGCCATTTTTCGAAAGAACGACGCACAGTGGATCATTCTGCCACTAAAAAATTTTTTCAAAACCATTCAATAATTTGAGTACTTTTCATATAAAATTTTCAGAAGAATTGATGGCTTGTGTTCTTTAAATTTCCTTTTTTTTATTAAAAATTTGATGTCACAACCAACGTTGCCAGGAGCTAGAAAAAAAGGAGCTAAATTTGCCTAAAAAAGCTAAAAAAACTATTGCTTAAATTCAATATAATAATTATGATTTTTGTAAAAAAATCAAGAAGAGAACATACAATGACAAAATCTAAAGAAAATAAGATCGTTTTCCACATGCTTTCCTTTTTGGTCATAACTTGCTTTTATTTTTTTTTTAAACAAAGTTTCGAATTAAAGTCAATTTATTTATCTATTCAACGCAAAATTAATCAAGTCGATATATTGAAAACTTAGCAAGTTTTGGCTAAAAAGGTAACCAGTTCTACTAAAAAGTGGCAGGAAGAGGTAGTCGTAGTGCGAAAAAAAAATTTTTTCGCCAAAAATTACAATGAACTACCCCCTTTGCTTTTTTTTTTTTTTTTTAAAAATTATAAAAAATTTTTTCGCACTATCCGCAAAAAAAAAAATTGCGAAAAAGAAAAAAGGCTTTTTAAGCCTACTTTGTAAATGAAATAAGGCTAGAAAAAAGCTAAATTCGAGAAAAAAAAGCTAAATCTAGAATAAAATGCAACGCTAGTCACAGCGGAATTTTTCGTGAACTAAAATGAATTATTTATTTTAGAATTAACAAAAAAAAAAAAAGAAATTGGTATTGAAAAATAATTATTTTAATCAATATTTGCCATTTAATTAAAAATATTTTTTATAGTTCTTTTGTTAATATTAAAAAAAATTATTTAAAATGAATACACCATGAAGAGTATGTAAGACGCGTCACAGCCGAATATTAAATTAAAAAATATTACAATCAAATCAATTTTGGCAGAAACGGACGTGCCCAATATCACAGAATTATAATTTTTTTTTAAGTAAAAACCAACATTACAAAATTTCCATTTTCCATGTCTGGCTTTGTAAGTCTTTTTGTTTTGTGTGGCTGCTGCTGTTTTTTATTTTATTTCACATACGGCCCTCTGCACATTTTGCTTCATTAAATTTTACAACGACTGTTGAGCAGCACATACGAGCACCTACTCGTAACATAAGCAACGAGTGCTACTACTTCAAACAAAACAATTTCTTTTATTTAAGTACTCGTACTTACTCACACTCACAAAGACACTTTTGTTTTTTGTTTATAAAATATGAAAATTTGTGTTAATTTGCTTGTTCTTTTTTTACTTCCGTAAACAGTTCTTTTGCAGTTTGCTGTGAATGGAGAATCCGCTCGATTTCTTTGTGCATAAATAATAAAAAAAAAAAAAAAAACAGATGCCAGTCACAACTCATGTGCATTTCTTTTTCTAAAAATGTCATAAATATTGTATGAGTTGACAAGAAGAAAGAACTTTAAATAACCTTTAGCAGCTACTTGGTAAACCAAATTAGAGAACGTAAAAATATACTTTATGTCAGTATTAAATTAGAACTTACGGTTCTTTCAATTGCTCTACTAAAATCTATTCACTCAAGGCTGTTTAATGTTTTATAGAATTAATTGTGATTAATATCAACCCATTAATTGTGAGGGAGGTTCTCTTAATAGATATTTGAGCATGAATGCGTAAAATGAAAATCAAGATGAGTTAGAATTTATACAAACGTAATCAATTAACCTGTTACCTGATTGATGATACAGTTGGCCACCACTCTTACAAAGTGGAGTAGTTGCGAAAATGAATATATACGTTCGCAGTAGACATTTAAACTATAAAGAAGAAGCAAACAAAAATATATTCTTATTAAAATTGTTTAAATTTAACAAAATATTAATCTTTATTAGAGCAATTCCAGAAATTGTGTTGGTTTGTAAATTTATTCTTTTACTCATGATATTCTCATGAGTTATTTATTCAGTACAATAAGTACTGAAGGGGATAGCATATCTATATGGATCATTTCGTCAGACGCTACTCTGATTCCTCAGTAGATTACTCCCAACGTTTCTTGCAAACATTAGATTTATATTGTAAAAGCAATTGACTAAATAAGAATTATTAATCAATTGTTACAAAAATTAAGCACAAAATAAAGATTAATATTTTGTTAAACTTTTAAATTTAAAATAGAAATTATTACATATTGTTTAAATTAAATTAAACTAAATTAAATTAAAAATCTGTATAAGTGAAATTGTGTGGATATATTAGGTCCGTGTTTTCAGGCTGAGTTTTTCAAATTTGAATAAATAAAACTAAATGGAAACCAATGTTTGCTTGGTATTATTATAAAAGGAATTGAAATTTTTCCTTAAGGTGATTTGTATTTTGAGCAACAACAACGATGTAAAGCTTGTTTTCGTTCACTTAAAAATACCTTCTGATTTTTAGTTAGTTATTATTTAGTTTTCTAAAAAAGCAAAAAAAAAACAAGTTAAATTCGGCTGTGCTAGCCAAGTATTCATATTCTTTACTTTCCACAATCAGAAAAAAAAATTATACAATTAAAACATCCAGTTTATTAGGCTTGAGGTTGTATTACAAAAGTTTATTTATTTATAATTTTTTAAAATACGACCTCAAGCTGAATAAACTAGCCGTTTTAATAAAAAAAGTTCAATAAAAATAGTATATAAAAATAAAAAAATAAATAAATAATATTGAGATAAAACTGATTTTATTTGATAATAAATAAATATTTAATTTCAGTTCAAGAAACTAAATTTAACGAGTTCTAAAAAAATCCTTTATGAGAATTTTATTTTTAAAAGCAAAAAATAAAGTGTCCGCAGGCACTCAATTTTCAAATTAATAAAAAAAGAAATCCTAAGAAAGATATCCAATAGAAATGCAAAAATAAATTTTGTTTCATTTAATTTTGCTAACAGAGCAAAAACAAAGCAAAAATTAAAACTTTGGTTTATTACCGATTTCTCTCATTTTTTGCATAGATAATACGACTGTCATTTCTGACAAGTTTTTTATTACGTTTCAGAGTTTAGACAAAATACTTAAAAAAACCCACTCAAAAAATGTTCAAAAATAAAGGTAATAGCTCCGCCATGAATTTCAATATTAATTGAAAGACAAAAACAACTTGCAGATTTGTATGCTAAACTCTTCTGTAGGTCTTCTAAAGACTTCAGACAGTTGATTTCAACAGACAGACAGATATCGCTTATTCGACTGTGCTAAAGGATCCACCTTATATGTTGTCCCATGTACGTTGTAGAAATTACAAACGGAATCACAAACTTATATATACCCTTTTCACTTTTTGTGAAGGGTATAAAAATGCAACTAATCAGCTACATAATTAATACTTATAAGCAGTGAAAAAAAAAAAAACACTTGAAGAATTTTAGTCACATGATGAAAAACCGAAATAAATAAATTTTCACCTCAATTTCGCAAAACAAAAAAATAAAAAAAAAATTAAGAAAAAATTCTTCAAGTGTGGAGAATTAATTTTTATCTCTGAATGCCAGCAATAATAGTTTGTTTTGAGAAAAAAAAAATACCTAATAAATTCCAAAATTAGACAGTACGATTTAAGCACTCGAAAAACGCACACAAACAAAATCAAAGAACCGATAACGAACAAAAATGCTCATGAACAGATAAAAGTTCAATTTCATAGGCACCCCTTTGATAGCTACAACAAGTGGAAGGAAGAAAAACGCAAAGAAAAAAATTGAAAAGTTGTTTACATGTGAGTGAGGCTGTTGCTCTTCGTCATACAAACACAAACTTTAAATTCATTTACGAATTTCCACAAATTTTTATTAGTTTTCTTTGTTGTTGCTTGTATCTGCAGTGTTTGTGTTTGTGTGCCTGTGTGGAAAGTAAAGAAAAAACTAATAAAATAAAATATTTAAATAAATAAAAAAAAATTGTGCATGCACACACACAAAATTGAAATCACATTTTGCCAATTAGACAGACATTGGCCAAGGCATTGAGAAACATTTTTATAAAATTTGCAAAATCTAATGGCTGACCGTTGGAAAATTGTTGTCTCCAAATTTAAAAGCAGGTACGTAAGTTTGTGTCAGTGTTTCCTTTTCTTTAAATTGATTTGGAAAGTCCAAAAGAAAATAAAAATGAAATCATCACACTTGATATCACTGTAGCCAGAATGGAACATCCATATTGCGACACTAATTTCAAGTTAAGATTAAGAATTCAGAGATGTCCTTGGGTGATTTATCCACCATGTTACACGGTTGTAGTAACAAAAACGGGTCCAAATTTTATTTAATGGAAACAAATTTTGTAAGCAGTGTTGGAATTTCGAAGTCATGCCTCTGCACTAGATAGTAGATGCTTAAAGTGTCGCTTGTTGTGAGATAAAATGTCTCCTATCAATATCGTTTGAAAATGAAATAAAAAGTTTTCAAGCTGACAAAACTTGAAATGAAATTTTGCTTATTAGGACCTTCACTATCATTCTCACCATCATTCTCCATTTCTTTTTGGTTAGAAATCGTTATTACTAATTGCTGATAAGACTTCCCACATACAAATAAAAATTAAAAAACAAAAAGCAAAGAAATCGTTATACAATTACAAATGTTGCTCAATTTGCTGATTTTGTTTTTTGTTTTTTATTTCAACTAAAGAGTTTGATATTGAGTGAAGGGGTAATCAGCGACAAGCACAAAAGGAAATATAAATAAACAGATTTTATTTATTAACTTCCTAAAAATTCATTTTCTGAATGTTCATTGTAAATTTATAAAATTTTATTTGTTCACTTGCGACAAAGTTTTTTTGGAATTCAATGAGATTGATGGTTTAAGTGCAGAGTTTGCTTGGTGCTTGGCTTGGTATTCATTTGCAGTTCATGGGAAATTATTTTTTTTAAATAAAAAGAAAAAAATTATTCATTCCTTCATTTGACAAATAAGTAATCACGGCTATAAAACTTTTATACTTCATACCAAGGCGATTCTAGCGAATCTTTTTCTTTATTTTTCTTTCAAATTAATGAGCATTTTTAAAGTAAATTTTTTTTTTAATTTTTTTCTGCATGCAATTTTTACATTTTTATTTCTTGATGCAGAATTCATGATTCTAAAAAGTTTATTTTTTAAGTTGGACTACTTTTTCCGTTTCAAGTGTAAATTTTAAATAAATTTTGACAATTTGAAATATAGCAGCTGCTAAACTAATTCTCGAATGTAGCCGTACATTGTAAGGGTAGCTGTAGCCAATTATAATCATGTTAATCTTTTAAGAAACGGATTTCATTAAGGGACATAAATAGCCAAATTGTTCTCTTTTCGCTTTTGATTAAGTACGGACTACCAGAGAATGGGCGCATTCATAACAAGTAATTGTTATGAATCTGTTGAGTGTTCATCTTAGAAATGCATAGTTGAGCAATTCCGCTCAACTCAACAGTTGCGTATTTGCTGCTATTTTTTCCACCATAAAATATTTTGTGTAATTAAAGTCAACATGTTGTGTGTTGTGTCTACTAAATTTTAAACAACTTCTTCAACATTGCGCAAGAGAAAATCTATTAAAAATTCTGTATTATTCATAAATTTTGGTTAAAGAAATTGGTTTAGTTGATTTAAATTGTTTTTTTTTTATTTTGTTATTTTTAATTATCAGCTGTTCATTTAGTTGCAAACCGTTTCTAAGACGTAACTGTTAAGCTCAACAGTTGTGTATGAGTTGAACTCAACAGTTACATTTTGAGAATGCACCCGATGATAACTTGTGTGTGAGAGCCCTCTGACTCTGTATAAAATCACATGAGAAAAATTGAAGTTCTAAATCATGACAACATTTGAGCGGTTATTTTCGAAAGTGGTACAAGTCCACTTAAAAAATGAGCTAGCAGTAATATCAGTAAGATATAAACACCATCTTACTAAGACTACCGCTAAATCTTTTTTTTTTAAGTGGACTTATACCACTTTCGAAAACTATTCATAGACGAAAATCCGTTGCATAAATTCGTCCAATGAATTCAATTACAAGGAGAAAGTAGTTGCGACCATCAATATCCATAAAAAAAGTAATTTAATTTCTTTAATTAACATTTACCATTTAAACTAAAAGAACTGACAATTCATTTCCAAGTTTCTGTTCTCCTCTACATGATTATAAACTTCGTCCATTTCTTTCAATTTACAATTTGGAATAATAAATTAATTTTTGTTTGCATGTGATACGGTAACCGCGAAGTCACCGTTTTCATTGAAAGAGCAAAAATATAAACAAAAAACTTTAAAATTTGATTATTTAATTCTATAATGATGAAATAATATTTTTTTTAATATTTTATGTAAAATTTATTTGAGTTTAAGATCATTTTTATTATTTATTTTTTTATTTTTATAAAATATAATTTTATTATTTTTATTTATATTTTTTTAAATTAAATTATTTACTAAAATACTTAAAAAACAAAAAAGATAGAAATAAAGGCTATCGCATAGTTTACGCACGACAAATTGTCTGCAACGTCCTGATTGCATTCATTTTCATATACGAGTACACAAAGGGTTTTATTTTCAACAAAGAATATTCGCAACGAAAGCTTTGTCGTTCGTCCCAGTTGCGTTTTACAGCATTACTCACTCAGTTTAATTTAGCTGCATATTTGAATTTTGTTTTTACAGTTTTTGCTTTAATTTTTTTAATTTTAAAGTTATAGCAGAGTTACTGAATTGTGTGTGTGTTTGTTTAAATTTTTTTACTTAAAGTTTGGCATTGAAAAACGCAGAGGAGAATGCACCAACGAAACGTGATCCCGTCAGCTCCGATTTGTTCATAGATGGGGAACAGTAAGTTTTTTTTTTTTTTTCATTTAATTTAAATTTCTAAGTGCCAAGTATCCCACTACTTTACTTATTCAGGCCTTCGTTGGAGGAAATACGCAGTTGGGGACGCAGTTTTGATGAACTTATGCTCAGTGAAAGTAAGTAAAATTTTAATAAAACTCTGTGAAGTACCATTTTACAAGTGAATGGCCAGAAATTAATTTTTTTGTATAGTATTGAGGAACAGGCCTACAAAATTAAATTTGTTTGTTGCTGCTGGAGGTTTCTTATTCATTGAATATGTATGACAGTAAGCTTTAATCGCTATGAGTTACTTTTTTAATCCTGATTAAAGTTAGAAAAACACCCAAAAATCGGCAATAGGAATCTTTAAATTTATATATTAAAAGTTTTTTATCAGTCTTATAGTTGACCATTTTGTAAGAAAATTTTCGAAAATTTCTTTGAAAAAAATCATTTAAAATTTAATATAAATAAAATTTTAAATTTTGTTCTTAACGTTGATACCTGCATATGATATAAAAAAAATGAGTTATAGATCCATTTATAAGTTCCAAATTTATTCGCAAAAAAATATAAAAAAGTTTTATGAAGCAGGGTCTTAGATGCCACCACTAAATTGTGAACAAATTCAGAACTTATGAATGGATTTTTAGGTAATAGGGCTTATTTTGTTTATAACTTAAGCAGGTATCAACGTTAAGGACAAACTTTAAGATTTTGCTTACGAGTATATTAAATTTTTAATGATTTTTTTTAAAAACACATTTTTTGAAATTTTCTTGAAAAACTACGTTTTCCTGTGAACATCTTCTAAACTATAAGACTTAGGTAGTTTAGTAAGCTTAATCAAAGATCCAGTTCTGAAGTTATTACAAATTATATGGCGTAAACTTTCCGATATATCTCGCGAACTGCACGTAGGTTAAAAAAAGTATTTATATCAGCGCATCGACTTTACTAGAAATCAGTTTTAGTTTTATAGGCCTGTGTTCTTTTAATTAAAAATATTTCAAAATAAAGAACAAGTTCCTGAACGACATACAAAACAGGGACGACTATTTTATAATTACTTTTGTTGTGATTATTATTTTGACTTTTCGGCAGGTGGTCGCAAAGTGTTTAGTGAATTTTTGCGTGGCGAGTATAGTGAAGAAAATATACTTTTCTGGATGGCCTGTGAAGAATTGAAACAAGAAGAAGATGCTGATGTGATTGGAGAGAAGGCACGTCTCATTTACGAAGATTATATATCAATATTGTCACCCCGTGAAGTTTCGCTAGATGCCAGAGTACGTGAAACAGTCAATCGCAATATGTTTGAACCAACCACCCATACATTTGACGAGGCTCAAATACAAATATACACTCTAATGCTCAGAGACTCATATCCCAGGTGAATTCTAGCTTCGTTTTGTGCATTTCTTTGTCTTGCTTTACTTTGAACTGCTTTCAGATTCATCAACTCAACAAAGTATAAAACACTCGCTCAACTTCAGGATAGCATGTCCGCAACGGGCTCTACAGCAGATAGTCCTACTTAAATGTTGCTGAAAATACTTGATAAACAAAAACAAACAAAAAATTTTAAAATATGGGAATCAATTTCACAAAAACCACAAAAATCCATCAGGTTGTTGCCGCTTAAAACAACAAGAAACTACTGAATTAAGAAGAGAGTAAAAAAAACACGAGTTAAAGAACCAAAAAAAAACCAAAAAAATTAAAGCACAAATAGAGCAATATTTCCAAGCTATTTTTTGTTGTTTGTTGTATAATTATATTTTAATTAATTTAATAAAAAAAAAAACAATTATCTACTTTTATAACGAACCGATCGATCACTGTAAAACAAAAGCAAATAAGCACAGAAAACAAAAAATTATTTAAGCGCAACAATCGTATTATGCATTTTAAATTTTAGAATAAAAGTGACAGAAAACTAATTTTTATAAGCTGCTTATAAATCGTAAACATTACCAGACTATCCATTTGTATACATACACACCCACACAACCAAATCCAAATTTATTTACTCTGTACATTTTTTCTTACTTCTTTTCAAAGTATTTTAGTTTTAGCAAAGAAAATTTCTAGTCAAGTTAAAGGAAAATTTAAAAAAAATTTATTTTTAGTCTAGATTTAATTTATGCTCATCGATCGATCCCTCACTCACATGCATGCATACAGAGAATGAAATTCTTGATTGCCTGCATTCATTCATTCATTCATTTAGATGAAATTTTATACAGTCTAAAGATCGATTGTTGATATTTATTTCTATTTTAATTTTTAACGCTTTAAATTATTTTGAAATTGAAATCAGTCACCGGCAAATCACGCCACGCCCTCTTGTTGTACTCAGTCACTCTGACACTTACCCTTACTTTACTTTAATTTACTTTACTTAACTAAAGACGGTGAGCATGGGCTTTGCAAACAAGTCCTTAATATGCCGTTGAATGATTTCGTTTTAAAACAATTAGTTGTACTTAAACTTAATAAAAAATTTAATATAAAAATTTTAATTTAATTTGAAAATAAAACTAATTATTAATAAAATTCTTAATTAATTAATTAATAATAAACACTAAAATTAATTACAATTCAATTCAACTCCAATCAATTGAATTGAAATGAACTAAAAAGTAAAAAAAAAAACCCAACTACACGAGTATTTAATTGATAAGAATTTTGTTTATGAAAAAAAAAAATAAAGAAACTTTTAGTCAAATAATTTCTCAAATCTAAATCCAAAAACTCTAAACACTGAAACTGACAAAATATATGATGAAAATACATAAAAATTAATACAAAATAAAACTGTTTTAAGTTTAATCAATAATATCGAGAATAAAGTGTTCATATTTATTTTACAGTCTAAATAATTTTTTTTAGTTTTGGTTTGTCAACTGCAAACAGGAGCAAGTGTTGTGAATATTTTTTTACTTTCATAGAGAAACTACAACTAGATTTAGTTGCATTACGAATGGATATGATTAGAATTCAATTTAGATAGAAATTTCTAAAAAAAATTTTAAAAATAGTCCAAAATAACTTCTGAGTATTTGGGCGGTAGATTACAAATTTAGACGATCTCCCCTTAAAAAAAACATTTTTAAAAGTACTTTAAGAAAAAACAAAAACTAAATAAAAAAATAAATTCAATATAAATAAAATTAATTTTCTGTTTATTTGTTTGTTTGTTCGGTATACAAATTTTTGTTTTCCAACAGGCTTATCTGAAATTTTTGACCACCCTCGCTTATTTTTAAGCCCATTTGTCAACGATTTTCACTCGCCACTGCTTAAAAAGATGTGTGCCCATACTTAATTTAACCCTCAAATTATGCTTTGAAATATATTATTTACGACTTTAATTGCCGCCTCTGCTAATAATGTTAGCAAAGGCATGAGCCACTTTCTAAAATAGTGAATGGCTTTATTATTTGGATGGGTTTTTTTTTAACAATTAAAATTCTTTTTGTAAACGGATTTCTCTAAAAATTGATACCGACTCACGTATTAAAGCACAGAGTGAGGCCGGGCAAAAACATCTAGTATAAAATAAAGCATAAAAAAGGAAGTAATATTCGTTCAACTATTTACGACTTTGCACAATTTCTCTTGATTATCATTGAAAATATGCTGTCGCACACACATCCCAAGTATTTCTATGTGCGATTAAGTTGGATTTCATGATTAACTTTTTTACTCTTCTCTATTTGTTGCTTTTTCTTTTTATTTTTTATTTTTTCATTGCCATTTCATAAATATCAAAGTTAATGACTCCATTTATTAAGCAGATCCAACTAAATGAAAATAATCAACAAAGGCAACAACAAAATGAGTTAAATCATTAATGGGAGTCTTGAATTCCTTAACTAAGCAATTGAAACGTTTAAAAAAGACATTACAAGTTGCAGTTCAGAATTTAAAAGGCACCTTTTGAAAATTTAAGGAACAATTGGAGGCAGGCTAGATTTATGCAACCAATTCCCAGCTTTAATCGCTATTCACTTTATTTTTTATTAAAATTTGATTTATTTATTTATTTAAATTCATCATAGAGAGTACAAAAATATCCTGAAAACTCTTGATAATTTAATGTTCAGCATAAATAATAAAAATAAATTAAAAATTTTTTTTTTTTTAAATTACTGCAATTCAATTTAAAATTTAGTTTCAAAATGTTTTCAATTAGTTTGTTTTTTAAATCTTGCAACTGCAAGTTATGGAATTTGAAAAAAAGAAAAAAAATTTTTTTTCGGAATTTATTATCTCCATTTGATTCTATAGCAGAATCAGGTGTTTCGCATTTCCTTTTTAATGTTTCTGTCCAATAGGTTTCAGTTAGTTGAACTGTCTGTCATTCGAGTTGTCTGTCTGTTTTATGCATTTCATATGCTGTCAGTGACGCCACGGTTTTCAACACTAATAATGATTATGGCCAGCTGGTTGTCTGATGCACCAAATTGAACAAATGAAAAAAAAGAAAAAAATAAATAAAAGCCATCATCGTGCTTTTATTTTGTAATTGTTAATAGAATCAGAAATTAATAAATTAATTGTATTTAACACAATGTTGTTGCAAAAGCTCTCTTAATATAATTTGCAATTCCAATGGCAACTCGTGACTCTCACTCTTTGAGTCAATCTCAGTCTGAGTCTAGTACCTGATGAGTCCTGTGAAATGGTTGAAATATTCCAAGCTAATTAGTCCACATACAATGGCACCAAAACTACTGTCTTGCAAAATGCCTACAAAACATAAAATTGTCAGTTGGTTGGTAGTGGGGTTCATGTTCACACACATACTCACTGTTTTCTTTCTTTCTTTTCATAAAAAAGAAAAAAAAATCAGTTGTAGATTTAAAAATTGTTTTTTTTTTTTAAATTTATACATTAAAGCACGTAACTCATAAATAATGAATGATCATGATGATGATGATCATGCTTTTGTCAAAGAGAAATAATTTAACCAACCAACGATTATATTACGAGTACATTTCTCCCTCTAGAGAAACCATTCTTCAAACACACGTTTATACCAGCCACAAATTCAGCCCCGTCAAATAGCAGAGGTAAGCAATTTTATTCTTTTTGTCTCTCTCTTTTGTTTTGTATTTAGTATTTATATTTTCATAATTGCTAACAGACAGTTGAAAGAATTAATTCTTCTTGCTTAAATTTATAAAAATTATTTAAGTTTTAAGTTGATACAACAGACACTTTTTCATTACGCTGGCTGGTGAATTTAAGCTTCTGTTTGTTTGTTGGTGTGGCTGTGTGTTTGTATATGGCAAAATTATGATTGCACCAGCGTTTAAGCTTCTCTTTCAATCTAATCGATTGATTGGTTACGTTCAGTCAGTCATTTTTATTTGGTCGTTATATTTTTTTTTTTTTTTTTTTGTTTCAACTTCATCACCATGATCATCCCATTCCCATAATGTTTTATTAATGATCTATTGTAGATCCTTATAACGAATTGTTTAAACTTTTCAAACAATCAGACGCGTACGTATCAAGAGCAGTTGTTATAATGATGACAACAATAGCAACAACACAAGCTCATCTTTTATATTTTACTTACTTATGTGATACAACAACAAGCATGCATGCATGTTTGTTTGCTTATTGGCGTAAGCAAGCAATTACGACATTTCAAACGTTCAGCTCAAGTTACTCACTCGTATTCCATTAAAATGAAACACTTTAGAGTAGAAATGGCGTTCTAAAATACGCACTCGTATGTGCATTAAACAAAAAAATTAAAATTAAAAATATAAAAAGCACTGATTAAGAATAATAAAGAAAAAAAAATTATACCTACGCGAATTTCAAATTTATTTCAGAATGAAAAAAATGTAAATTAGAAAAGCAAATCAAATATTTTAAAAACAATAAAAAATATATATTTAGAGTCAGGCTCTCTATGTAGACATTTATCGTTCGCTTCTAGTAGACGACAAACAGCTAGTCTGCAGCTCACTAAAAAATTTTTACAGGAGCAGTTTTATGAAGAGAAATTCCAATAATAGTGCAAGCCTTTCTATATCAAATTGGATCTCTTTGTACGAATGCAAATGTCAGAATAGTAATTAGGATATTTTGTCTTGTAAAACTCACACAAAACACACGGAAGCCAATTGCATTAACAATTAATTTTTTTTTTTATTAAATTAATTTTTTAACAAACAACATAAAATTTTCTTTTTAATTAAAAAATAAAATTTGAAACTTTTTTGTTAACAATTTGTTTTTTCTGAATTTGTGTGTTAAATTTTTGTTTCTGCTATCTTTCCTTGAGAGTTGAAGTGGTTAAATGCAGCGACAATCTGCTTTAATAAAAATCACTAAAGAGAAACAAAAGTAAAGTTAAAAGCGCTAAATTAAAAAATAGCTAAAATGCCATTACTTGTCAAAAATAATAAAACAAAAATAAAAAACAATTGTTTTGCAGCGAATTTCACTACAAAATTCGCTGTCAAAATTGGATTTTCCAATTGTCACTGCTGCTCCATACATTTTGTATGGGCGTGAGAATTTTTGCTGGTAAAAAACGCTTTGATACGCCAATTTAAGTATGACTGTAAAGTACATTTATAGCCAAGCAAACGATTAGACTTAGTGAGCCGCATTTTCGCTCAAACAATTGAATCTTCGTGGGGGCCACATATGCAATAACAGATCTTGGGAGTTCAGTAAAGACGTGTGTTGTCGTTAAGACAAAAAAATATTATTTATTAAAAATGAATTTGATTCTCTTTTTAAATTAACAAAAGTTTTTTTAATTTATTTAATTTTTTTTATTTTATTTTATAAAATTTATAATTTTATTTTCTTTCTGCTGTGAATTTAATTGTTTCGTTTAATAAAAGCGTGTGACTTGGAAATGTTGTAACCAATAATTAATTTTGTACTTTTGGTGGATGGAGAGCAGATGCTGCAAGTGCAATTTATTAAATATTTAAGAAATTTGTTCGATTTGAAAGACGGTTGGAGCATTCGTTCGTTCGTTGATTGCCCGTTAGCAGTCAAGTGTCAGTTGCGATAGGATTTAATCGTTACATTTATTAATACGAAAATGTTTGTTGTTGATTGTCTTGCAACAATTTCACTTCATTGAATTCCAAATGATGCAATTCATCTTTGGCAAAAAAAAAAAATTGAAGATGACGGACGACGGCTTATGAAGACAAAACAAAAGTGCGAATTCGTAAAACAGTAATTGTTTCTTTTAGTTGCTGCGCTGCTCTTTTTGTATAAAGTTTTGCTTCTTTCTCTCATTTATGATGGTGAAGATGACGATGAAGATGATGATGACAATAATGTTATGTTGTCTGTCATTATTTAATTGCTGTAAGCCAAACAATAAAAAATAATTTTAATTGTTTCTAGTTGCAGCCACACTTAAAGTGTTTTATACAATAACAACAACAACATAAGCAAAAAGAAAGAAGTAGAAAATAAAACAAATTTTATTGTCTTCAAAAGTATAGCTGTAAAAGTGAATCTGACCTGGCTGAGTTTTATTTCCTGGTGAGCAAAGCAACGAATGCCAGCCTCGACTTACCATTTTATTTATTTTTTTTCTAATTTTTCATTTCCTTAGCTTTTAAAAAATTAAAATGTTGACTTCTTTTTACTTTGTTGTTTATATAAAAACATTTATTCTACAATAGTTTATTTTAAAATATAAAAAAAAAATATAATAAAATATATTTCTGTATGTAAATGTGTATATTTATGAATATATGCTTGTTTTTGTTTGTTTTTATTTTTAAAATTAAACTTAAAGAAATAAAAAAAAATTAGTTAAAACATCAAGAGGAAAATTTTAACACAGAAAGTGAAAGCGAGAAAGAAAACCAAAAGTAGAAAAGTGTTTTGAAATTTAATGAAATAAATTTTATTTAATTTTTTATTTATTTTTTTTTTTTGGTTGTGTTAAAATTTAAGAATATTTATGTTTTCTTTTCTTAAAAAAAGAAACGTTTTAAATATTTATTAAAAATTATTCGAGTTTTACATAAACGGCAAGATTTTTCTTTTTATATTTATTAAGTAAAAAAACATAATTATTTTTCAAATAGAAAAATTTACTTCTTAAAACAAAAGACAAAGTACAACTAACTATTTGTATTTTAATTAAATAAAAATATAAGAAAATAAATGTACAAAATAAAATTCTGAAAAAGAACGGTAAAATATTTTTTATTTTCTAAATTATTTATTTATGTATAAAAAAAAATTAGAAAGAAAAACAAAAAGAAAAATTTTTCTACGAAAATGCGGAAGCCGTTTTAAAATGTTTAAAATTTTTTAACAAAAATTCTGGAAGTTTTCTGTTTTGTTTTTTTTTTTTTACTTTTTCTAAATATAAATTATTTTATTTACAAATTTTATTAATTATTTGCTGTAAAGGACTGCTTTTTAACTTTTTTTTTATAGAAAAAAAAATTGAATTAAGAAAATAAATGTTTCGTTTTGTTAAGTTTTCAATTTTATTAAGTAACAACAACAACTGAGTTGAGTTTTAATTTTTTTTTTTAATTTTTTCATTCATACTCGAATTACTAAGTTTTGTGTGGGTGTGTGTGTGTTTTTAACAACAAATGCACTTTGATCAGTTTTGTTTACTTTAAATATTTTATTTTGTTAAAATTTATTAAATAAAACTTAATTAATTGCAAATATTTTTTTTTGCTTTTTATTTGTATTTTTTCAATTTAATTGTATTTTAAATTAAATTGTATTATTGCATTTCTCTTAAATGATTTTTTTCAATTTTATGCGTGTCACATGTAAGTAAGTAAGAGTGATTATGTGTGTGTTTGTGTTTACTTTAGATAATTTCACTAAAATTTTCAATTGAAGCAGCAGAGAGAGGGAGGAAGAAAAAGGGAAAATTTAAATTTGGAATTGAGATCTTTTTTATTGTTTTTTAATTTAAATGCAAAAAACCGGGAAATAAACAAAAGCTGAATGAAGTTGTGGTCAATAAATGTTGTTTTATTTTATTTTATTTTAATAATAAACTATCATAATAATTAATAAAATAATTTTTTTAATAATAAAATCTTATGGAATTACCGACTACATACTCCCTACTCCCCAGTGAGATAAGTACGAGCCCGAGTAGCTGATATTTAAGCTGAGTTATTGCCAGAGTTCGCGAAAAGAAATGAAACATTTCATAAACGTTTCCTGAAAATTCACAAATCTTTCAAAATTTTTAAGCCGTTTTGTACAAAACAAAATACAAAACGATTTACAGCAAAAATGTCAGAAATAAAACGATTGACTTTGGGTACAGTCTTCTGCGTAAAAAACAAAAACCGAAATGTATATTTTTGAATGAGCGAATCATTCGTTGTTTGTTAACTAGCAAGCATACTGCGCAATGCTTCGTGCAAAGAATTATTTACTGCGTAATTATTTTGGAAATGATAAACTAGACAATCGTGTTTATGCCTATTTGAACTTAACTGTTTTTATTTTTCTTAATTTTTTTTTTTTTTGGCTGCAAAACAAATTAAAGTAAATGTATGCAGTACCTTTCATTTGTATTAGTTTTTTGCGAAAAGAAATCAAACGATTCGTTTTTTTTTCTTTTTTTTTTGAAACAAAAAAAGAGATAGAGAGAGATGGAGTTGACATTTAGAAGGGGTTGCTTTTGTTGGTTTAGTTTCTGTCATCTCTTTCAAATTCAGCTCAATCTCATCGTATTGAATTTAATTTAGAAGGAGAAAACAAACACGTTTTGTTTTTCTTTTTTTTTCTTTTAATTAAATCTTAAACAATACTTTTTAACAATAACAATTTCTTTTTCATTAGCAACTACATATTTTGTTTTTATAGTAAAAAAAATTATTATTAAAGAATTAAAAATTAAAAAATTAATAAGAGAGTATTTTATTTATCATTTCAATTACTCCTGTCAGAAGGCTATTAATACAGGAATGTGAAATGGCTGGATGTATGCTGACTGTAGAGTAGCATAAGCTTTTGCAAACCATTGTCCTTTCATTTTATTTTATTAATAGCAGGGAGAGCATTTCATTTAGATTTAAATGAGTCATGATGCTATTGGCACTTGTAGAATAAAAAAAAAATGAAGACACACACATTTGTGGGAGACTCGTTCTACAACACAGGGCCCAAATCACCGCATACGATATCGAATGAAATCAGTCGAAATTCTAGTCTTTTTGGGCCCAGTGTTTTTTATTTTCTATGCAAATTGTTAATCAGATTGATTTAAAAATAAAAATAAAAAATAATTAAAGTTTATATTTGTATTTGTATTTGTTTTTGTATTTTTATGTAAAAGTTTAAGACGAATAATAATAATGAAAAAAAAATCTCTCGTTTATAAATATTTTGTTTAATGATTTAATTAATTACTAACTAATTATAATTCGTTTATTATTATTATTTTACGTCTTGCGTTTATTTAGTTTTTTGTTGTTTTTGTTGTAACATTTAGTTTTTTTTGTGCATTCACTTTGAGTCCGTCTGTATCTGTTCATGAATTCTATGTGTGTGTGTGTGTGTGGGTATTTGTGTGCTATTTAAAATGCTCCTACTGTTTACTGCTTCCATCAAATTGTACATTTTTGTTAATTATTTACTGATTGAGTTTCTTGTTTGCTTTTGTTGTTCTGTGCATCAATATGTGTATTCATTAAATGCTACAAGTATTGCTACTGCTACTAAATATTACTACTGCTATTGCTACTACATATTACTACTGCTATTTGTATGGCTATATACAAAAACTAAATAAAAAATTAAGTAGAATAATATCCATCTATCGACTTAAGCCATCACTCAATCCATCAATCCTTTAGATAAAATCAGATATAGTTTTTTTTACCACATCATTCTTGTGAATTTCTCTGGTTTTTTTTTTTTTTTTTTGTGAAATAATGCTCCTTTAACAAGTCTCAAAATGGGGTTTATGGGTTCAAGTTAAATATAATTGCTGATCCAGTTGCCATCAGTGATTGGGCAATTCTGTTAATGTGATATCATACAATTCCTCCTCCAGTTGCTGCACCTCTAACAGGAATATGTCTTCGTTGCAATAATAAGAAATCATGTCATCATCAATTTTCGCCGTAATCCTAAAAAAGAAGAAGATGCAATAGCAAAATTCACGTTATTTTAACGAAAACTATTTTCAAATGGTAAAAAAAATTTTTATTTTTTTTGTAAAGGGAAGTTTAAAAAAATATTTTTTCTAAAAATTTTGGATCTTCAAAAGAGCAACACAGAGAGAGAGAGAGAGAGAGGGTGTGTTTTTTTAATTATTGTGTTTTTAAGTGTAAAAAATGATGAAATTAGACATGCATTTTCTAACTACGACTTCATAATTCAAACAAAAGCCCTCTGATTAGTTTTTAGCCCACTTTAATTATTTTTTATTTAAAACTAACGTTAGAATATTAAACAAAAAGTAATACCTGAATAAAATGTTAGAAATTATTTATTATTTTTAATTAGCTGACTA
Source organism: Thelaira solivaga (assembly GCA_947397855.1). Lineage (NCBI taxonomy): Eukaryota > Metazoa > Arthropoda > Insecta > Diptera > Tachinidae > Thelaira > Thelaira solivaga. The sequence continues at coordinate 825,718 of OX377614.1, forward strand.
ATTGAAGTTGGTTAGTACGAGTGTTTGAACTAAACGACGACGTCAGTTACTTAGTGGTGTGTTACTTACCCCTTTTTATTTGTACGATAAATATTATTTATACTCGTTGTCGATATTTTATATTTATTTTCAATCTGTAATTGAGAAAATGAGAGAAAGAGAAACAAAATTGATGATGCGTTTTTTAAGTGTTTGTTTTGTTGTTTGTAAATTTTTTGCTTGCTGTTTTTATTAATTTTTTTTTCTCATTAATTCCAAAAATAGTTTAACAATAACAAAACAATTAACATTTTTTTCTCAACAAAAACTCATAATTTAACTTTATAAACCAATTTTTTGTTTGTTTTTGAACAAAACTTTTATATTTTTTGCAAAATGTGTTTTGTTTATTCATGGGCCAATTGTTAAAATCGTGTATTTACTCATTTCATTAGAAAGGAGGCGTGTTTAAACGTCACCTATGAAATTTATCTAAAGGCTTTCACCTATAAAAATCAATCAAATTAATTATTTTCTTTGAAAGTGTTTCTGTTTTGCGAGAATACAGAATTGTCTTGATTAACTTGAATCGCTTAGACCAGTTACTGACAAACTGACAAAAAATTTCAATTAAGTGTTGCTGCGTTTAATATTTTTTAAATTTTTCTGGAGCAAGTGTTCAAATGTGGTTGAATAATGAATATAATGGAAAAAAATTAATTAGAAATCAACAAAAAAAAACACATAAAACTAAAATTAGTGCCATACAAAATCATATAAAAATACAACATGTTTTTCATATTCACAAAATTAAAATCAATCAAAGGACTAGAATGTCAACGTTACAGTTTTTTTTTTCTCTTTAAAATAAAAATAATTTAATTTACATACAGGTTTTTTGCTTACAAATACATACAAGTACTTTTTGCTTAACTTAGTTGACTTAAAAAAATTTAAAAATCCCTAGAACGAGTTTTTTTTGCGGCTTTACCAAATGTAAGGAAAATCAGTAAAATTACAAAATCCAAGTCCACTTTCCAAATACCTTAGAGTCTTTCTTCAAATTGGCTTTCTGGTCCGAAATATAACATAATTTCCTAAGCATTACTTGAAAACGCTTTATTAGATTTAATGGAAAACAAAATTCGAAATTCCGCTTTTATATGTCCTTCAAGTCACCTAAACATTGGTTTTATACCCTGTGATTTTTATAATATAAAATCCTTATAAATAGCGGTGTCGGTTTAACGATGTCCATCTGTCTGTTTAGTCTTTAAAATCAATTTTCTAAAGTTTCTATGGAACGTACAGAAGAGTTTAGCATCCCAAACTGTCAGTTGTTTCTGTTTTTCAGTTGCTATTAAAATTCAGCCGGATCGGTCCATAAATGACGGAGCTATGAGTCAAATACCGCGACTACATCGTGGTATACAGTTGTATCAGAAATGGCAATCGTAAAGAGAACGATTGACCAACAAACGGCCTAGAAAACTCAAAAATACTCGTACAACCGAAATTTTAGAATTCCATTAATAGCTGCTTCATTATTTTATGGAAATTTGTAAGCTGTACGCGTGCATAATGTTTGTGCATACAAACATGAAACCAGGCAGTCGGTCTTATACAAACGTGTGTATGCAAGGTTGCCTTTTAAAGGGCTTGTGTGTAAAAGAAGTAAAAATAGAGAGACAGTTTTTTTTTAATATTTTAATCTATTTATTAAAAAATGTTTTGTTTAAAAAATGTTTTGCAAATTACATTTAATTAATTTTTTTTATTCATTTAAAAATTGAATACCTACAAGTATTTTATTGTTTTTAATTAACTTTCTTTAATTGAAGATAATTATTTATTTATTTTAAGGATATCTAATATTTTCTATTTGGAATTTAAAAGTTTAACAAAATATTAATCTTTATTTGTGCTTAATTCCAGAAATTGTGTTGGTTTTAAAATTTATTCTTTTACTCATGATATTCTCATGAGTTATTTATTTATAAATTTATAAATTTATTTATTTATAAATAACTCATGAGAATATCATGAGTAAAAGAATAAATTTTAAGACCAACACAATTTCTGGAATTAAGCAAAAATAAAGATTAATATTTTGTTAATATTTTAAGGATAAAAAAATTAATTAAAATAATTATATTTTTTGTATTTTTTTTTATAATTTTTTTAATTTTTTTGATATTTGTGAAGAATGTGGACTCGGCACAGACGAATTTGACTTGTTAAATCTGCTAGTTCCAAAGATATCGTAGAAGATGGGACCAAGAAAAATATTTTTCTTATAAATTTTTTGAAATTTGAAAATTTTTTTAATTTTCAAAATTTATTTAAAATAAAATGAAACGTTTCAAGCAAAACGATTTAAAAAACGATAAAAAAATCACATTACAACTTTAGATTTTATTTGTGTCAGTTGTATCAATAAAAACGTAAGCCAGTTTAAATTAACGAAATTTAAATTTGAAATCGCCGCTCTAAAATATTTGTAAAAAGATTTTTCGTGAGCTGTGGTCCAAAACCCAATTAATTGATTAATTTAAATCTAGATGGTTCATATGTCGACTTGTGCATTCGCTTATTGTAGGCATGTGTGCAAAATGTGCGGCCTGCAACAAATTTAATTAAATAATTTTGCATTTGGTTTTTCAGTAAAGAAAATAGGAAAATTTTTAAATTATTTTTGTGTATGCAACCACAAATAACGACTGAAGTGTAAAAGAAATTTTGTGCACTTTTACTTGTGTGTGTGTGCTTGTGTATTCTGTCAATGGCTTCATTCGTAGACCCACAATTCTAAATTTAATAAAATAAAAACAAAAAAATCTGTTTATTTAAAGGAGTCACTAAGGATGTGCTAAAGCTGTAACTGTTTCTTGATATTTTATTAAAATTATTAGTTTTTTTGTGTAAAATTTGCTGTTAATAATAGAACGAAAAGTGATTTTTAATTACAGTAACACACACACACATCCACATACATACACACATACTATTCTACATAATATTGAGTTTTTAATTTCGTTTTGTTTTTGTTTTATTTTTTATGTTGATCATGTTCATTTTGAGGGAGACAATTATTCCCCTGGTTGGTTTGGTTGTGGTGACAATGATTCTTTTTATGATGATTTAATTTTTGATTAATTTGATTGATTAAGTTTGGATTAAGATTATGAATAAGATTTAGTTAAAGTTTAAGTTAATTTACATTGAAGATGAGACCCTGTATTCAGAATAAAAATAATTCCTTAATTTTTAAATGGAAAAATTCGTTCAAACATTTTGGCTTTTCATGTTTTTTTTTTGTTTTTTTTTTGTGCGATAATCAATTTTCAGTATCAGAGGCCAATGGGAAACCAAAATGTATGGAACAGGGGTTAATTTGTTGTTGCTGTCTCTAGCATTAGGTGGTGGTAAATATTACGAGTATTAATTAATTGGCGATGAATTGAGATTTTGTTTTGGTTTTTTGTTTTTGTTTTTATTTTTTAATACCAGATAATTTAGAGGCATTTTTTTTTAAATTATTTTGTATAAAGTTATGAGTTTCTGTGTTTGTTTGTTTGTTTGTTTGTTTGTTTTTATTCTGCCAAACTATTAATGAAATTCCAGATTTTTTTCTTTTTAATTTTTTTGTTTAACAGTATGGGAGGGTGTTGGAATTTGTTAGCGGAGCAGGAGGAAAAGGAGCAAACATATTGGGAATTTGTATTTGCTGACTTACCGCATTCAAAAGGCCAATGGTTGTGGGTGGCACAACATGCAGGGGAGTATAAACATCTTCGTTTTCTTGTCTCACATACAGCATGACTCGCTCACTGGTGGGTGGTGTCATGCGTCCACGTTTCAGGGGTGGAACAAATTCGCCCATATTTAAACTTTGATCCAAAATGTGATCTTTTTTGTCACTGCCCAGCAAAACACAAAGAGAAAGAGAAAGAGAAGAAAATGAATTTTATTTTAATTTATTAGTCTGCTCGCTGCATGCGGTTGATTCAACAAAAGTATTTTGGAGGATTTTTACAATATACTCACGTCTGCATGTCAGGCGGAAAGTGATTATGAAATTTTAATGTCGGCGTGGCTACCTTTTGTCCGTGTAAGAGGAAGGGCGATGCACCTTTTAAATCGGGCGCTCCATCAGACTCATGGCCATAGAAGCCCTGCGAAGAATTACCAAACGTATTGTTATTATTGTTATGATACACGTCATGATATTGTGTGGTTAGAGTTGTTAAATGTTGTGGAGAAGTCGTATTGGTGGTGGTAGTAGTGGTATGATTTGATGGTTGAATTATAACAGATGTTGTGGAGGAAGTAGTAGTAGACAATGTGCTAGTGGTAGTATTTGAATGCATTGGAATTCTTACCTTATCCAAATCGTCGGCTGGTGAAAATAATACCGGCGGCTTGGTAAGATCCTGCATTGTATAAAATTCTGAACGATCTGTAACCGGATGATACAGTTCATCTAATTTTTTACGTCCCGTAGCAGTCATTTTACGTTTAGCAGCACGACGTTCTTCATCTCGAGTCTTGCGTTCAGCACCCTAAAAAATAAGTCCAAAAAAAAAAAAAACAAAATTGTCTCTCAATGTTTAGGCAATTAAAAATTATTTCTAAATAAAATGGAAATTTTTTTGTTAAATTTAGGAAACATCATTCTCTCATCCATTCATTCATTCAAATACACATGCTGATTGGACAACAAGAATCGCATGTGTATGCATTTGATCAGCACACCAACTGCAACAACTCGCGACTTATTCATGATCAAAGTGAAAACAGTTTTTTTTTTCTTTTTGTAGGATTTTGTGTCTTGGTTTTCATCAAGAGCGCTGCCATTAACATAAAAAAAATGAAAAGAAAAATGTTGTTGGCTGCAGCCAGTCAATTCAACTCAACTCAACTCAAGTCTTTCGATCTTCAAATCCTTTATAATTAGATGCGTTTCATGGCTTTTAACATTTATGCTGTTGGCCACATCACAAGAGTTTTTTCAAGCGGAAATGCACAAGTGGAATCATTTATTTGCAACTGCAACATGGAAGTCGACAGCCATTCAAAGATGTGCCATCATGGACATTACAATTAAGTAAAATTGCTACAACAGCGCCAACAACAACAAAACGAAAAACAAACAAAAAAGAAATTCCTCACAACTGTAGCAACATTCTGAAAAATCAAGAAGGAAGAAGATCAAAAGATGGACTATAAGTGTGTGTTGTTGTTGTTGCTGTTAATGTTTTATACAAAAAAAAAAAAAAAAGGAAGCGAAACGAGAGCAATCTAATCCATCTGCATAAAACCACAATAAATCTTAAATAAAACAAAACAAAACAAAACACAATTTGAGATGTTTATTAGCGAAACAAGAACAGCAACAACAAGTGCACCAAAAGATTGTCGGTTGGTTGGTGGGTTGTTTGAATCTATGTGATTTAAGCGAACGAACGAACGGTTGCTTGCATATGCCACAGATGACATGCAACAATTATTATTCGCTTCTTCTGTTTTTCCCATTCATTTTACAATTTCAGCGACTGGCCGACCGGCCGACCGGCCGCCTCACGTGTAATCTAATCATTAAAAATTTCCAATGCTTTAAAAGCTCTCACAATCATAATTTCTTTAATAAAAGAAAAAAAGAAAGACAAATAACAGAATCTGCAGCTGCAGCTTAGACTAGATGCAAGTTTGCTTTTGCACTGTGTGCGATTTACATTTTACTTCTTAATAGCGCAAACACCAACGCCTTGTTGCTGTTGTTTTATGCTTTTTATGATTTTTTTCCAACATTTTTATATAAAAATTTAATAATACATGAAAAATTGTTAATGAAGCATTTAAAAGAGGCGAGCGACTTTAGTTGTGTTTTTTTCCTTTCCTTTCTTTGCTTTTTCTCCATTTTAGCTTTAAGTAAGTGTGAATTTTATTAGCTGGAAACCGAGAAGATAAAAAAAAGTATTTCAATGCAAGAGAAATGGCTGTTACACTTGAAAAGCTATAAATTTTCTAGATACACAAAATATTTCACGTACATTTTTTCCCGCTAAACAATTGATGTATTGCGGTTTACATTTTCAAACACACACACACACACACACACATACACACAGGAGTAGTGGATTAAATAAATCTCTTTGCTTTTGACGTGTGTCCAAAAAAAAAAAAGAAGAAACGCAAGAGAGAGATGGAGATGGAGATGGAGCAACCTAAACAGAGTGTATGTGCCTGCGTGCTAGTATGTGTGTGTTGAGTGCAAGCTAACGGTAAAAATGCTAATACCGCCACTATCTATTTATTTATAATCGATCGTTAGCAAGAAAAACAAAAATGAAATAAAACAACAACAACAATTTGCTTTTGGCTGCAGAAGCTTTATTTGTTACAACCAGCAAGTCCAATGAATGAATGCATCCTGGCCCTCTATACGCAATCGCATTCATTCTTTTCATTTTCTATTGTTGTCCTCATATGGTTTTCTTTCCCCCTTAACTTATGCAAAATCCAAAACGTTTGGAATTTATAGCCTCGTGCAATCGAAAGCGATCGGGAGTAGTATTTAAATGATCTGACACGCATCTTTTTTTTCGCTTCGATTTACATGCATGAAAACAATATTCTTTACTGATCGTTTCTTTATATTTTTTTATTTTATTTATTTATTTAGTGTTTTTCTCTTGTTATCTTTTACTCTTGGTAGTGGCTTTGTGGTTGGTGTATCTTGAGCCATAAATTTCTAAATGTTTAAGAATATTTTCAATATAGATCACTTAAATCAGATAGAAAGCCAGAAAATAAAATAATAAATTTGATCTTGGAAGGTGTTCAAACTTAATTTATACTTGTGTGTGTGTGTGTATCAGTGTAAATAAATACTCAAGCAAGATTTAGATAATTTAGTATCTACATAGAGAAAAGAAGGAAGTATTTCTTTCTTTTACAGCAACATAAATTTGGGGATCCAAAAGGTTTTTTTTGCTTTAGTTTTTTTTTTTTAATTAAAATGACTAAGCTTGAGGTCTTTTTTTATAAATCGATAATTCGCTCCAACTTTATATATTTATGCTAAAGAAATATCGCTTTAAAAATAAATTTATAAAATAAGACCTCAAGCTTAAAAAAACAGTCATTTTAATTAAAAAAAAAGGTCAAATAAACCAACAAATAAAGTTTTTTTTCTTTAAATGAGCTTCCTTCGAGGAGCCTGATCTGCAGATTTACTTTTTTGTCACACTTCCAATTGCATTTGTTTGTTATTCAATCATTCTTATGCTTCGCCATGATCATTTAAGTCAGCGTTTTTAATTAAGAAAAAAAAACATAAAACAAAATAAACAATTTGCTCTCATCATAATAACATGACCTCTTTGGCTTAAAAAGCATTAACTAAATACAACAGCAACAACATCAACGACTGCAGGTGCATGCATAAAATAAAGCCAATTGATGTTCGCTCGTTTGTTCGTTTGTTGGTTTATCCGTTTGAGTGCTTGATTTGTGTGCTGTAAATGTAATTGCAGCATTAAACTTTGAATATGAAATATTTAAGCCTCTGAGAGGTCTATCACCTTTGAGATTTGCGTAATTATTACCAGCACACACCACTGCACTGCACTCTACCTCTAGCAAATAATAAAAGATTTACAATTAAAACGGACACAGGGAAGTCTTTAGACAAAAAAGAAAATGAAAGATAAACTTTAATGTTTTTTTTTTTAAAAAAGTATTAAGAAATCTCTTTTTTAAAAGTCCTTTTTACAGGATTTAAAACTTTAAAGCAAGTAAAGTTCAATAACAATAAAAATCAAATAAGGAAAACAAAACGCATAAGAGCCTCAAATCAGCCTTTTAACAATTTTTATCTATTTTAAATTTGAATTTGCTTGCAGCAGGGGAATTTTGCAATTTGTTTTGCATTTTATTAGCTCTTTTCTGGCTGTTGTTGTTGTTGTTTTAATTTATTTTCCTTAATTATTTAAACACATTTCAAAATAAAATAAAAAATTAATCGTATAAGCTGAGAAGCTGGCTGGTGCTCCTGTCTCGTTTGTTATACAAAAACTTATGGCAGTTTTAGTGCATCGCTGTTGTTGTTGCTGTTATTATTATTTTTTAATATGGAATGAGTGTCTCTGTTGAAAGCTGCTGCTATTTGTGTTGCAATAAAATTGTAAAATTTATTGGAGATGCATCATTAAGTGTTACATCCGTGTAGTTTTTATTAATGAACCACAAATGTCACATTCATTTTATAAACTCTAGGCCCCGCCACTACCAACACCATCATCATCACCATTTTACCACTATCGATACGAAAATTTATTTCTCAATTTATCAGGGGCCAGTTTTTGTTATTGTTTTTAGAGTGCCTGCTTGTGTGTGTGTGTTATTGGCCGGACCGTTAGTAACAAACCGTTGATTGTGGACATTTTTATTTGTGTTTGTATTTTAATTTAATAACATTGATCGTTTCCTGTCTACAGTTTTGTTTGTTTAGAAGCCAAGAAAGGTTTAAAACACACACACACACACACACACACACACATACACTCCAATTCACTCAATATTTTTATATTTCTAATTAACTTTTATTTAAAGTTAGAAATTTTCTGTAGCAACTTTCTCTGTGAAAATATTCTGGCAGCCATAAAATTATTTTTTTTTTATTTTGCTTTTAAATATTTAGTTTCCCCTCAACAGTAGCTCATTTGTTATGAACAAAATAAAGATGCCAAGAAATGATCGTTTAGCTTTAAATGTGCTGCTCTATAATAAAGTGGCTGCTAAATGATTTTTTTTTATGGGTGTGGTTTCGGTTAATGGCATCGAAAGCATCTATAATTACTGATGAAACTGCAACAAGACCAGGAAAAGACAATATAGAAAATAATCATCATCGACAACAGCGCAACAACATGTGCTTTCGCAATAAAATAAAATCGTAAGGAAAACTTATTACACAGTGTCGCTTTTTATTTGTTGTTGTTATTTTAGGTCTGAAATTTGTTTATGCTGTGGGCTCTTTAATTATAATGAAAGCAAGACGCTAATTTAAATTCAATGGAATTTTACAGAATTACAAACAGCCAACCAACGACACAACATCATACGATCACAATAAATACGTTCAACAGTATTTATGTAGGAATAACAAATTTAATTGAGAACAATGCAACAGTGCAGTGCATATGCGCAGTTGTTGTGGCAGCAACATCAATATCACATCAAAAACAAACCATGTGATTATTGAGCTGCTCTAAATTATACATTTCCTAAAAAAACAACAACAAAAAGAAAATTGTAAAAATAATATTTGTGTAATAACAGAAAAAAAAAAAAACATACACAAGCGCAACGACTTTGAAATGCCCAAAAATATTTCATGAAAAATTTCTGTTTTGTTGTGCAGACCAAAAAACACAGCAAAAGTCAAGAATTTAATTTTATTTTAAAAGGAAAAGAAAAATAAAACTAAAAACAGAAAACATTTTTTCCATTAGTTGGACATTTAAAAACACGGTCAGGTCAGAGTTTTTTCTTTCTCTACTTGTCTTGGAAAACAATATCCTTGAAGAGGACTTTAACGAGCAAAGCAAAACACCATAAACAAAAAAACTGTTTTGCTTCTCAAGCAAACAAGTGCAAGATGATGTTGTTGTGTGATGTAACCTTTTTGATGAATCCTTATATGATTTTTAATGCAGCAAAATAAAAAATAAAAGAAACCAAAAATGAACAAGAGCATAAAAGGGTTTTAACACTTCATTTTTCTTGTTTGTTGTTGTTGTTGTTGTTTATGTTTCTTTTTGTAACTTTTGCAGGTTACACGATCTCTGCCACAATGGAACAAAATATCAAGTTATTGAAAATAATTAAAAAAAAAAGAGAAAAAAATATCAAAAACAAAAATCACTCAGAAAAAACATAAAATGGAAAGCAAAAGCAAACGCAAAAACAAACCAAAAATGCCTGCCTGATACCTATAAAAGTGTTGTATTACCCGGTTTAAGTAAATGTGTGTGTAACATAACAATCAACTCAAAATGGAATGGAAGGATCCCCTCATATTCATACAAGCTGGCCTCAATCGCTAAGCACATGTGTGTGTATCTGTTGATTTTGTTTTCATAAAATGCTGATGATTTTTTTGTTGTTTTGTTGTTTGTATCGATTACACAGGTACAAAGGTTTTGTTACGCAGCATGCGTTATGGAAGTGTGTTCTAGCCAAAAAGGGCGCTGCCATCATACAATGCGAGTGCAATCAAGTTGGTCTGGTCTGTCACACTAAACAGCCGTGTAGTGAAGCACAAACAAACAAGTTGGTCTCATGCACGGCACGCTGTAATGAATTGCATTGCCACCACAATGATCTCAATATCACAACAACAACAACAACAACAGCAGCAGAAGTAGTAAACTAAAGGGGAGCTTTTCAGAATTTAAACAACCAAATGAAGCATTGAAGTTCCACTAAACACATGCCTACAATCATAACCCAGCAATGCCACATACACAAACACACAAAGTCTGTAACTGAAAATGTTAATGTTGCTTTCAAGCAAGAAACTGCTTCGGTGACGCACAACAAAACAAGTGGGTTACAAGTGAATTTTTATTTCATTTCAATTTTTTTTTGGCTCAAACATTTTTTACTGTCGTTTGTCGTTTGAAAACAAAAACGATATTGAACTTGTATTACAAAAACACAAAAATTTTTGTTTGAGTTGGTTTGTTCGTGTGTATGCTCTAAAGGAGCAAATATTTTCTTTTTATCCTGATTCTGAGATGCTTCAGCTTTAAAAAGCATTTTTGTTTCTATTTGCTACGAGTATTCATTTTGAAATTATGACAGGGAGGCAGAGAGGTGAGTTAATTGCCACATGTTTTTTTTTTTTTTTTTTTTTTTTTTTTTTGAAACTGCATGAATGACATTTACATTTACAAAATTAAGAAAGCTTTACATTTAACAGTTTTAATTACATCAAACAGAGAGAAAAAAATGTCAAGTTGCTGTCATGTTGGCAGCATGATTGACGCCAACTTTTTATTTAATATTTACGTCACTTGTTGCACAATCAAGATAAACCAAAACTAAGTAAAAGGAAATTTTATAAATGAACGAATGGAAAGAAAAGTGAATGTGTACTTACCTTATCGCAGAAAACTTTAATTTGACAATAGCCTCGATGAAAGACTTGGGCATCACGTGGATCTTCAAAAGTATCAATTTGTACATGCAGCGGTAAACCCTGAGAATATTAAAAGAAACAAATAAATAAAAGCAGATGAATTAAAATATTCAATCATTCACTTTAAGCAGGTTTTTTTTTGGCTTTAATGATTTAAATTTCATTTCAATTTGCGGTTCTTTTTTTATTTATTTTTTTTTTAACAAAAATGCTTGCCATTCTGTAAGTAGCGACTTCCGTTGCTGTTGCACGTTAGCCGCGTACGTAAATAAAAATTAAGCAATAAAAATTGTCGCCATTTGGTGTGTTTAATGTGAAAAAAAAAATTCAAATTTAAATCAAATTAACTTGTTGCTCTGTGGAAAACCATACAATTAGCATTTTAATCTACCAAATTAGTTTGTTTTTCGCAGGCTGCATAATTAAAAATTCCAATTGCCTTTAGTGCGCTCAATCTCAAGTAAACAAATCAAACATAAAATTAAAAAATCATATTTAATAAAGAAAAATACTTTAAGTGAGTGTGTGTGTATCAATTTCAATGAATTTCAATTTGCAGCCGGATTTGAGTTTTTTTTTTCTTATTTGCCACTCACACACACATGAATTTACGATACAAATGGAACAGCAAACAAACAAAACAATTTAATTAAAGGTTTCAATATGAATTCAATTATAAAATTATTAATTTTCGAATTTATTTTTCATTTTATCGGTCGCAGAAATATTCAATTTCAATACGAGTATTTAAGGATTTTCTTTTACGCTTTAAAGCAGATTAAATTTTAATTTTGGCCTTCAGAAAAATCAATTGTAAGGCAACCAAAAGAGAAGGACATTCGCAATAAGACTGAATATTTTTTTAGTATTTTAGCTTTAAAAACTAACACATAAAAGGCTTAAAGCGGGAGATACACACATCAAATGGCAGTTGTGTGCGTATCAAAAAAATCAATTTAGTTGTGATTTTTATATACAACGTTTACATACGCGTATGACTTCCAATTAAAAAAAAAACCCACACAAATTCATAGATTGATGTGCTGCTGCGCAATCCATTAATCAGATTGCAGAAAATTCTTTTTCTGTTTGCTTGTTCGCTATAAAAGTCTTTGTTTTCCAACGGATTTTTCTGAAATTTTGTAGCAATAACGCTTTGACCAGCCACGCCCACTTTTGATTAAAAAGATTTGGATGGGTATTTTATTAACTACAATTTTACTTTTCAACAAATTTTGTACATACCCACTCTGTACTTGAAGTACAGAAGGATGTTGTGTAGTTTCGGATTGACCATGCCCCATTTTTAAGCCTACTTTTTTAACAAACTCATTTTTTAATGACTGAAATCCTATTTCTGAACCGAATTTTGTGAAAGTTAATTCAAGAAATATTGTCGTATAATTCTCGACTGACCATCCAATTTTCAATGAAAGTTGGTATTTAAAGAAGGGTTTCTATTTGCTTTTGAACCGACCATAACTAAATTTTCCGATTATATTAAAAATAAATAGTTAAAATTATTTTTTTAGTAATTAAAATCCAAAATTTCCAACGGACTATTTTCAAGTACAGACTCCAAACTGAAAGAAAGGTCGCCATGTACCTTTATGTCAGCCATTTATACTTTTGCATTCAATTAAATTATTTTATTAATTCTACAAATTCAAAAGCTCTAAGAAATCGCATTCATAGCGCAAAGGAACGGGCAAGAATGGCTAAAAAGTAGCTGGTGTTCTATAAAAAACAATAACGAGATCTATTTGATGACACAAACGGAGCACACAGACAAATTTAAGAAATTCTTTATGAAATTGTTTTGACTTTGATGACTTGTAAAGACGATTACATATTTAAAAAAAACCTCAATTAAGAATTAAAAAATATTCACTCTTATTCCCTATGGCGTCGCAAAATTGTAATCAAATTAAAAGTAACATAACTTTTTGTAGTTTTCGGCATGAATTTAATTTAAGAAATTTTTTTATAAAAGCAGAAAAAAATGACTTGACTTTCTTAATTAAGAAATTAAAAAATATTTACTCTTATTCTATAAGGCGTCGCAACATTGTCATTAAATTAAAATCAACATCACTTTTAATTATAATTTGGTGTCCCTAATACTATCATGGTGACGACAACGGCTTATCTACATTTTCAACTCATATATTTTAGTAAATTTTTTTTCAAAAAATATTTTATAAAAAAAAATTATAGCAAACGTTTCACAGTCACCGACTTACCATAAACGATAAAAAGTGAAGTCGTTTTATTTCGATGACGCCAAATGGAAGGAGGGCATTATTTTTTTTTTTTTTAATAAAAATTCTGCAAACATAAATCTGGGAGAGCTTTTTGCTCATTGTGGTTTTTTCAATTGAAATTTATGGTCGCTGAATAATGAAATTGTCAAAAAAATCTTTCAACTTGTTGGTGTTCTTAAGGATACTTTTTGGTGTGCAAGACTAGAAAGAAATTCTGCAATAGATATGAAGAAACACTTTGTGTTTCAATGTCTGCTCTGAGAAATAAAAACACCTGTTTCATTGAAAATTTTGCGAAGGATGACTGCCAAGCTGTGAGTCCATTATGAATGCATGTATTTTTAATTAAAAAAATATGTTGCTGCAGAATAAATTTTTAAACAAACGGACTACATGGAATTCTTGTTTATTGCATTTTGGTTTTTTTGTTTGTTTTCCTTCTCAATAAAATTCTGCCCATCTGTAGACTGTTAGTGAATTAAATTTTTACATGTTTTTTCTTTCTTGTTTCTTTCACACACTAAAAAATACTCCAAGTAAAGCACAAGGGAAAAAACGAAAACGAAATGATTTCATTTTTGTCACCTGTTAAAAACAAAATGAGTTCGTTCTACCCAAGAGTGCTCAGGTAGAAAGCAAGAAGCTTTGTAAATGCAAAAAAAGAAGCAAAAACAAAATAAAAAAACTTTTTGATAGCAGGTTGGTTAATATTTTTTTTTGAAAGCTTTTTCATTTGTTTTATTACAACATGCAAAGCGCCCACTTGATAAATCATTAATAATATTTTATCCTTATTTAATTCACAATTTATTTCATTTTTTTTCCTTTTTCTTCTTTTTATAGCAACACTAAACGTGTCGTTGTCTCAATGTGTCTTACAAACGCATGCAAGAAAAACAAACACCAAAGCCTTTATTGACATGGCAAATGTAGAGGATAAGCCGTTGCTGGTAAAAATTTAAAAATTTTCTGGGTCTGGGTTATCATCAGAATGTAGTCAATTGCGTCTTTACAAAATGTTTAATTGATGTGATTTTTGTTTCAATAAAATCTTAGCCTGTCAAGAAAGTACCTGGTGTGGGTACATACATACACACTCTGACTCTATTCATATGAACTAACCGTCTGTGCTGGTCGGTCGTGCGTCATATAATACATGACAGATTGCATTTGTTTTCATTTCTTATTACGTGTTGCTCTTGTTGTTGTTGTTATTATTATTATTATTATAAGAATAAAATATATTGAAAATATATTAAAATTTCAAGAGTTGAGCAAAAAAATAAATAAAATATCGTTGCAACACTTTTAATGTCGTGTTTAAAGAAAACAGTTGATTTAATTCCTTTGCCTCCCTTCCCCCTCTTTTTAGCAGTTGCTGCGTGAAGAGTAGAAAAAAATGTTTGTTGCAAAGCGTTGCTTTACAAACAAACAAGACATTTTATGCTTTTCATGTGCGACACGATGTTAAGGCAAATGTTAAATCGATATTTTATTGACAGATGCGGCAGCAATAATAGCAAAAAAAAAAAAAAAAAAAAAAAGAAACACAGAAACAGAAACATGTTTATGCCGTTGTTTGTGATTTATTTCTCATCTTCTTTATTTTTTCATTTTGTCTCCTTTTCTGGCCATTTTTCTCCTTTTGCTACATTTTAGTTTTTTAACCAACGCGCAAAATTTCGAAATCTTTGCACATTTCCTACAACAAAAACAACAACAAAAAATGTGCGTGAGATTGTTGAGTGATGTTTCTACTTCTTTTTTTTTTTCTCTTAAAAAGTTTCTTTATTAAATTTCACTGTATCTGAACGATAAAGTCCAGGCATAATAGAAAGCTTAACTGAGAAAAAAAAAATGTTTTTTTCTGTAGCTTAACACTTTGATCAAGTTACAACTACGCCTTTTCTCCTTTTATTTATGGATTTTTGAATTTAACATTGGTGGACGATGAGGCATAACTACAACAACAACAAGAAAAAAAGCAAAACAAGAGCAAAACAAGAAATTTATTATTTTTAAAAGTTTTCCCTGATAATTTATGTTTCGATTTCAATAAATATGGTTTTAATAACTTCATTTTTTTCTTCATTTTACATTTTTTTTTTGTGAGATGGAAATGCGTGACAAATTTTAATTCCACTAGAGCTTAATAAATGAGTTGTTATTTTTGAAAGTGGTATAAGTCCATTTGTTTTAATAAAATTTATTTTAATGTAATTTTAGTCAAATACACACACCAAAGAAAGTGGACTTATAACACTTTCAAAAATAACAGCTCAAATGTTTAAGTTTTGTGCCTTGTGTGTGTGTGTGTGTGTGTGTGTTGGCAGTTAAATAAAAAAAACAAACGAAAACTCAGTTGCTAATGTGAGATGTTTGTTTCCTAAGTCTTTTGTTTTATTTTATATTTCTCTCAAATTTTTCAAGTATTTTGATGGGATACAAAGAAAAAAAACAAATTTTTCTAATTTTGAAAATTCAGTAAAAAACCCATGAAAATGAAATGAAAATATTTTAAAATTTTTATTTAAACTTGAGTTGTAGCAGGGGAGCAAGGCGAATCTATACAAGGTAACAGCATTAGCAAATTCGCTCTCAATAGCTGTTATATATCAAATTAGAAAAGAAACCATTTCAAATTACAATTTTATTATAAAAAAAGTTTGTTTTAAAAATGTTGATAAAATTGAAAGAAAATGTTGAGCGAAATCATTTTATCGCCTTAACCTGGACTAAAATATAATAATTATTTTTATCTACATATTTTTTGTTTGCTTTAACGAATGTGTGATTCAGTAATTTTGGGTTTATTTTAGTAGTTAAAAATTCACTACTAACATGAATACCGAGTACAACAACCAAAAATGATAATATATTTTTTTCATTAAATATTTTTCGATAAAATAAACACCACAAAAAATTTTGGCTTTTATTTAACCACACAGCTGACAATTAAAAATTTTATGGAATCACAAATAACTTAATTTTAGTGTTAACTATTTTTAACCAAAATTTTTCGTTAAAATTGAATAGTGAATCGCACCACAGGCCTACAAATCTAAAACAGATTTCTAGTATATTCAATATCTTGATTCAAACTGTATACCTACTTTTTTAATCCTACCTGTAGTTTACGAGATCTATCGTTATACACAAACACGACGACATTGGGCAATGTTATTAGCAATAATTCCAGAACTAGTTTTCTGATTAAATACAAAAAACACCAGACAACGGGGAATACCATAACATTGAAACTGTGTAATTATTCACAAAATTTTATCAAAACAACATATTTTTACAAACAAAATTTCCAAAAAAATTTCATTCATTAAAAATTTAATGAAAAGAATATATAAAATTTTGTTCTTAATGTTGCTAACTCCATATATTACAAATAAAATGAATTGTAGTTTATCAAATTCCATTAATAAGTTCTGAATTTATTCACAATTTAGTGGTAGCACCTAAAACTCTATGCCATACAATTTTCTTAAGAAGAGTTTTGGTGCTACCTTTAAATTGTGAATAAATTTAGAACTTATTAATGGATTTTGATACAATATAACTCATTTTACTTGCAACAAATGCAGGTAGCAAAAGTTAGAACAAAATTTAATATTTTCATTAAATTCAATTTTTAAAGAATTTTTTAAAAATACTTTTTTGGAAATTTTATTAAAAAAAATTGTTTTTTTAACAAACTTTTATGAATATTTTCTAAAATATAAGACTGATAAAAAACTTTTTTGAATTTGATTTTTTGGTGTTTTTTTTAAATTTAATGAGAGAGCTAGTTCTCGAGTTGTTGCTTATCATATGGCACGTAATCTTCCTTTTTATATATACACTCCTCGCCACATGAATAGGACATCCCCTTTTTTATTAATTTATGCGTTAATAACTTGTAAACTAAAAAAGGTAGAACCTTATTTTTTTTAACTATTGAAAGCACATTTGATACCCTGTAAAATGTATCAATCATAATTTTTTTCTTGTCTCGTACCGAGCCAAAAATTATTTTTATTATTGAATATGAAAAAAAGTTCTTAAGATTTTGCTCAATTCGAATAGAATAGTCTCAGTTGATACAAGTAAAACGATATATCTCGAGAACTACATATAGAATTGAAAAAGTAACCCATATCGATTGAATCTTACTATTAAAGGTATTCAATTTCACCATGAAATTTCATTTTGTAGGCCAGTGTAATTTTTGATTTTTCTTTACAGTTGCTGGCACAAGTGCAAACTGAGAGAGAGAGAAAGAGAGAAAGTGTATTATTTTTTCAAACAGTGGACAGTTTGCGTCATCTAACAAGATATCATGCGCATGACGTAATCTTGTCTTTCTTTCTTTTCTTTCTTGGGAATTATGCGCCCATTGTTATGTTGCCCAAGTTTTGATTATGACTGCAGCCACTTAAAGCAAAATTAAACGATTCAGTTTCAAATCCATTTAATATTTTATTAACTCTGAAAGGCATAAAATGCCCATTCCTATCGAATTTCTCTTAAGCAACAAAATTGTATTAACTTGAAATTGAAAATACTTTTTTTCTTTATTAGGAAAAATAAAATTCTATAAAAATTTTCTCCTTTTAATCCTTCATTATTCAACTTTAGGGTAATCATTTTTTTCTTTTATTTTTATTATTATTTTATGGATAAACTAAATTAAAGTCGATAATTTTAATAAATTGTTTTAGTGAAAGAATTTTTTCTTAATCATTTTTAATTAAAAAGAAGCGATACAAAATAAATTAATAATTTTTTGCTTAAAATGGCTTGTTGGCAAGAAATTTTATTAAAATTTTCTAGGTGAAAAATAAAACAAACAGTAAATTATTGTTTTTTTTTAAACGAATGTAAAATGCAAAGAAGTAGAGAATAAAAGAATGAAAGATTTACTTACCTTCACTCCTTTTTGACTGCTAAAATCTGTACTTAAACATTGCACGGCGATATTTATCTGTAAAAGGAAGAGAAGAATTTTAATTTACAATTTAGAAATAAAAGAAAAATGTGGAAATCAAAAACATAAAATGAAATTATCAGATGCAAACTTTAAGCACACAAACACGACAAGCAAACCTAATAAATTAAAAAAGAAGAAGAAGAAGAAGAAATTAATTCTGTAAAAAGTGATTTTTTTTCTCTCTTTCTTTTTAGCTTGCAAAAGATGGACATGCAGTTATTTTACAGCATTTGTCATTGGCTATTAATTGCTTAAAACATACAAACGCACGCACTGCAGCCAATAAACAAATGACAACAAAATAAAGTAAAATGAAGAAGCCTAGAGATGCATAATGCTCGTACTTTATGCTAGTTGGCTACTTGAAGCATTATGCTGATGGTGATGGTGATGGTGATGGCGATGGTGATGATTACTTAAGTTTGCAGGTTTAACTGTGTTTGCATTTGATGCTGTTGCAAATTCAGTGTCGTTGTTGTTCTTCTTTTTAATTTTTTCATTTTAAGCAAACATTACAATAAATCACAATATCAAATCAAAGAAGAAGCAGAAAACAACGATAATGGCCAGAGAAGTGAAAAACATTTAATTTTTATTTAATATCATTATAACACACACATACACACACACACATCGTCATCAATATGATCAACCTCACATACAAGTACGGGTATAAGTATGGACTGAAATGTACAACAACAACAACAATGAGGCATATACGTACTTGGCTGCGGACTGCAACACATTAAAAAAGTTGTTAAATGATGCTTTTCGATGCTGTTGCTCCTGCACAAACATGCCGAGTGTTTGTTTGTTGAATTTGATGCCATAAGATTGTGCGTATAATTTTTTTTTTGAGTTGTTTGTTTTATTTCATTTATTTTTTTTTTATATTTTATTTATTTCAGTGGAAATGTGTTTAAAACAATTTCGAGAATGTTATTGCAAAAGTAGAGAGAAAAAAAACACAAACAAAATAAAATAAAATAAAATAAAATCAAACACAAAAGGGGCAAACTATTGAAAAATCCATCATCTTCAACTCATTGTTAGTTAACAGAAACAACAACAACAAGAACAATATTAATATGTGTCTGTGTGTGTGTGTGTATGATTGTGCTCATAAAAATGTCTAAAAACGCATAATCATTTACAAACAAGCAGCAAATAACAAACAAAGTTTAAGCGCATTACTGCCATTTTAAATGGCAAAGTGCAACGACAAAGCAACAACAACAACAACAACAGTCACTACTAGCATTTAATGGGAATTAATTAGCGAACACAGGCTTACCAAATACAGCTTAGGGCAGAGCCACCATTCACTCACTCACTCACTCACTTTTTTTTTTTTTTTTTGTTGTGTGTTTGAGACTCTACATGGCCATCATCTTCATCATGCAAAAAGCTGCCTTAATGCAGTAGACATTTAGACGTTTCAAATGCGGTTGCATTATGATTTGCAGAGATTTTACTAACGAAACGATAGACGTTGTCTTGTATAACCTGCAAGATTACAGTGTGTGACAAGTTAAGGCGGGCGTAGCGTACCAACGACTTTAATCACCAGCACTTGTTAGCAAACGAAAGAGACTCAGCAATTTGTAAATGAATTTCTTTTATTGTGGCCAGCATACAAATCCATGCACAAACGAGCATTCAAAAGACATTGAAACATTTAAAAACACTCCATAAATGCATTTCAAAATTTTAAATATTTTCTTGCTGTTACTTCTCGCTTTTTTTCTCAATAAAGCCAAAGAAATTAAACGCATAAACGCTTAGCAGAGTTGAATAATAAAATAGAATCGCATTATTTTTACTTTGTTGAAAGCAAGAAAATTAATTAGCTGCTGCAAACAATAAACATACGACGGAAATTCCTTGCAACATGCTGGGGAGCAAATGCACATAGTCAGTTTGCTTTGTAATGGAATATAAATTCCAAAAATGGCCATCAGTAAAATGTATGAAAAGTGTGTAATTTTACTATTCCTTAAGCACTTTAATGCCACATAAAGTACCCGCCACACCTGTATCACAGTTAAGCAGAATTCTTTCAGTGTAATAAAAGAAGCTCAAACACACACATACACCTACAATTACAAGCACATTAAATAGTTGATAAAGTTAACAAAAATGTGTAAGCAGTAGTTTGCATATGAGTGCATCCCTGATTTTCCTACAAATATTTCATAAGTTTCAAGTAAAACTTTTTGTAATTTTTTTTTAGTTTTCAAATTTAAAAAATAGACTCTAAAGTCTGTATTGCCGTTTGCAAATAAAGAAAAAAACAGTTTCATTCCAGAGAAAGAATTTTATTTTCTGTTTGTAAAATTAGTTTTTGTTGAATAATATACTTCCAGTTATAATTTTATTGTCACTAAAACTTTTATTTAGAATTTTTATTTTTTTTTTATTAAAAGTTTTCTCTCTCACAGGTTGTGATGCAGAAAATTACTTTAGGCTATTCAGCTGCTTGTGTAAAATGAGATAAAATTATTTTTGTACAAAATCTGTATAAATAAAATTTATTTTCTGTTTGTTTGCAGAGACTATATGAACCGCCCACCCCCATTTTCAAAGATTTTCACTCACCACTGTTCATAAAAATGTATGCCGGT
Source organism: Thelaira solivaga (assembly GCA_947397855.1). Lineage (NCBI taxonomy): Eukaryota > Metazoa > Arthropoda > Insecta > Diptera > Tachinidae > Thelaira > Thelaira solivaga. The sequence continues at coordinate 846,775 of OX377614.1, forward strand.
ACTTAATTTAACCCTGAAATTATGTCTCTGATAATAATGGTGGCAAAAAACATAAGTCACTTTATAAAGTAGTGAATGGTGAATTTTTCAATGATTAAAAATTGTTAGATACGGCTTGGTCGGTCGAGACCAGGCAAAAACATTTAGTTTTATATAAAAAACTAAAATAAAAAATTTAAAAAATCAAGTAGCTAAAGAGCCAAAAGTACTTTTTTTTTTTTTAATTTTATTAACTTAAACAACAAGTGTCATAACTGATTTGATGGTCTTTAAGAATTTTAGCAACAAACAGTCATTCAGGCCTGAAACTGACGCGATCAGAGTTTTATGTACGTGTGCAGGTAAATGCTTGTATGTCTGTGTGTTTGTCTATCCGCAGCAGCAGTTGTTACCTTACAATTGCAATATTTTAATTCGTTTTTTATTTGTATGAATTTTATGGAAATGTTTTTCCCCCCATTTGCAATAAATTTTAATACTTTAATAAGCAGTTTTTGTTTTGTTGTTATTGTTTTTGTTTTTCTATCTATAACCAACTAGCCAACTGCATATGCTACGTTGATGGAGGATAAAAACAAACAAATAGAAACAAAAAATAAAAAAAAATACGGTCAATATGTATTTGTTATTACTGTTGTTGTTGACATAATCGCTATAGAATGGGTTTATAACAACTGCATTAACAACATGCAACTAAATGTGATTTATTTACAAACTTACAGGCTAAATCACATTTGGTTGCCAACGATATTTAAAACAAAAAAATAAAAAACATTTAAACACACACATACACATACGTAGCCAAACAAATAAATAAAAATTATGTGGTTTTAAAATGGTCACTCGCTGGTTTGTTGCTGCTGCTGTTGTTGTTGTTGTTGCTCTACTTTGTTTGTAGGAATTACACAGGAAATTGCAAATGATTTAATTGTAACGCTTTTGTATTTGATTAGAAAAAAAAAATGTTTAAAATGAAAAACGAAAAACAAAAACAAATAAAAAAAATAGCAACACAACAACAACAGCAATTAATTCTAAGCTAAACTTATTTAAATTTAATTTCAATTAATTTTCTAGCAGACTTAATTATAAAAAAAAAAAATAGCAAAAACAACAAAATAAATTAATTTAAATTAAAAAAAAAGGTGTAAACAAAAATAAAGTGTATGCGCAGCAGTTTTTTATTTCAATTTTATTTTCTGTTTTTATTTTAAAATGTGCAAAAATTAATAATTAAAATTTTACTTTAAATTAAAAATAAAAATAAAAAAATTTAAGGTGAGCGACTCTGGCAACCATTTGCTTAGAAACTCACAATTTACTTTCATTTAATTCCGCTTTTACGTAAACATTTCGCAAATCTGTTTAAAGTTTCTTTATTTTTGAGTCAGTTTTCAAGAACTCTTAGCTATTTCCCTGCACGAATGCTTTTTGCAATCGTCAGCCAGTTTCAGAAGGTGACTAGAAAATATTCCAGCAATTTTGCAATTCTAGTTCGTAATTGAATAAAATTTGCATAAACAATGTTGGAGACAAGAAATAAAAAAGTAAAAATCAAATACACAAATTGACACTCATTCCCACAAACATACTCGTAACACTCGTACTTACACACACCTAAACACATATGCTTTGTGCTTTGCGCTTTGCGCTTTATGGTTGTGCATTTAGTGTCGCCATGAAGTGCGTGAGGTGCTAATTGCTGGTAATAACAGTAATGGCAAAAACATTAGCATTAATGATTACGTCAACATTGTTTAGCCAGAAGAAAATAGCAAAGAAAGAAAGAAACCACAAATTAAGCCAGAGACAAACGAACTGACAATTAGAAAAATTACTAAATAACAGCAGCAACAACAACAAAAATTAAAAAAACAAAAAATTTGGAAAAATTTAAGCAACATGCTTGTTGTTGTTATTGTGTTTTTTGTAAAAAACAAAAAAAAAAACAACAAACTGAAATGGCGCACATTTTAGTGTCACAACAATTTTCGAATTGGCTGAACCAAGAAAATGCCCCCTTTTTAATAGATCAGTTCAAAAATAAAGATGGGATCGTGAGAGATATTTTTTTTCACTTCCGAATTAACAAAATTTAATTAAAAAAAGCATAAAGAATAAAACTCGGCTAGAGAGAAGAAGGCTGCTGATTGCACCGAACAGAAAGATTTTTTTTTTTTAAGTGAAGGAAACAAATAACGCTGAGGCCAGTGATTCATTAAATTTATGAAATTGAATTAATGAAATATTTTATTGAATTAATTTGTTTAATATTTCATTGAATTAACGAAATATTTCATTAGTTTAAAGAAACATTGTCATTGGAATAACGAATTTTTTCATTGATTGAAATATAATGAATTTTTTCTTTGATTTAATGAAAACATTTTTTTTCAATGTATTTGCTTTATTGCTGATCTGATGTAAGTGGATAAAGTGTCGCATGTGTAGTTGTTGTTTGTGTTTATTTGCTTTAAAAATTGCAAGTTGCTTCTGGGAAACGGTGTAGTTGTTCGATTTCAACCTAGATCTCAATTTTATTTCTCTAAAATAAACTTTATTGAAAAAAAAAAATACAATTTAATTTTTATAATCGCTGCAGCAAAAACAAAAAAAAGACAGAAATATTTATTAGCGATTTTGTTGAAATGTGTGGTGGCATTATTCAGTGCCACATTAAAGCCTTATGATTGCAAAACCGCCGCCGCCTATAACAAATGCTAATAGACAGTCAGCCAGCTAGTCTGTGAATGCCAGGTGCTCTTAAATTGTTTCCTTTGAACAAAACAAAAAAAAAAAAAAGAAAAAAATTGCTGGTAAAGCAACATGGGCCACCTTTAAGAAATGCAGAGTAAAAAATAGAAAAAATGAAAAATTTTAAGCCAAAAGGATTTTCAAAATAAAAATGATGCAAACTGATCCCCACTAACTAACGTTGAACACTAAAGAGGCGGCGGCGGCAGTCATGTAATTTTCAACAACGGAAATTGAGATATTTTTCATAAGTTGTGCATGATAATGAAAGCAAAAAAAGAAAAAGCAAAAGTTGTAGAAAATAATTTAAGTTGTAACAGAAGCACCAGCATCCGCATCAGCCTCACTATGCATTAACATGGGCCATAAGCAAGGAAAAAAACCAAAAGAAAAAACCAAAAAAAAAAGGAAAATGAACAGCAACAGCTACAGCATCTTGTGTTAAATGTTGCGCTTCTTCCTTTATTGCCTACCATCGGCTACCGAATGAAAAATAAATGTTTTCTTGCAATTAAGCCTTGATTAGCTTTAATCGTTTACTGATATTTATGTGTTTTCATTAACATTATCATCCACTTTTTCCTTTGCAGGCCATCAAGTGCTCCGTTGCTTCGTTCGTTTGTAAAAGAAAAACTCTTAAGAAAATCACACAGAACAAGTGATAATAATAAGAACAATTTTAATAAGGATGCACACTGTAGGCATCATTAACTGTTAAAAATGTTGCACGTACAAAATAAAAACAAAAACAAACAACACAAGAATATTTCCTGCTCTGATCTTGGTTTAAGTAGTTTTTTTTTCTTTTTTTTTTTAAATAAAAATTAAATAAACTTACCTTTGCAGAGCTTTCCAAGGGATTCCAATAGACTGCTATGGCATTGTGGGAGACTTCTTCAATGCAACCAACTAAGCCCACTGAATTCTTGGTATCTGCAAAATAAAACCAACAAAATTAAAAAAAGAATGAAAATAAAATTTGTAAAGAAAATAAAAAGCAAATGAAACGGGACGGGACGGGACGGGACGGGACGAGATGAAAAAAACCATTTAGTTAACGTTGGCCATGTACATGGCCCTGTGGATGGGACAAACAGCAAAGAGAATACAATTATGATTTGGTCATTTGTCATCTTTATTCACACATGCAACGTGCGAATGTGTGCCTGTGTGTGTTTGTTGGCATAATGAACACATACAAATTTTTCAGTTAAAACATATTAGCAATTACTTATCAAAATGTGTAGATCTACCATTTTAAGGCACAAACGAACATGCCATCGCTACAAGAGATCTTGGCATACAACGAGCGAGTGTATGATGACTCCACTTGGCTGCTTTTCCAATTAGCCAAAGAGAGACCCAGACTCTCCCCTCCTAAAGTCTATGGGAATCAGTATCTGCTCATGTGTGCCTGTGTGTGTCTCTTTGTAACCATGTGCTGAGTTGCTGTTGTTGTTGTTGTTGTTGTTTTGTTGAAAAAGTAAAGGCCTTTAATTTTTTATCAGCCATGAAATCTTCGTTATTGGGCATTGGCCGCAACAAATTCATTCGATGCGTATTCAATAAAATTACAAAACTTACAATCATCTCCAATAACCAAAAAGCACACACACTCACACACACTATCACAACAATACCAAATGATAAGCATCATTGGGCTTGCATACAAATAACCATCAAGACCTACACATGATTGTACTTTTGCTGGAGACAATTTATTCAATATGACACTTGTTGTAGAAATAAAGATTTTATTTCCCTGAGAATCAGGGACAGCAACATCAACATCAACATCAACAAATGGAAAATGAAGCAACATTGTCTCAAATTACGTATTAGCAAACATTCATGTTTAAATTGTGAAACCAAACCGAACCGAACTGAATAAACAAACAGACAGACAGACATACACTTGAACATGCATTAACAATTATTCTTGAACACGCTGGAACAATAACAATTCAAAGTAAACATCTTGTAGAGGCAAAATGTTCTTTTTTCCTCCCATCCACTATCTGTTGCATGTGGGTGTTCATAAAAATACAAAATTTATGTTTTGTTTTGTTTGTTTTTACTTTTGTTTTTTATGTGACAAGTCAGGGACTTTAATTTAAGTTAAATTTTAATTTTCATTCATTAAAGTCCTTTCAGATAATAAATGCACTTACCTGCATCTAAGATTCGTTGTTTAACAGAATGTTGTCGACTGTGCCAAAATTGCCAGGCCTTGATTTCATCTTCAGGAGATTTTTCCTCTCGGAACATTAACATAATCACACTCTGTAGACAAGAAAAAGAGAAAAAAAAAAGAGAAATTTAATTAAAAGAATCAAATCATTCAGTTGAGATTATTTTGGGTCATAAACAATTTCGTTAATTAAACAAACAGCAATCAAGTTGCCCTAATCCATTAAGTACCGACTAATTTTCCCACAATATTATGATCAATGCTTAAGCTGGAGAATGGGCGAGGCTGCCAGAGAAGAATATCGACATGCCCTGTGGCATTCCTGTCTCAGTCTCCCATCTTGGGAAGCGGGGTCTCAACGCACTATCCACCACAAGGGTCGACACTGAAACACTTGGAAAACACTTGGAAAATATGAGAATCAGCAATTAGTTATAACGATTTGCTACCAAAAAGATATTCAGAATCATGGTGAAGAAGATCCTAACAACCAAATCAAATTGACTTTTTATTTCATTTTCATACGATAGGAGATATTTTGTCTCCCAACAAATGACACTTTAAGCATCTACTATCTACTACAGACGCTGGATTTCGAAATTCCATTTTTATTTTTTAAAAATCTATCAATAAAATTTAATTATTTCTTGTACAAAATAATTGTTTATCAGCCTAAACGACCTCTGCAGGTTAAGTAACGAGGACACAGTAACAGCAGAACCTGTATAATGTCATTGTAATGGTCTAATTTGGGCTGAGGGCGTCACTAAATGCAACCGTCTGAAATGGCTGATAAATCACCTTTTGATTTTTTTCTATTTCTTCAATTATTTTTTATTTTTTTTAATAACAAATTCGAGATTAGTTCTACTTTGGTGACCTTGTTTTGCTCCTCATTCTAATTCTGCAGCTCTCTCTCTCTCTCTCTGCTTAGTGAAAGACAATTCAAACTTTATAGAAAAGAAAATTTGGTACCAAAAAAATATTGTGCTGAACAACTACGCCACTTCAGTTATTTAATTGGCAATTTTTTAATGGAATCAATTGCATCACTTTCTTTTTCAAATTTTTGTTTTTTTTTTAATTCATGAAATGAATCTCTAAAGTTTTTACTTGTGTAAATGAAGAGAAACGCGGCTTTAGTTTTTTTATTTTTTATTTTTTTTTACATTAAAAATCATCTAAATATTTGGAAAGAAAAAAATACTTTTAGTTTTTTATCTTTTTTTAATGGAATTTATTGAAATTTCTCGTTGTTGGTTTTACGAAATTGAATTTAATTTGAATGTTTATGGATTAAAAAAAAAAACTTCCACACGATCACCTTCGTTTAAAGCAAAAGTCAAAAGGTTAGAAATTTTCATTGGAGCGACTGCATTCCCATAAAAAAATATTTTTTTTTTTTATATCTTTTTGAAAAATTTGCATAAACCGAACATTAAGCGTTTCTTGCTACGCTTCGTTCCAAACGATCATTTTGATTTTATATTTTACTGGGTACGAAATCAAATTAATGATGTTTTAAAGCCAAAACGAATATAAAATTTAAAGAAAAAGAAACTAAATGAAGATGAATTTTAAAATGTTTTCCTGTGTGTGTGTGTGTGTGTTTATCTTTCAAAACGAGCATCTGCGAAAAACTACCCTTTTTCTAAAAGAAATTGATGCTTAAGAATTATGAAGACGAAAGTGATGATGATGATGATGCCGATGATGTTCTTAAAATTTGCTATGCTTAGTTAACACGATACGCTAAAGATAGATTGAGGAGTAGAACAGTTAAGATCCAGATTTGAATCGTAAATAATTTCAACAGAAATAAAAATTTGCATTCGATCCTTTCGGTTGGTTCGTGTTTTCTTTATCTTTTTTTTTTCTTTCGCAAAGCTGGCTGGGGATGTTGTTTGCTTAAAGAAGGGCTTATAGTTAAACAAACATAAATTAAAGTTGACACTTTAGTCGTTTATTTTTATTTAATTTTTTGTTTCTTTCTTTTCTTTTCAGACCTATAAATTTGTATTCACTTTTTGTTTTTTTTGGGTTTGAAAAAGAGAAACAAAAATTAAAAAGAAAAGAGCAGCAGCCTTAAGACACTTTGCTGTGTGTGTTTGTTGTTACTTGAGCCTTTAACATTATTTATGAGAAATTTATGCAAATTGTATTAAGTGCACTTTTTTTTCTCAATTTCTAAATGCAGCAATTTCATTATGACAACAAAAAGCAACAAAAATTTTGTTAAACTAGAGTGAAGCAGCAATTTTTCCTATTTCATGTTTAAAAATGAAAATATTTAATTAATAAATGGATAAATTAATATCATAAAATTAATACAGTTAAATATGGCTGTCTGTCTCTTTATCTATTCATTTGCTTGGCCTCCTGGCCAGTTAGTAAGTTTGTCACTTGGCAAGCGAGTCTTAATACGAGATGTGCCTGATTTGAAATTGTTTTCTTTCGATTTCTACGTTAAAGACCTCAAGGCTGGTTTTTCTTTTGAAAAATTATTTTTTGTGTAAGAAAACCACGCATAAACTAAATTAAAACACGCTGCATGTCTCGCATAGTCAAACGCACTTGATGTATTTGTTTGTACTTCCACTAAAGTCGTGGCTTTTTTTTGTTTTATTTTTAATAGACGAGTGAAAATCGCTAAAAAAAATAAACTAAAGATAAACAACAGCAACAGCAGCAAATTAAAGCTGGAGAAAATATTTAGTTTTCATTTTAATGTAAAGGAAAGTTTAAAAACAATTTTAAGAGATGACAAATTATAACATGAAACTAATAAATGCTTAGACACACACACGCAGACATTCAATAATACATACTTTAGCAGCTTTAAATTACAAATTTAGAAGCAGACATGCAATTAAAGAAAAATCGTTAAATTAAAAAAGAAAATATTAATAAAAGCAAGAGAAAAAAACGCAAACAAAAAAGGAATTTATTTCGAAACGTGTATGTACCCGAGACAGACGCAAAATAAAAAAAAAAAACAAAAATGTTCAATGGAAATGGAAATGGAAATGAACTTTAACAACAACAGTAGCAAATTGTAACAGTCTTCGTTCAAGTTTAAGAGCCTCTAAAAAAAAGACAAAATTTACATATCCTGTTTTATAGTTTATTTGTGTTATCTTTGGGTATGATTGATAACGTTGGCAACATCTCAATTACTCACTGCCTGTGCTGGCTGCTTATAAAAATAGAAACAGAACCAAACACTAGATTCGGTTTGTTTCTTGAGACTGCAAAGCAAACAGACAGCACTTGAGATGGTTAGAGAATGATTGCAAGAAAATAAAATCTAGTTTCTGCTTCCGTTCTCTAGTCAAAAAAAAAAAAAAATAAATAAAAATTAAAGCAGAGTAGAACAACAAATAAATCATTCATAGAAATGATTTATGATTTGATCATCATCACATCATCTCATCATCTACAGATCATTCAAATAATTGTCCTGATTTGAAATGACATTGACGAGTGCAGACACCGTTTTCATTTGCTCGTACTCGTCTGCATATTGATTTCCATAACAAAAAATAAAGACACAGAAGAAGGGTTGTTTCCCATTTAACTCGGAAGTGCTAAAATTTTAAATCATGCAGAACATGACAAATCACTGCGAGTTTGTTTACACAACTTTTTTTTCTGTTTCTGTTTCTCGCAATTTCAAAAAAATCTTCTTCTCCTTAAGCCACAGACAGACTGTCTGTTTTTCTGGGTTGTTTTCTGCCTGCCAGCGATTTTTGTCAGCTCTTGCTTTCCCCCCTGCATTCGTAATGAAAAGCTTATGCTTTTGTGTCCTTGTCTGATTGTCTGTTTGTCTATTTAAATATTTATTTAACAATTTCGATAAAAGAAATTATTCTGAAGATTGCGCTGAGTTTTATTTTGTTTTATCTTAAATAATTCATACGAATATTTCTGATGGGGTGCTTCACAAACAGCTGAGTGTGCTTTGTGTTGTGATGAAAATTTGCCAACGGTAGTCTTACCTTTACTGTTGTATTTTTAATTGGCTTATCGGGATCGGGAATATATTCTAGGGTGATTCCATAAAATTGTCCTTTGTTGATGTATGTTATTCGATCATCTTCTCGTCTTTGCGATGAACTAATTGGCGACTCTAGATGATATTTGAAACCAACATTTGTGAATCTAAAATCAAAAGAATTTAAATTATTATTCCGTGTCTTTTTTAATTCAATAAATAACAATAAAAAGTAAGAATTCACTTCGGTTGTGAGAACTGAATTTGTTAATAGTGAAAAATTCAGTTGTTGTAACAACAGAAATTCGATACTAGCATCTAAAATTTTGTTATCTTAATAATATTTTTATCATCGTACCTCGTAAATTCGATTATCCCAATTGAAAGTATTAATGGGCAGTAAATATGTGAGAACTAAATTTGTTATCAATTAAAAATTTAGTTGTGATAAACGTATTTTTTAATTGTGACAATAAAAAATTGGTCTTACAGTTATAAATATTATTACTAAAACTAAATTTCGGTCTGCAGTAGCGAATTCTAAACTATCACAATCGAATTTTTGATTGCAAACAAATTTAGTTTTCACAACCGAAGTTGTTTTTTAGTGTGTACACTAGGAAAACAACTTCAGCTGGGAGAACTAAATATGTTTGCAATAAATAATTGAATTTTGAAAATAAAATTTTTCAGTTGTAGCAACCAAAATAGAGCTGTAAGACCGATTTTCTATTGGTACAATCCAAAAATTCGACCGCCACAATTGAATTTTCTATTTCTAAAAAATTTAGTTTCCCAACTAAAGTTTTATTTGTTAGAATTTTGTTGATTGCAAACCAGGACAAAGACCACAAAAATATTTATTTTTAGAGCTTAGTGGAGGCTTAAAGAAGCTCGTATTCTAAAACAAGCCTTCATTTTACATAAAAAAATTAAACGAGCGATCACAATTAGTCACAAACACCAGCAATTCATTTACTTGTTTTTAAACAAATAAATTCTTATTTGAGGAAAACTAATTCTCTTCAACTAGTGACTTGAACACGTTCATGCTCACCTTCCAACGCGTAGAACAACAACAAAAAATTTTAAAATTTTAATTTCAAGCGACAACTACGAAACGTTTTAAAAAAGTGTTCCTTAAGTGTCTGTTCTTTTTAATAGAAAACGTACAATTTCGGTTGGAAATTTTTTTCCAATCAAAAATTCGGCTGCGAAAATAAAATTTTTTAGTTGTAGCAACTAAAATTCAATACTACACTCGAAAATTTTGTTCTAATAAAAATATTTCTAGCTGTAAGACCGATTAAAAAATCCGGCTTCCACAACTAAATTTTTGATTGCAAAAAAAAAACCAAAGTGCGTTCACAAAATTGTTTTTGTTATGCTTGAGGGTGTGTTTTGGGCTCTGTTTTGCTTAAAAAGGTTTACTTCAATCAACTACAAAAACAAAACAAACAAAAAATGGTTTAAAATGACTTACATTTTTGGTATTTGTATTTTATCAGCATCATTTTGTCGTCCAAAGTCATGCCATGGCCTTGAACGAGTAGCACTTCCATTGGCACTGGTGCCGCCTAACGATGTGGTGGGACTATTTTGGCCACCATGCACGCTGACAGTACCACGTTGAATGCTGTTTACAGATACCGGTAAGCCGCCATTGTTGTCCAATAATGAGCCCGGCTGGCAAAGTTCCGTGTAATCAAAGGACTAAAATGGAAAACGAAAAATAAAAAGAAGAAAATGAAATAAAAACATTGTCTAATCGTGTCTAAAAAAATTAATTTAATTAAAAACTAAAATATTTAGAAGTTGTTTTTTTAAATGTGCTGTAAATTAGGACGCTACACGCATTCACTTTATCTTTTTTTTGTCTACTATTTTAGCGAAATATTTTACCAGTTTTGCTTTTGTGGAGAAGAAAAATACTAAAAACAAAGTAAAAAACAAGGTTCGTTTGAGCTGAAACAAAAAAAGGTGCAACATCTGATCAATCACAAACAGCTGGCCAAGACAAAAAGTGAAAGAACGAGAGAGAGAGAGAGAGAGAGGGCTAGAGAAGTTCTTTGTTTCCTGCCCTGCCTTTGTCTTGCTTAAGCCAGCGGTTTGTGTTGAAGTGGGGGAATTAAATAATTTTTTATTTAAAATTTTTGCTTCATTTTTTTTTGTATTTACTTTCAACTTACCTGTTGTATATTGTTTTGATCACGGGGTGTTATAGCATCTGCTCCTATGCCGGAATCAGGACTGGGCAAGTCGACTGTTAGGCCTGCTGCTGTTACTGCCTTTGCATAGATGGGTGTGCCGCTATTGTTTTTTGTAAGATTTGATGATGGGTGGGGAGGTGGTACGCCACTGTTGGCATTTGTTGTTGTAGTGAAACGTCCTTCATAATTTGTTGACGATTGGGGACCATCGTTGTCACCGTATATAGCGCGGGTCGGGGCATAGCCTTGGCCATCTGTTGTCGTAAAGTATTCACGATAGTAGGGCTCGGAAATAAATGTAGTTGTTGGTGCTGTTGTCAAACGACTAGTCGTGTACATGCCATAACCATCGTTGCCAATATATGGACCAGGACTTGGTGTTTGTGTGTTAACATTGCCGCCAGCACCAACAGCTGAATTTTGATGGGAACCCTAAACACAAAATTTAAAATAGAAAAAAATTATTATCGCTGTGCGGTATTTCGGTTTTTTTTTTTTTTTTTTTTTTTTTTTTTTTTATTGGTGTTGCTGTGTAAATGTTGTTGCTGTCGTTAAGAATGACCCGAAGGTTCTTTTTAATTTACAAAACTTTAAGAACAAATTACAAGGAAGTCTTCTGCTTTAATTTCAACTTCTGTGCGGGCACGAAGTGTATAAAATTATGAACTCAAGTTTCTTTTTTGTCGCAAATCTCAAGTCTGCGGAGGAGTCAATTTTCAAGTGTTTTTAATGTTCATTCGTCTGACTGGCTGCATGACTCGCCAGTGGCTTAACTGGCGTGTGTAAGGAACGTGTTCTTTTCAATTTTTTTGTTTTGTTGTTTCTTCTCTCAGGTTTGAAGAGATTCCGGTTTAGTTAATACTGGCGCTAAATCATTGTTAATTTTTTGTTGGCAGCCTTCTTTTTTATGTTGCCGTTCAAGTGCAAAGGAGCCCGAGTAGTGAATGAATGAATAACTGACTGAATGAATGAATTTGTTTGTTTTTCTTTTTAATTTTCTTTGCCGAACATGTATTTTTATAACTTTTAAAACGGTTCAACCTGTTCCAAAGTATAAAATACGAAATTGCCTACCGCAACAGGCACTGCATTTGACACCACATGTCTTGAAAATGAAAACGAATTAAATCGAACAACAAAATTATTTCTTCTTCTGCATGTTGAACATGAGTGTGAGAACTTTCATGTCGTTCCTAAGAAAACAACAACAATAACACCAAAAATAATTACAATAATAATTTTAAATGAATACGAGTATTTAAATTAATTTTTTTTTTATTCAAATGGCATCGTATCCTTGACCGTTTGGGTGTTTAACTTACCTGCAGATAAATTTGTGTGCCGCCGCTGGCAGCGTACATGGCTTCCGTGTGATTTGTTGGACTTCCAGGACTGAGGGGCGGTTCTTTAATATGAATTTGTTGTGTTGGCGAGGGTGATTGTTGTAACACAATAACCTGTTGGAAATTTTTTTAAATAATTTTTTATAAAATTTACAAATTTAACAAAAACTATTTTCTCATTAAAACAAAATAATTGAACAAAAAAATCTGCTTAAAAGAAAATTAAAAAAAATTACAGTCGCTCTACTCTAACTGACGAGCTAAAAATTAATTTAAGTTATAATTTCAATCCCAACAAAATTTAAAATGAGAAAATTTGATAAAAGCAACAATTTTCTTTTTTTTAGAGGAGAATTTCTTATGCCTGAATCTTTTCAATGCAGTTCTGCAAGCCACATACACACTGTCAGCTGGGTAATTGTTATGACTGACCGAAACACCTTGGAACTTTTCTTCACTATGAATGTCTGTGTGTGTATTTCAATTAATTGTTCGTTACAAGAACACTTCTTTTATAAAACACTTTAAACACTTTGAATTATTGTTGTCAAGTGTTGTTTTTTATTGGAAAGTCTATAATTTGAATGACCACGAAATTAAAATAATGAAAAGGTGCGGCTCTCAATTGATTATAAAATTTCAATTCTTTAAAATTTTAATACTCGAGTTTTGTACATGTGTGTTGTGTGTATGTGTGTGTGTGTGTGTGTGTGTGTGTCATAATAATAAAATAAGGTCTGTCTTAATTAATAACATAAAATAATTATGCTTAATTAACACACACAAAAAAAAACAAAACGAAATCTTGTTCGCCTGCTCAATCATAGTGAAAATGATTAATTAAATGGAGAAGAAATAGTTGACATTGTGATGCCAACAATTTTATTAATTAAATAAAACAATTAACTATTTGTTTGTTGGGCAATAAATTCAAACAGCCAAAAATGTGTAATTCAATTAAAATTTCAATATTTTTGAACTGAGAAAAACAAAAACGACTAAATTTTTAAACTAAATGAGAATTAATTGACAAAAAGTAAAAAATAGGGATTATCAAGAGCTTTAAATTTAATTTCTTTTCACTTAAGTCTTTCTGGAAGTCGAAATTCCGATTCCTCCCTAGACGCTAGGTGTTTTCTACAGACAATATTTAGTTTTTGATTTGCTGCAATTTGTATGTTCACGTTAGTAACAATCAGTTGACCAAAAATCAATTTCTAAGCAAAAGAACAAGTAAATCATTTTGAATTTAATTTTGTTTTACAATGATGCCAACTTTATTTTGTTATGCAAATTTTAGCATTTTTTAATTATTTCTAGAGCTTAATTTTTCCTAAGTTTTTGTTACAAGCCAGTTTAAATATTTTATTTCAATTTTAACCATCTAATTTACGTTCTATTATTTTAATTTCAATTGATATTTTGAACACTCATTTGTCTTTTATTAATTTCCGTATACGAATGCTGGCTGGGATAGTGGTTTCATTAATTATTAAAAGAAAACAAAAATTTATGAAAAATTTACTTTAACTACAAATTTAACAACAAAATTATAGAAAAAAAAAAACAAATGAAAAATAAAAATAAAAAGATTTTAGCTCTTGTTGAATGCTTTGAATTAGAGTCCTTAAATTGTTATTCTGTATGGCGATGCGAAATAAAAATGATACGAAATTAAATTACTCTGTAATACGTAAGTGCTTTACAACGTCGTTTAATATATAAAAATATCCTGCAATAATGAAAAAACCAAAGCAAAACCGAGTAACTCCCTTGGCATTTTTGTTTGTTTCCTTGTTTAATATGAGTTCTGCTTTGCCTATAAAAGTTTTCTTTATTTAATTTCCACACGGCTGTGTGTAGGATTTAATGTGGATCGAAACTTTGTGAAAGGAAATTCTCTAGAAAACAAAACTGTCTATTAAAGTCTATTCAAAGAATGTAATTCATCACCTGGGTCTGTGTAAAAAACAATTTTTTTACTTTAATTTTATTAATTTTAATATTTTTTAAATCTTAATTAAAACAAGCTAATGGAATTGCTTTATTTTTTATTCCACAAAAAAAAAAAAAAAAAAAAAAAAAGTTTTATTTTCAGCTTAATGGCATTTATACGTGATAATTTAAAAACATTTTTGTTTCTTAATAAAATATAAATATCAAAGTCGCACACACACACACACACACACATACAAATTTGTATATTAAACAATTTTAATATTTAAGGGGACTGCAAACGTTTATTTTTGAAAATGTCAAATGTTTAAGCAATTAAGACGCCATTTTTATGAAACAAACAAACACAATAAATAAATAATTTATAAATTTTTAAAAATGTTCGACAGCAATAACAACCAGCATATCTACTAAATATTTATATTAAAACAAACACACACACACTAACATATTTTTTTTGTTAATTTAAATTTATATTTTTATAAAAAAAGAGTCACAAAAATTTAAATATCAGCAGTGGGCGAATTTATTGTTACTCTTTTTTGTTAATTGAATTGTGTTTAGTGTTTTTAATGTATTTCTAGAATCCAAGTTAAGTTTTATAAAAAATGTATCGCTTAATACTCACATTAAAATTTAAATAATTTTAAAGAAAAAAAAATTGAAAATTTCCTTTCTGGTTTCATTTAACACATTAACACGTTATAGAATATTTTGTTTACTTTAAAGGCCATAAATAAATAAAATCAAATAAAAAAGCAACAACAACCATGAAAATATGTCCTTGAATTTTAAAATGATGCATTTTGAAAAATATAAAGAAATAAAATAATAATAAAAACCATAAATTTTTATTATTCAGACAAAAAAATGTCATTAGGAAACGATTTTATTATTATTTTTTCTGTCTTTAATTTTTAATTCAACGAAATGAAGCTGATAACATTTCAACAAAAAGATTTAAATTTTTTTAAGCTTTCGAGAATAAGAGAAAATGTGAGCATTCTAGCCCGTCCTGCTAACTGATTTAAAAATAAAGGGACTTTATGGTTTTTTTTTCAACATTCCTTAACTGGCTTGTTTTCATTAATATTTGTGTTGTATTTAGTACCAAAAAAATTAGTTTTCTTTGACCATAAAGTATAAATCAAAATGATGTTTCATTCAAAAGAAATTTTTTTTTTGATTTTAATTGCTGGAAAAAGAAAATAAAGTTACGTTCACATTAATCAAATCTTTGAGGAAACAAACACTACAAAAGAATTAAATAAAAATAATAATGCAAATTGCCTTTTAGTAAAAGTTTAAATAACTAAAAGTTAATATTTTTTTATTGAATATGTAACTGATGGTGTATATAGATGATGGATCAAATATTTAATTAATGTTTGCTCTTTAACATAACGTTGGAAATGAGAAGCATCTCCAGCATTTATTTCTATTAACATGGTGTCACGGTACTACACGCATCTTAACTTACTCTATTGAACTGAATTTCAAAATTCTAAGCAAAATATGTAACAAAGTAGATTTACTTTCCTACATAAATATACGACAGCAGCACAAGAGTACAACTGAAAGTCAACTTTTGGACCAGAGCAACCGAAAACTGTTTTCAAAGTATTCCCAAACGCTGATTTCAAATCTGAAGTCCGTTTTTTAACTGGCTATGATTTCCAAGAAATACCGCTGTTTCCTAAATTCAAGAAGAGACATGACATATAAGTAAGGGATATACATAAATATTGCTTATTTTACTTGACTATAAAAAAAATCGAAAATCCGCAACGAAATTTTCTTTGAGCTGCGTGCTGAATTATTTTTAAAACGGATCAATAGTTTTTAAAATATCGCAAGCCTTGTGACGGAAAAATTAAATTTTTAGTTTTCGAAAAATTATTTAAAATAAAAAGAAATAAAAATCCACTCGGCCATAATCATAGTCGCAAAAAAGTAGGCTTTTATTAAGAGCTGACTTTTGTTCATTAGATTTTAATGAATTTAAAATCGTTTTTAAAAAGATACCGACTTTAGACTGTCTCTAGCCGCATAAGTTATAAATAAGCGTACCGCTGAAGAAGTTTTGATTTTATTCCAAATAAAGTCATTCTATCACACTGTGAAAGACACCATTTTGCTAGAGACAAATGTTGCCATATGCGCCTGCCAATGTTTCTTTGGCGGGCTTGATTGCATTTGGGAAACTGCTGAAAAGCTTATGGCAGCTTGTGAAACAATGAAGTACCATCACCTAATTGGAAATAAAATCAAAAGTTGCTTAACGATTTCAATGCAATTTTGTTAAGAACTTATGGGGCTCGAGACTGAAATTGTAAATAATTTCTCGAAAATGAAAAAATTCATTAAGCTTTAAGATTGTTGCAAAATTTATTTAGTTTTAGATTTAATATTTTTTTAAAAATTCTAAATTTTTAATTAAAAAAAACGATTGATTAAATTTAAAAATATTTCGTCTAACAGAACTATGATCATCAGCTCATTGATGAAGCATAAAATAAGAACGCCTTAAGAGAAATTTTGTGGCGTAATTTCGGATTTTTGTTTTTTTCAACAAATAGAAGCAACTGTGTCCAAGTAATGCCTATATATGTTATGTCATCTCCTGAAAAAAGAAACTAAATTACGGTATGTCCTGAAAACCAAAGCTAATTAAAAAAAGCAGAATACTTTACCAACAGTTTTCGATGGCTCTGGTGCATACTATGGCTCTGGTGTATACTATGGTCACATAACACAAATATTTGACGAAATAAGCATAATCACTATATCTTCTATATACATTTTGAAGAAATATTGGCTTAGAATAGTTAAATTTTAATAAACTTTTATTATTCTGTTTTTGGAATTAATTTTATGTAATAAAAGTCATGTTAGACTACAAAAATATTTGCCAAAAAGTAGTTGTTACACTTATTGCGACAAATATTTGTGCTGTATGATCGTAGTGTAATTATGCAATTTTTATAGCAAATGCCACGCCCGTTAATTAAACTAAAGAAGAGTTTTAGAATGATGCCAGAAGTCTGCAGATAATCAAGTAAACAAATGATTCTATACGTTCATAAGCATACACACACATACACATCTATAGATAACTATTAATAGATTTCTTTAAGGGCTTAATTGAAACCTTGGAACTTAATTTAATTTAATTTATTTTTTTTTCTAGTAAAATATTTAAATAAAAATAAAAATGCTTTTATTTTAATCATTTTTATTAGCATCTTAAAAACCTTCATTTTAGCGCATGAACGCACACGCACACAGACATATATAAATTAAATATTGTTAAGATTTTAAAATGTATTTGTCTTGTTGTCGCTTTTAACGCAGCATGTGCATTTTAGCCCAAGAGCTTATCTTTGAAATATTTCTTTTGAAACTCTATTTCAAATCAAAGGCCGTGGAAAAAATGTAAATGTAAAACAAAAACAAATTTTAATGCAAATTAAAATCAATTCGAAGGCATAGTAAGTTTGTGTGTCTCGTTGTTGACATAAAATATTTACAAAAATAACAAAAATTAAATAATTTATTAAATAATTTATTTTGTTAATTTCGTTATGAAGAATAAAAAAAAACTTAAGTTGAATTCAGCTAAAGTTTTTTTATATGTAAATAAAATTTAACACGATAGATTGCGAATGAATAGTGATAATGCTGATGCTGATGCTGACGATGACGATGAGGATGAGGATGATGCTGTTGCTATTGCTTACATTTATATTATTATTTATGTTGTTATTATTATTGTTTTTTTAAACTGCTTATCTTAAAGTTTGGCTTAAAGCCAACATACACACGTACGTACATACGTATTGTATTAAATATTTAAATTATTTTTATAAAACAAAATGTTGGCTTAAATGTGCGTTTAATTTGCATTTTCGTATTGTTAAAAAAAAATGGTTGGAAACAAGACTTTGAACACAACGACATTTTGTTAACTATTATTGCTTTTGATTTTTTTAATCTTTTTTTTTTCTGTCCCAAGACCTTGACTAAAAATCACATACAAAAGGTATGTGTGTGTCTGTGGTGATGAAAGTGTGTGTACAAAAAATAAACCAAAACCTGATGACGCGCAAGAATAAATTTAATTATTTTTATATAAGCGCACACACACACACACACACATGTACAAGGATGTATGTGTATAAATAAATTATCAATAATATAGTTTATGGCAACAATAAATTTTTAATGATTGTGACAAAATCTTAAATCTCATATGCATGTGTATATACTGTGTTTAAGTATGTGTGTGTTAGTGTGTATGAATTAAATTTAATTTATATTGTTTTCGCTTTCAGATTCTTTGTGTTTTATTTTTGTGCTCTATTCTTTATTGATTTAACAGGAAATGAATCTTTAGAAAATAATCATAATATGCAGATGAGTTTTTATTTTTATATTTTTGTTTCGTTAATATTTTATTAAAAAAAAAAAAATTAATTATAAATAAAATAAGGCAATTAAAGATTTTGATAAACGAATTTTAAAAATTAAAGTGACCAATATTGTATGTACGCATGCATGTGTGTGTGTGTTTGCATAATAATAATTTAAAGAAGTCACACAATAAGAAATTCTTAATACAAAAGTGAAACTGATTTGTGTGATTATGAACGCAACAGGTTGTTTCTCTGTTTGTGTGTGTGTGCGTGTTTAGAAATATTTTTTTTTTTTGAACAGGATAGATCGTTTTGGTTCAGCTTCAGTTGATTTTTATTTCTTTTTTTGTTTTCTTCCCATCATGAAATTATTGTTTTCAAAGACGCATGTGTTCAAATCGAAAGATTTAAGACACAAACATTATGTTGTGAGGGTGCTCAAGTTGTGTGTGTGTGTGTGTATGAAGTATGTAGCCGATTTACGCCAGCAAGCCAATAAACACATCCCACCTACACAAAGCCATACACTCTCGCTCACACACACATTCGCTTACATTTAAGCACTTACAGATTCATAAACTCATGTAAATGTGGGTACTTGTGATTGTGTGGTGTTTGCTCTTTAGTAATAACAAACCATATGCTCTTGACGTTATTGATGTTATTTTATTTATTTTTTTGTGTTGCATTTGTTATTGATAAGCACTTTTCTGGTTTTTCATTCTATTTTGATTACAGATTATTTAAAACTAGAACCATAAAAATATAAATTCCTATGAGCGCGATATGTTGTACGCAGGTACACTTATCACTTGTATCAAATAATTATTTTTTTTTCTTTTCTAATTAGTTGACAATCTGACTTTAATTATTAATTTTTTTTCTTCTTAATGTGCAAGTAGGTACCTTTTTTTATTATTAAAAATTAAATTTAATTTGTGTATAAATTCTCTTTTGGAATATCTTTTGTATCTTGTTAGGAATTAAAATCTTTGGTGGTTTATTTTTTTTATATTTTTCAATCCTTTTTAACATTCAGGTAAAATTAATTTTATAATTTTTGTTTCAAGATCGTTCCCGCTTAAAATTCTATAACAAAAGAAATAAATTGTTTTTATTTGTATTGTTTAGTAAACTAACGGGACATGCGTTTTAGAGAACGACCTTGTCAAGACCACGTTAAAAAGATGACTAAAGGTATGTAAGACTAGTTGTTGGTTAAGCCTCATATAAAACCTACTCTACTAGTTGAAACACAAAAACAAATCCAGCAATTGATCAAACCAACCACCACCATTATGGTATGCACGAGTATGTTGAGGTGTGAATATCAAAATAAAGTTTTAAACAAAAAAAAAATAATTCAAGTCTTTAAGTGAAACAAACAAAATTAAGGGAGGATTTTCTGTTTTTGGTTTTTTTTTTTTTTTTTTGTAATAAGACAATCTTCAACATGCCAATTCTATGTGTTTTGAAAAGTTCTTGCCTCCATTATTTATCGCAAGCGCTCGCTCGATCTATTCTTAGATACACGATTGCTTAACACTTTCAGATCGATTAGTTTTTTCTGGTATGAATGCTCTCTTAGAATTTATGGAAAAGAACTTGTCTACAGCCACACATTGTGGTTTGTTGTTTGCAACTTGCTGCTTAAGCTGAAATTGGTATCATACAACTTGCCTGCAATATGTTGTATCGAACTACATCATACTACAATCAATTTGAACCCCATTTGAAAAAAAATGGCCTCGCATTGGTTAGTGGAAAAGAGATGACAAGTGTTGCCAGCACATGTTAAACAGAGATGCAACAAACAGCGTATAACTGTTATAAGTTTGCTTAGACTTAAGCACACACACAAACACACACACACACACAATGCGATATGACAGTTTTCGTAATGTTTTCATTTAGCCAATAGCTAAACGTTTTGCTAGCGATTCAACCACTGCATGCATACAAATAATAAACACATCAACCAACGTGTACACACAACTAAATGCTAAGGAGAGCAAATGAACAACAAAAAACAAAAACAAAAACAAAACAACAATAAAAGAGCAAAACTCATATGCATGCAAACAAATTTAAATTGTCAACAATTAAGCTAAGCCAATTGCAAAGCTACATGCTCACACACAGTCGCACACACACACAGTTATGTTTGTGTGTATGTACATACACAGAGCTAGCAGATACTCTATTTCAAATGCACAAAATGCAAGAACATTCCGTAAGTGCTTGTACGTGTTGTTTGTCACATCGCCAGCATGAAATACGAAATACCCACCCGTCCGAATGAAAGAATGTTAGAAAATTAATAAAAAAAAAAAAGAGTTTCTCTGTTAAAGCTTATTTTACAGGCAGACAGACATGCAGAAAAGAAAGATAGGAAACATGCAAAAGAAGGTATTTTTTCTAAAAAGGATGAAGAAAAACTTAAACCTTTTCTTTCGATTTTTAATTTTTTATTTTTATTTTTTTGCAGGAAACTATTTTCAGTTTTAATTCGCAACAAAACTGGTTAATGCGTGTGGCGTCCTTTTAGGTTTTTATTAAAAAAAAAATAATAAATAAAAAAGAAAATATTTTTTTCATAATTTTTTAATTTTGTTTTCAACACCTGCTGTTGATATAAAATCCATTCAACATCCCCTTTTGACAGTTCCTGTTTTTGTTTACTTTTTGAAAAAAAAGGTGATTTAAGGGGTTTCTTTGTCACCGATTGCATGCACTCGACAAACACACTCACCTTTTGTCCGCTACTGACTGTGGAGCCATTGCTAGCGGTACCGTTCTTGGGATCCTTACGTAAATCTTCCGGTTCTCTTTTAATATTTATTGTTGTTGTGGCAGCTTGTTGACGATGTTGATCAGCTGTTATGACCACTGTACCTGTACCCCCACCAGTTGCACTAACTATGGTTGACTGCTGCTGTTGTGCCAACGATGTTGTTGTGGTGACATTTGCGGCAGCAGCCGCCACTGCAGCCGTAGTTGCTGATGGGTGTGAGCCAAGCAATAAGCCTTGTATTTCGTTTTGCGATAGGCTCGACACATCAAGAGGTGTGGTTTGGCCATTTAGTTTTGTACTGGCAGCGCTAAATGCAACAAATAAAAAAATGAAAAAAAGAGAAGAGAAGAAAAAGAAAAAAGAGAGAAGAAAAAAAAAACAAAAAAAGTTAAATTAAGCAATTAAAATATTTTGTGCAACAACTATGCGAACAACCACTTGGTAACAAACAACAAAACAAAAATTGCACAATCAAATTACTTTTGATTTTTATTGTCCATTTTGCACATTTTACCCATTTTGTCACCTGAAATTTTAGAATTTTTTTTTCAACACACACATGCACATAATCATTCATGTGCAAACACACCAAAGCGTTGGATAGACATATCAAATTTCAACATCAATCAATGCATTTGTGTGCGTATATTCTCACACAACGTATGCATGTGACTTCAATTTAAAAAATAAAACGCAAGCTATTGATGTTAAAATTTGATGTGTGTATCAGCCACTTAACGCACGTTATTTTATGTTTTTTTAAATTTAATTTTTTTAAATGTTAAGACACAATCGAATGAATTTTTCGAATAACCAATTTGAAGAGCAACTCCTCATTTAACTGATGTTTTTTATTCTAGTTGATCGCTTGTGTTTTGTGACTTTTGTTTGGCAAATTAAATAAAACAATTCGAGATTAGTTTTTTTTTTTCTTTCAGAATCTTGTTTATAACATCCTGCAGATAGAACATGCAATTTATTTAAATAGAGTTCACTATAGCCTTAATCGACTGTGGTATGATGATTATGAGTGTCTTTGTCGTGACGAAATCAGTGATATGTGGCAGCGCCGACCATACGTTTTATATGGGACAACGACATTCGTAATTAAGCTGGTTGTTTACGTATTTCAAATGTATTTTAAAAAAATATTTTTATTTTATGACTTAATCGGGGCCACTACGACTTTACATTTCGCCATTTTCCAAAGTGTTATGTGGACCCAAAAGTGCTACAAAAGCGTACTTGAAAGCCACATATTTAATATTTTATAATAAAAAGTGCTTGTAAAACTTTTCAAGCCCTTTAGTGGACACTAGCTAAAGAATTTTGCTTACTTTTGAGGCCTTTTTAAGCTGAATATCAAAATGTTGCCTGTGATTTTTACGCATACCGCGGTATTGCCGAGCATAAGAACCGCATTTAAATCTTGAAACAAAATGCTGGTCACTATCTTTTTTTTTCAATTAAAGTACGTAAGTAAGTAAATTGCTTTTAGACTGCGCACAATATTTTCCAAGTATCAGTTAGTTAAAGATGCTGAATACGATGAAACAGAAAAAACAGCAAAGAGTTTTCTGTAGTGTCGTTGCGTAATCTGTGATCACACACGCACATATAGGCAGCCAACAGCAAGTAAATAGCAGCAGCCAATAATGAATACATTCCATTTCTCAATTAAGTTTAATGTTTTCTGGTCTAACAAATTTGACTTAATGAAAAAGGAAATTGAAAAATATTTCAATATTTAATTTCATCATTTTATTGTAATTGTACATTGACACTTTGCAATTAGTTTAGGCATTCACTCAAATTGGTAATAAAATCCTTAATTTCTATTTATTTATTTATTTTCTTTTTCATATTTTTTATTTTATTCGCCGTTGCTATTCGCAGCCTTCCCAATTACGGCGATAATGATTATAATTGTTTCGTTATATATTTTTATGGTCTCTATTGCTTAATAAGAAGGCAAGAACAGACAGACAAACAACTGAAATGATCAAACGAAATGATGTATCAGTGCCACTATCGCTGCTATTTACTCTGCATGAAGATGCCAAAGTCAATGTGTGATTGCATACCCCTGCTAAATGAGATACGAGTGCCGTGATAATAATGAGCAAAATGTTGGTGGTGATAATGATGCCAAGTGATTGTTGGTGGCAACCACCACCATTTACAATAACAACAACAACAATAATAACCTACTGCAATAACAACTTAATTGAACTTGAAATACAGTAAACCAAGAGATCAACAAAACCAAAACATCAAAACGAACTCGTTTTTTATTTTTTTTGTTGTTGTTTGAATTGACTCCAACTTTAAAAATAAACAAACCAAAACAATGTTGTCTTTAACAACATATACTGCCTATGAAAACCAAAAAAAAAAAAAAAAAATTAAATTGGTTGAAACAACAACAATAAAACACAATAAGCTATTCTAAACACGCTCCTATAATTTTCATTATGATGCTGTGAGTGTATGTGTGTTTGATTTTTCTTTTAATACGAAAAATTTCATTTCTTTTATAAATCGTTTGTTGTTTAGCAAAAAGAAAAAATCAAAATATTGAAAAAGGAAAAAATGAATGCACTTGCAGCAACTAACTAGACACTTGCTGGTGCCACCAGTGCAGCGCAGTGCAGTGGTTTCACTTGTTTCTCTTGGCGTTGTTGTTGTTGTTATTATTTTTTGATTTGGTTTTAATGTTATTGTGGTTCCAAGATTAAAAAATTTTATCCAAACCAAAAACAAAAACTGGCAGCGAATAGTCAAGTTAGCATACTCACACATACAGGCAGCCAATGAACCACAAAATTATGTTTTATTTTCCGCCAAAAAGAAAAGAAAAAATGCAAGCAGGCACGCGTCAACAATTTAATGCCACAAATCTTTTGAATATTCATTCAGCTCTTTAAATTACAACAAAAGAGTCTGTCAAACGCGTTCTGCAAACTATGAAGCAAAAAAAAAACCGAAAAGAAATAAAAAAACAATAAAACAAAACAGAGACTGGCTGCTCATTTACACTGCACACATACACACAGCTTACGTGCATAAAATGCTTCGTCTTGTTGTTGTTTTTGGTGCTTGTAATCCAGAAAATCTGGTCTAAAATTTGTTTATCTTTTATTTTATTTTATCTGTTGAAAACGACATTCAAGAGAAGATCGATTGGACAGACACGCAACTGCTGTTGAGGGTGTGGAAAAAATACAATAACAAAAACAAACAAACAAACAGGTGTTTGCTTATAGTAATTCAATAATAATGGCCTTGTTTTTATGGGTATGCGAATTAAATAAAGGAGAATCCAAATAGAACGAATTGATTTTTTTTTTCTTTTTTTTTGGAAAAGCGCAAAGAACGAGATGAAAGTGAATAATAAAGTTTTGCTGATGATGAAGCTGCAAGACAAAATAATTTTTGATCTGAGAAATTCTGCCAGACACAACAAAACTCTTTTATTTTTTATTTTAGAAACTCTTGCTCATTTTGAGTGCGAAGTGGAGGTGTTTACTAGGCTTAACTAAAAAATGCTTATAAAACGATCCATTTTGAAAAAAGATTTTTTTTTTTAAAAAAGATAAATTTTTAAGAAGAAGCTTAGCAGTCAAATGGTATGGCAATTGGAAAATGCAATTTTGACAGTGTGTTTTGTAGTGAAGTTGGCTGCAAAACAATTGTTTTTTATTTTTAACCAGTAATGTTGTACATGGTTAGATGTAACCTTAAATCTAACCTCAACTATATTTTTTCTTTGCGTGTAGTTAAATATGAGCAGCATATATCCACTAAAAGCGTCGTGAATACTCTTACTTAATAATTTTTATACATCGACTCCAAAAAAAAAAAAAAAAAAAAATTAATTTTATAAAAAAGAGTAAAGCTTTTAGCACATGTCGATTCTATGTTCTGCTTTTTTTTATTTTATTTTTAATATTAAAAATTCATTAATTTTATTACAAATTCAAACTCACAGCTGTACGACTTAAATTTAAGCTCTTTGAGTGACAAAGTTTTAAATCCATTTAACTGAATTTCCAAATAAAAATATCGTTCGTCTCATAGAAATTCTTTTGAAATTACAAAAAAAAAAAAAAAACACTAGAAAGAAACTATTTTTAATAATTTAAACACAAATACTACGATTGTATAGCTGTGTGTGTATGATTTCTTGTTACTGTTCAAAACTTTTCCATAGAAAATATTTTTTTGTTTGTTTTGTGCTTGAGCTTGAGCTTGTCTAACCAAAGAACAAATTAACGTGCAGAGCATGGAAAAGGTCAAGTTACAACAACGGCAAATGAATTATACAAAGAAATTAAAAAAAATTCACGACACAAATTTTCAAAAAGATTTCAACAAAAGAAGAACCAAAAAAATTAACGAAAACTGTTATTGCGTACAATAATTTTATGTTCGCTTAACAGTTCACTTAAGCAAGCAGGCAGGCAGGCAGGCAGCAATTTTTTACACACAAAACAATTTTAAATAGAATTTAGATTGAAGAAATAAAATGTTATAAAAACAAAACAAATGGACTCACTCACACACGCATATATTTGTTGTTTATCGTTTAGCGTCTGTCGCTTGTTGTCTTTGTAATGTAGAGCAATTTGTACAAAAAGAAAATTTGTAAAAAAAAAAGTAATAAAAACGAAAAATAAACCAAAACCATAAAAAAGCAACATTTTTTCCACGAAAATAGTTTGTGTAAAATGAATTACTGCTTGCTGCTGCTGTTTGCTTCTTGTTTATTGTTGCTGGCTGCTGCTGTTGATTGTGATTTTGCTCGCTCGTTTTACCAAGGAAGCTTGTCGAAAGAAGGTTTATGGACTTAATGGTTTAATGACATTAAATCATGCTCCAGAGAGGTGAAACACGTAAAACATACAAACAATTAATTCATGCTATGCATCAACATTCACACAAACTTGACAAAAAAAGGCAGTTGGCCACTACATTTAGTGTGTGAGTGTGTAGCTGGAAAGGTAATTAAAACTTTGTGTCTCAAATAATTCTTATTCTTAATCGTTTTTCTGTATTTTTTTTTTCATTTTATTCTTTTTCATAAACAACGACGACATAATCATTTCATAAAGTCCAATAAACCGTTTAGACTCAAAAAATAAAACAAAATTATGCCACACAAAAACAGACAAGCACAGTGTCCCTTGCATACACACACACACACATACTGCTTCAACTACTAAAATAGAGTGTTTACCAACATCTTAAAGCCGTTTAATTTTATTGTTTTTTAGCTTTCAAATTATTTTTTGAAAACAAAAAAACTAAAGCAACAAAATACAGCGAAATAAAATAATTTAAGACAGAAGCTGGAGACAAAAAATAATTAATTCACAATCAAAGCTAATTTAGCGCTTTTCGTTTACTTAATTACAAAAAAAAAAATTATAACTTCTTGACAGAGTGAGAGGCCAACAAGTATTTAGGCTAACGCTCGATACCGCTCGAAATCAATATTAAATGCAGTAATTTGACCCCGTTCCGTATTCTGAAATCACAAAATTTTGTTCGGGGAAGGCAAACTCTGAATTTTTTGGTGTCCAATTTTTTGTTTCTACCTTTTTTTTTTAAAGAAAATTGAATTGTATCAATTGAGTTGTTATTCTTTAATTCTGTGCTAATAAGCACAAATCGCTTAAGTCGCCTTGATAAAAAAGCAGACGTTAATGAAAACATAACGTTTGCCTGAATCGAAATATATTTTTAGGAAACATTTTTAGAGCTTTTAGAGTTTACAGTCCTCTAAAATGAGTTTTTGCTTCAGAATTGCTAAGAAAATAATTAATTAAAAGCAGATGCTAGAAAATTTTGAAGATGCAACTTCGAACGCTTAAGAAAAAACGTAAAATATGAAACACAAAATTTTTTCATTTAAAATTTTGATGGTGCACATGCTGCTAAAGGAGAAAAGTTAATTTTTATATAAAAGCGGATACATATCACCAGCAGAAATACAAAGCGCTTTAAAAAAAAATTATCACAATTTAATTTTTGTTTTGTAACAAATTTAGTTCGCACAACCGAAGGTGTTTTGTCCCTAGTACCAAAGATTCAATTTTATTTTTATTTTTGTTTTGGTCGATAGCGGCCTTGTTGCTGTTTGTTATCTGCTTTGGAAAATCGTTACACTCCAAGTTGTCATCTCGAGTCTTTAACGTACTTTTTCTACTGTTTCTGTTTGCAGTTGGAAACCAATCGAGATTGAGATCTTTGAATTCCATCTTTCAGATTTTACACATCTCATTTAAGTCAAAAGGAAATTAAATTCTCTTGTGCTGCATAAAAAGAAACAGAAACAGAAACAGAAACGTTTTTTATTATTATTGTTGTTGTTGATATTTATCTTGCCTACTATTGCATTATCCTATCAGTAACATCAGCAGCCAGCAGCCACGAACAACCGAAAGGAAGGGTTGCATACGAGTATCACATGGCAAAGCATAAGAATCAGAAAATGTATGCAAATCTTTTTTACTTCTTTCGTTTCGTTTCTTTTTTTTATTCTTTTTTTTTTTTTTTTTTTTTGTTTTTTTTTTTAATTTCATTTTATTTATTCATTATTAATTTTAGTTGTTTTTTTTTTTTGTTTTCCAATCGACTAATCATTATAAATGTTAAACTGTTTGCTCTATGCTGTGTTGCCCCTGAACTGCTGCGCCTGGCATTGATGGGATGTGACTGGATGGGAATCAATTTCATTAAGTCGGGATTAAACAGAATGTTTTTTTCCTTTTCTTTTTTTGACTCCTTTCTCTTTTAAATTAAAAAATTAAAAGGAAAAAATGAAAGAAAATAAAAACAACTTTAACGTATTCTAGCCCCCATTCCCCATAACAATCCCATGTTGGCTTTAAGCAGCAATACCTACTGCTGCCTTCACAATAAATTTGTTTATTTGTTGCACATGACCCCAAAAGAAGGAAAAGGATGATCAAGTCCTGCCTGTCGTTGTATTTCCCTGCTACAAGCCAAATAATCTTTACAAAACACAAATCGACATTATTTTTAGGCGTCAGCCTTATTGAATATTTCCATTCAACATTTTATTGGCAACAGATTTAAGCAGCCACAGCATCAGCAGGTGGTTAAGACCTGGATTTTTGTCTTTGGTATGCAGTAGCTGCAGATCATCGTTGTGCTCGATCATCATCGTTATATAAAAACAATAAACATACACATGCATGCATGACTGCATATGTGAGTGCGACTGTATTTAGCTTAGTTGCATACAGACTCATTATTGTTAATAAAACACGCATTTTCTTTTACCAAATGAATTTGATTTGAAAAAAAAAAAGGAAAAA
Organism: Thelaira solivaga; assembly: GCA_947397855.1. NCBI lineage: Eukaryota > Metazoa > Arthropoda > Insecta > Diptera > Tachinidae > Thelaira > Thelaira solivaga. The sequence continues at coordinate 875,778 of OX377614.1, forward strand.
ATGCAAAAGCATTTTTAGTGTCGTTAATAATTTTTAATATTTTATGAAGTCACGACATTTTTAAACTGTGATGGCAAAACAAATTAATAAACCCGTACACTCACTATAAAAGATATCGCTGACGAACCAAAAAAATAAAATTAAGAAAAAAAGTGACAAACTTAGCGTGTGTCTGTTAATGGGTTTAAGTGCCACTAAGGCACCAAACTGATAAAGAATTAAATTTAAAAAAAATCACATTTAGCAATACTTTTTGATGACAAAACAATAAAACAAAAAATGTATTTGTAATTCCTCAAATCAAGCATCAAGCAAAAGGAAAAAATGCATAGAAAGTGCAAGAGCCGAACAGATTAAAATTAAAAATTTTGTTAAAAAAATGGTGGTCAATAAAACTTTATTTCACATGTAAAGTGGAGCACGAGAAGAGGGAAAGGATGAGAGTGGAACAGTTAAAAAAGCATTCGTTAATTTTTTTTTTATTTTCAAAGAGTGAGAATTAAAACAATTAAACTTTTTAGTTTCCTTTAGGGAAACTGTTTGTTAACAAAATCTCAAGTAAATGCAACTACTGACTCATTTAGATTCCCCATAATTTCTTTTTTTAAATTGTCACCACAGCTTACAGCTTAGGAGGGCAAAGTATTAAAAAGAACAACAAAGAATATCAAAATAATCAGAAAATAGTAAACTTTTATTAAAAGCTTACTAATTGAAGACCGTCAGGCCGCCATGTAAATCTTGGCTTTAAGAATTTATATGAATTTGAAACTGTTTTTGAGAAAATACCGACTTAAGTCTAATTAAGATTAAGAGAAAATAATTTTAGTTAAAATGACTTTCAGTGAATCAGCCTTTTGATTCCAGCTCTTCTAACACAAATTTTTTAAACCAGATTTCAACCAGCGCTTTCGTAAAATTCATAATTTTATATTTTTTATTGTGATATTTATTTTTTTAAGTGCAAGTTGACTTCTGCCTTGAATTTAATTATTTTTCTTCTCTTTTTTATTTTCTAGTTGACTTGAAAAAACTTTTTCAATTTTATTTGTTTTCGCTTTACTAAAGAGAGATCTCGCACTCTCTCCTTTAGTAATTCTTTTAATTTTGTTTCATTAAAGTGTGTTTTTAAGTCACTTTTAATGTGTCTTCAAGTGCGGGTATTTGGAGCTAAAAAAAAGCCAACAATTAAATTTTAAATTTATTAAGATAAAATAAAAAAAAGGGCTACAAAAAGTTTTTACAAATCAAGATTACGCCATGCGAATGGTTTCCCATTTGATAACGTAAACTGTCCACTGCTTGAAGAAGAAAAAATATTTTCTCTCTCTCTTATTTAGCTGCCAATAGGAACACATCGCATGACGTCATTTGTGCTACATGCACAGAAAATTTCAATTTTATGTGCGGGATGGCCTAACCTTGTATTTCTAACATTCTTGTTTCAAAATAATGAAAAAAAATTATTGGAAACATCGAAAACAAAAGAAAACAAAAGAAAACAATTCGCTCGCATTGAGTCATCCTTGCCAGCATTTGTTTTAATCATAAAATAACCAAATTAAATTGAAAAAATTTCTTATTAAAGCGCATACACCTGCAGCTGAGTTGTAGCTGTTCTGCTGTTAAACACTCTTACAGACAAGGTCAGCAAAATACATGCAGACCGATTGAATGGACTCATAAAAAAAGTTATTAAGTTCACAGGTATTGTTTGTTTTATTAAGCGAGTGCATACAGAAAATGATAAATTTCATTTAAATGGAGCAATTAGGGCGTGTTTGACACACAGGCACACTCATACATAAATGCAACAGCTCTTTTTAAACTGCGTGCTATTGAAATTTAATTTTCTGTTTTTATTTTCAATTGCAAAAAAAAACCTTTTTGTTTTAATAATTTGCACGTGCCTTTTTGTTTTTAACGGCAAATGTTCTGCCCAGTAAGAAAATTCTGCAAATGAAACTGCATAAAAACTAAAAAAAAAGAATTATTAATTTGATTTTAATAATTTTAATTAAATTCGTGCACAAAGTAAATTAATACCAGTGCAGTTTCAATAAGAAAAAAAAAAAGATTAAGATTTACAACGATGTATGACAGTGTAAAACAGCATGAAAAATACAGAGAATGTAGGTGTTGTGTTTACACACTCTAGGTACTGCTACCGCACACAATCAACAAGGCAACAAGGCAACAAGGCAACAAAATATAAAATTATAATTAAATAATAAAAAAAGCAAATTCAAACAAATTGCCCAACAACTAATAAATATTAAACAGCAACTAATTAGTTTGAGGCGTTAAGCAGCCAGCATCCACTGACAGATGTTCTTCAACTGTTGAGAAATTTTTTTTTTTAAAAAGTCAACATCAAATGCACGAATGTAAAACATGATTTGGAGCAAGAGCCAAATTACGGCAATCGGCAAGGATCGCAATTTTAATACCAAGTAAATGGAAATTTCGATCGTAATTTTTGTCCAGGTTTTTAATTTGTTAGAAAATTATTTTTTTTTTCACACATAAAGCAAGAGAAAACTGCATGACAATTCTACTATTTTAGACAATCAAACAAAATATGTTTTCTTTTGATTTTTTATTAAAAAAAACATTTTGCAAAAGAAAGTTTAAACAACAAAAAATGTGACTCCAGCTTAAAATTGAGAAACTCTGAAACTCTAAATAGTTTGTATTTCACAGATAGAATTTAATCGTGGCCGCCATTATGTTTGCATAGACAACCGAAGAAAATCAATATCAAAAACTTAAAAAATTTAAATATAAAAAAAAAAAAAAAAAATAAAGAAAACTGATCAAGAACTTTACCTGCGATATGTACAACTAACAACATGATCAATTGATATTGTACAACAAAAACTACACACACACATATTTATTCGTTTGATTTTTTTTTTCTTTTAAATTTTCAATTTACTTTTTTGTTGTCATGTTGCTTGTAATCTCCAATAGACAAAACTTTGTCAGGGTGTGGCTTTCAAATGGCCGGTGTACATTACCGCTGCATAACAATAATACACACACTCACACACCTTTTAAGTGAATAAGAACGTATGTGTGTAGGCTTGCGTATGTGTGTGTGATGCTTTGTGTCCCAGGCAATCATTTGGGTTAGCGACACTTGCCAAGTGTTAATGGTAATAAGATTTAAATAACTGATACTCGTATCTCTGGCAAAGCACAGCACAGCACAGCATAGCAAATGCTCTTATTTCTTGCTGTTAATGTTTGTTTTTTTTTTTTTTTCTTTTCTTCGCTTTGATTTTTATTTTTGTTTTTGTTGGGTTTCGAATTTTTGTATTGTGTTTAATAAAACATTGTAATCAATACTTTTGCTGTTGTTGTTGCTGCTGTGGTACTTGTGTTAACAATCAAAAGCCTACTGGCCATGTATCTTTTGTTGGTTGGTCTGTACAAAAAACTAAAATTTGTTTTTGTTGCAGGGAGTTTGTTTTTTTATTTTATTAAAAATAAAAATTTGAAATGAAATCAATGTCAGCACTTTTATCAAATAAAAACAAAATAACTGCAGCAGCAACAACAACAAGCTACTTGATCAAATCTATAGGAATAAAATAAAAATTTTTATTTGTTTGTTTGTTTGCTTACAAGCTTTTGTTTTTCAACGGATTTGTATGAAATTTGACACACTGTAAGGAAGGTTGCTTCATAATTTTGGACCAGCCACGCCTACTTTTAAAAGTTTGTCATTCATCACTGTTCATAAACATGTGTGCCCATACTAAAATTATGCTTTATGCGCCTCTGCTAATTATCTTAGCAAAGACAAAGTAGTGAAGGGCTGGCTGTATTGGTCTGATTGATTTTTTTAACAGTTAAAATTCTATTTGTAAGTAGATTTCTCCTTAGGAAGTGCCTTGCAATCATAGCTCGTGTCGCATTCAAGTAAAATGTAAATTAAGAAAATTCCTTTTTATGACATTTTAAAAAATAGTTTTCCCAAATTTTTGTAAAATTTCCTTTCAATTTCATATTAAAAATTTTTTTAATTAACATTTTGAAAACTTTGAAAAAGTGTTCCACTGGTGGAGGGGCGAAGAGGGCATGCGTTAGGCAAAGAAGGGCACAGGTTGTTTTAAACCTCTACGTTAACTATCACATGAGTAACATCGGTGTGTTCGAAAACGACTCTGTCAGAGAGAACGTGAAACGTCGCGAGTGCTCAGCGATGACAATTCCTAGAACACCTAGACGTGATTAATTCTACAGCAATTACGAGATTCGTAAGAAGTCTCGGATTGCAGTTGGGAACTGAGCTGCACAATAAATCTTAAAGGTAGCGCATAATGATAGCGATATTAAAACTAACACTCGATTTCGGAATACAGAGTTGTGTTTTAATCAGTTGGTGCTTAATTTTCTTGCTCTTACTTGTTTTCTTTTAATCGGAGAATAATTTTAATGAAATTTAATTTGATTTTTTGTTTTTTTTTTTTCAAATTAATAAAAAAAAAACCCTGAAATGTGAGCAGCAAAACTGAAAATTATTTAAAAAGAAGAAAAACTAAATTTTGCAATAAAATAAGAAAAAACAAATTGAATGAAATGACTCGTATTTTCTTTTTTGTGCTTTTAATGGTGGGTTTGCCACTACTCACCTCCAGTGAAGTTCTGTGTCAGATGAGGTGGCATCCTTATCAGACATTTTGTAATATTCGTAAACGAAAGAGGTGGTGCCATTTGAGGTTTGCACCTGATGCAACTGTGGTGTTCCCAGTGCACTTAAATTGACTGTTGTAGCAGCAGATTCAATCAAATGATGCTGTTGCTGCTGCTGATGATGATGTTGCTGGTGATGGTGTGACTGCTGATGTTGCTGTTGCATGCCACCCCCACTGTTCGGATCATCTGTCTGTTGTTGTTGATTATGCGGATGTGTGGCACCATCGTTGGGCGATAAGCTGAGCAAAGTTTGTGGAGTTGCCGCAGATACTACCGTCGTCAACTGCGGATGTTCAAAGTAACGAGATGCCACCGACGACGCAGGCAACTGATACGTATTACCGCCATGCTGCTGTATTATAACCTCATGAGCATTATTTTGATGATGCGTCGACATGGTCAGAGGTTGTGCCTGCGAAGAGGCAGTCGATGGTGTCGGCGATGTAGAACCAGAATTCAGTGTATCCCCATTCGTTAACACGGTGCGGCGTCTAATCGGTTTGATGTTTTTAAAAACATTAAATTATTAAAAAGGCATAAACTTGAATTGAAAATCTTTCAACAAATTCAGCTCGAGTGTGTATTTTCCATTTACGACGACATTGAGGTTTTCCAGAAAACCTTTTTCGTTTCATATTTTATTAAGTGTTTTAAAAATTTCACTTTTTTTTGTTTTTTTTTTTTGTATTTCACACGGTTCTTTTAGGGGTAAAAAATGTCATAAAATTGATGGTTTTTATTACTTTATGGCAGCGAAAAAAATGAAATTAATTTACGCAAACAAATGAATAAATAAAAAAAATGTTCAGAAGGAAATAAAGCTTCGGCCAGAAAAATATGCAAATTATTTTTTTGTTTTGTTTTTGTAATCAGCTAAAGAATGAAACAAAAAAAAAGGACAAAGAAAAAATCAACACAGGAAAAAATAACATTCGCAGTTGTAGTTTGAAATTTGTTTCAAACTGAGCAAAGGATTCAGCAGAGGAATTTAAGAACGTGAACGTCAGTCTTAAGGGTGTTTTCTTTTTTCATTTCATTTAAGGGATCTGTGTAATCTGATACCGGGATAAGCTTGATGATATAAAAACAGTAGCCTCTGTTTTATTAGATATTTGAGTTGTTGTTAGTTTTGGGTTCTTTGCGTTGCTTCCCATTTTTGTCTTTCTCTTCCTTTTCTTTTAGAATTTAATTTTTATTTTTTTTTTTGTGTCTAAAAAGTCTTAAATGTTGATTGCACATGTTGGTTTTGTAATTTTTTTTTAATATTTTGGCTCTTGTTTAATCACTCGTAAGGAAATTTTTCAATTACATTGTAAAGGCGAGACACCAGTGACAGGAACAATATGGGCTGCTTAAAAAGGATGACAAAAAATTTTAACAGTTTGTAATTTCCTTTAAACAAAAATTTCAATAGCAACAATAACGAAAAGGAAGAGAGAGGGAACTTATAAAAGGCAAGCAAAACCATAAAATGTCAACACATATTTTTGTGCAGACAAAATTATGAAAAAAAAACCAATTTCAATAATAAGACAACAACAGGACTCTTATTAGATGTGTGGAATGACTGACAGCGATTCTTTGTAAGTCGTTTCGTTAATTAACTGCAGCGATTACTCAAACAAAAAAACGCAACAAGTGCATACACAGCTTTTGGTGGGACCTTAAAAACAATTGATTTTTGAACCCTAAATGTTTATAAATAAAATACATTTTCGGTTCGCTATACAAATTTTTGCTTTCCAAAAAATCTTCTGAAATTCGATTTATATAGACTCTATAGTGTTCCATGAAGCTCGCCGTATACTTTTGTACCGCACTCACCCATTTTTATGCCCGCTTTTAAAGATTTTCATTCACCACTGTTCTTAATCATGTAGGCCCGTATTTCATTTAAGCCTGAAATTATGCTTTGAAATATTCTATTTATCACTTTCGTTGGCGCCTCTGATAAAAATGCTAGCCAGAGCATTAAGCCAATTTGTAAAGTAGTAAATGGCTGTATTTATTTAGGAGGGTTTTTTAGCAATAAAAATTCTATTGGTAAACGGATTTCTCTCTTTACGGATACCGGTTCATCTAGTGAATGCATAAAATCAAAATGAAATATTTCTTTTTAAGAGGGATTCTTAAAGATCTAAAGAATCTTTTGTACCTCCCACTAGCCTAAAGGGGCACTCTTTTCACTGTTTAAAAAAATAGAAAAAATTCAGATCAAATCGGGTAAAATAAATTTTTTTTTTTTATTTAATAAAATTCTGTTGCGAAATTTTGTCTAATCTTTAAATGCCATTAAAAGTGAGGTTACTGTTTTATAGATCAAAAATTATTTTATTGAATTTTAAATTAAAGATTTTTTTTTTGAAATCCATAAAAAAAAATTATTTTTTTTAATAAAATCGTCGAAAATCAAAAATATTATTTCTGTTTCCAGTTAAATTTAACACTAAAAAGTCTTTTATTAATTGTTATTAATCGTTTTTAAAATTTGGAAATTTTTTATTGTTTTTTTTTTCTCTTTGTTTGGTTTGCTTAAACCATAAATTGTGCAAATTATTATTTCGCCTTGTGTTGGGTATTTTTCATTATTCACCAGTTCGCTTGAAACAGTAAATTTTTTAACTGCGATTAGAAATTGCAAAAATTAAAAACACACACACACTGTCATTAAAAATTGAAATGAAATGCACGATAAATTAAACAAAAAAATTTAACATTTGATATTTCAAATTTGATTTAGTTAATAAACGCAAATTTATTGAAACAAAAAAAGTAATTAGGAGAAGCAGAAGAAACGTATAAAAAATGCAAAGTGCAAATGCGAAATAAAAAAACACAAAAAAAAAATAAGTAAATTTAGCACAAAATAATTAAAATGAAAAAAATTAATTAATTAAAACCAGCAACACAGCGAGCGAGTGATGAGTGATGATTCTTATAGCGAATGAGTTTGGATTTTTTTATTTGGGTTTTCAGAATGTCACACTTGAAAGAAGAACAAGCATTCAATTAGAATAAAAAAATAAGAATTCATAAATTGATAGCAGATTTACTCAAAATAACGATTTGAAGTTGCAAAATAACGGCCAAACTCCATAAAATCGAACGAAAGCTTCGTTACTACATTTGTATTGTATTTTATCCTCTAGACCTTTTAATTTATTATTTTTTTTTTAATTTATATTTTGAAAACGTGTCTTTATTAAACAGATTCCTAATTAATTAAGCATTTTTATTTTAATTTTTTTTTCTGTTGCGGTTGTGTTGTTGTGAAACTTTGTATCATTTTACTTTTTATTTATTGAATTAATTAAAGATCCATTAAAAGTATTTTATTATTCAGTAGAAATTTGCAACAAAGCCCTAAGCACAGTTGGGACTTTAACAATAGGGAAAGGCAGCTAGCCTTAAGTACAAGTTAAGATCCCCCAGAACATCCTAATGTTCTGGGCAGTGACTCCCCATAAAAATGTGTTTTGTGAATTAAGATTCATCTTGCTTTTCATGCTGTTCGCATTTAATTTTAAAAGCGTTTTGTTTTGCGTCATACAAAAAAAATCTATTGTTTTTTTTTTTCAACGTTAAACTAAATTTTTTTCTTTGTCCTTTGCTTTCGCTTTCGCCTACGCCCATACCCACAAATACACATATACAAACACAGAGATTATCTAATCAAAAAGAACAACAAAATGGCAAATAAAATGTATCTGGTATTGACGCATATTCAAATTAGCTTATGATTTTTATTAACCGAATAGATGATTAAAATAATATTCAAATTAAATATTGTTGTTGCCAATATTATAACTGTTGTTGCTGTTCAACGTATGTGTGTGTGTGGTATATTTACCACAAAATTCCTTTTAATTCCGTAATGGCATTAAAAAACAGCGAAATGTTACAAAAAGAAAAAAAAATTAATTTAAAACAGTGACTCATTCAGACTCTTACTCTAATGTACTCGCTGATACACACACACACACACACACACACACATACTGTACATCCATACATATTTATTCATTAAGAGAAATAACTAAGAAAAAAATCACACACACACTGATGCACATCATTTAATGCAAACATACTTACGTAGCAAGCAGCGAAAATGTTATTATTTATTTGTTAATAAAAGTACATTGCAAAACGACCACAATTAACAACACAATTTATTCTAGCCTTAACAAGTCATACATACACACACTTCGACTTGCTTGCATAAATAAGCATGTGAGCAGAAGGTTTTTAGCTAGAAAGCCATGATTGCAAGACAAGCTCGATCATTCTGCTAACAAAAGGCATTTCTATTGTGTACGAAAATATGCATGACATGGTCTTAACTGTTGTCAATTACGACTTTAAATCTAATTTTTCTACAGTTTTCATGCAAGTTTGTTTTTTTTTAATTCTCATTAAAAATGGAAATAGTAAAAAAATGCAGGACAAGATCACGCTCCACTGGAAAGATCAGCTCCAACAATATCTCAACGAATTGGAGAAAATGGGCGGAAGATCGAAGTGCATGGAGAGCCCACAGCACCACACCCAGCGCTATGACTTCGACTTTAACTCATTTTTGTCCTCAAATAAATCAAATTTGGATAAAAATTTGATGACAAGTTATAGAAAAATTAGTTGAAAACGTTCTCGATGACAATGTTGACTGGGTAAGCATGCACACAGACACACACACACACACACTCCCCGTCTTCTATTTGTAATCATTTTTATTTAATATTTCAATTAGCAATCTCGTCTAAATACTTGAGCACTCACTTGCACGTACATAAATATTAATGAGTGTATGCAGGCATGCATGCATGTGTGTATGTATGACAAGAACAAGTAGAAAACGAAACAGAATGGAACAAGCAAAATTATTGTTAAATTCCATTTCAAGTGACAAAAAGTAATTAAAAAATAAATAATTAAAAAATTATGTTTTTTTATTCAGTTTTTATTTTATTTTATTCTAACAGAAGAATATTCGTATGTGTTTGTGCAAGTGTGCATAAAATAAAGCCTACAGGCGAGTGTCATTTAGGAGGGCAATTTCTCGGCTTTAAACCCAGGGGCCAAATTACGCCACTCAATAATGATCGAAGCGCTTTAAATTGTAATGGAAAGCAAACAAAAAAACACACAAAATTAAAAATGTTTTTTTTTCTTGCATTAAACAACAAGTTACTCGTAGTTTTTTTATATATTGAAAATCGTTGTTGTTGTAATTGAATTTCCAATGATATGATGAAAAAGAACAGGAGCTTAATGATGTTTTCCATACAAATTGACACATAAAAAGAGAATCTATTTTATTTTGGCACTGAAATGGAAATTGTCACACTGTTATTACATTTCATACATTTTGTAAGCAAATCCAAAGAAGAAAAGGATAAAAAAAACAACCAAAGAACAATTGGAAGAGGAATTAAATCAATAATTTTGTAAATTTTTACATAAAATGACTGATTTTGTTGGAAAATTAATGGAATTGAATTGAACTGAATTAATTGAAAAGCATGATTGTAGACAAAATTGTACAAAAACTTTTATTTATTAGAGTCGTGTTTGCTTGAAGTTACGGACGTGTTCAGTTCATCATAAAAAACACTTTTCTCAAATCAAATTGTGTAAAAAGAAAACTGAAACAAATTTGTGGCCTCCTGGGGAAAGTTTCATGTGAGATGGTTGATTTGATAAACAAAAAAAAATTTAGTTTTAATAATTAAATTTTTAATTATAATTTCCAAGTCCTATTACGTTTAAGCTAACGCTATGCGGCTACGAAATTGTAAAAATTATCGGTCAGCAAGTGGCTTAGTGTGAACGAATTAAGCGATTTTATTATAATTAAAATTTTAATGCTTGTAATAAGAATCTTAATACTTGTGTGTGTGTGTGTGTGTGCATGTGTGTGTGTATTTTTTTTATTAATTTACTTACTTGTGTTACTCTGTATAAATTGTTAACATTTTAGCAAATATAAAATCAAAAAAAATATATAATTGAAGGACAAACGAACGTTGACTGCAGTTTAAACTTAACACACACACATACACACATTTGCAAAAATAAAAATTAAAACAAAAACAAATAAAAACAAAAGCACAAACATAAACACTTGAATGAAATAAAGTTAAGAAAGTTAAATTATTTACATACAAAAATTCAACAGCGTTTAGCAGTACGAACCCAGAGATTAATATCCACAAATGAGCCACAAAAAAATATGTAAGCGGTTTGGGCGACTTGTTGTATCAGCTACAATTCAAATAAATTTTTTTTTTTAATTTGTGGCCTCTGTAAAGCAGGAAGAAAAAGCTTGAATTAAATTTTTTAGAAAACCAAAACTCTCACCAGCACTCAATTATTTTCCAAAAAAAAAAAAAAAAAAATATTTTGCCGATGAGCAGAGAAAGGGAAGCTCTCTTTGGCAACACTAATGCGTATAAGTCAAGAATGAAGCAGTTTCAGTGCTTGCACTGAATAATTCATTTATTATCTACCAATGGCAACGTTTCCTAAGATTAAAGACAACATTTCATGGATTCAATGAAATAAATTAATTAAAAAATAATTCATTAAGATTATTTCATTGATTGCTTCATTCATTTCATTGCTTCAATGAAATATTTCATAAATTTTTTTTTAATATTTCATCAAACATCAAATTAATAAATATTTTATTGACTCATTATTCATTGATTTAATGAAAAATTTCATAAAATTAATGAATATTTCATTGAATTAATGAACTATTTTTTATTTTAATGAAATTGATTGAAAATTATTATAATTTTTCGTTGCATTAAAGAACAAAAATTTTGCACTGTTTGCCTGAATTGTTAAATGTTTCTTTTTAATTAAAAAATAATAATAATCGCCTTAATACCAACAATAATAAATTAAAACATTTTTAATAGTTTTCATGTCATGTTTGTGTGTTTGTTTGTTGACTATTGCAATTATTAACGCTGATTAAACTTGGGCAAACTATGACTTTTGATATTGAACATACAGCCAGCTGAACACCATAACAAAACAAAGCAAAACACAAACAACAAAAATAATTTTTCAGCAAAAAAAAAATAAGAAACAAAATTATGTTTTGCTTTATTTAAAATTGAATTTCGCTTTTCTCTTTAATTTTGAAAAGTTAATTTTTTTTTAATTAAAAAGTCACACAAACTTTATTAATGGCAGTGAAGAAAATCTATTGAATTAAATAAATTTGTCACTAATATTCTCTTTATGTTGTTTTTGATTTTTTTTCCAGCAGTAAATGGTTTTTTAATTTAAATTAAATAAAATTTTTAATCGATCAACGATGAACTAACACAGTGAGTTTTAGAGTATTAAGTCTGCTATTTTGAGGGAAAAATTAATTTCTGAGCTGAAAATTTGTTTCAAGTTTTTTAATCCAGTCATGCAGTCAGTCATTCATTAATTCATTCATGATTATATTCAAGTGAATGCATTGTGTTGCAGTTAAATGATAGATGATGCGAACATAAATGGATTTAAAGTTACCCCATCGAGTGATTAAATCAAAAATAGTTTTGCCACAAACTCATATAGTTAGTTAGAAAGAGACAGATAGCAAAAGAGAGAGAATTAAGCAAGTGTAACAAAATAATCAAATTAATTTGAAAAAAAATATGAATTTACTTGGGAATTGGTCACACTGGAGATTAAAATTAAAACCGTTAAAGAATGTCGTTGTTGGCTTCAGTAAATTTGACACAAATTGAAAGTGTGGGCTTTTGATAATTACAAAAACAAAAATGAAAATGAAAAAAGGATTTGACTGATTTTAAATACAGGCATACCTCGTTAAGCGCTCATATTGCGTTGCTGCAAATTGAGCGTTAACAGAAATGGCACTAAAAGAGAGAGGTGCTATTTACACTAAAATAAGTGGCCGCTTTCTTCGGACCGTTCATTTTCATCTCCAACGTCAAGCTTTTTCTAGATTGATTAGCAACATGTGTCTGTGGTTCAATTGATTTTTTTTAAATTAATTTTACATATTTAATTAAAATTACTGAGGTCTAAATCAAACGATTTAATACAAAATTTCACATTTTCGAATTCCCCAAATCGAAATAATTTTTGTTATTTTCTTGTTTCTTTTCAAAAACAAGGATTCCAATAACTGCAAATTAAGTTTTATCAATTTTCGTTTGAAATTAGAAAAAGAAAATCTTTTAAAAAACATTTTAAAGTTAAAATAATTTTTTTTTTTCAAAAATTTATCGCTATAGCGAAATAGTGCTATAAAAGGTAGCTTTAATCGAGGCATGACTGTATGAAAATTTCATTAAATGTTTTTTTATTTACATTTACAGGCAATCAGTCACTCACTTCTTTTAAATTTGAAAAAAGATGGAAAAAAATGTTTGAATTTTTCTTTTGGTTTGTTTTTTCTATTAATTAATTAATTCACTTATTTATTTTCGTTGCTGTGATTGGTTCGTCTGTTGCTGAAAACTTGTTTCATTTCAATTAAAATTTAATTTCAATAAATTTTATTTTAAGTTTTAGTTGTAAATCATTTAATAATTTCTCATTTGATCATCAATTAGTAATTTTATTTGTGTGTCATTTGCTTTGAAACACAATTCTGAAATCTGTATGAGTCTGTATGAGTATGTGTGTGTGGCTGTATTCTTTAACAATTAAATTAATAAATTAAATTAAAAAAAAGAAAAAAATCATTTACACCAGAGTAATTAATGCGATTCATAATTTCAACAAAATGTATTTTATTTATGTTGCTGTTGTTGTTGCTGTTGTTTATAAATATTTACATTTTGTTTAATTCAGTTACAATGATTGGTTGCTGTTGTTCAATTACATTTGCTATTGCACACACACACACACACACTGACTGACTGACATCTACTCTTTCACTTAAACAAAAATTAATAATAAAAAAATGCTTTTAACATTTTGTTTTGTTTTATTTTATGAACGTGTGGGCTCATTTGCATTTTAATTGCAATTTCAATTCCGATTGCAGTTTTTTTTTTGCGAATATTCTAAGCAAATTGAAAGCGTTTGTTACTGCTGAACATGTGTTTTTCGGTGTAAAAAAAAAAAAACAGAAAAAAACCAACCACAAGAAAATAACTAGAAGAGATTTTTGCTTTGTGTGGCTTTTAATTCAGCAATTAATTGTAAAAATACCAATTATACAAACCACAACAACAACAAAGAACTTGTTAATATTTTTCTTTAGTGAAATAAATTGTATGTAATTTGTGTTCATTAATCTTTTGGTCGTCTATTATTATTTGTTCTGTTGGCATTAATTTTATGTGTTTGCTTTGCCTCTTTTAAAACTTAAAAAAACTCTTACACATTTTGGTGTCTTTTTGTTTTTAATTTTTAATTTTATTCAACAACATTCCAAGGCTGTTAGTTTATGTCTATGAGTTTTAATTAAATTAAATTAATTTTCGTATGCTTTTTTTATAATTTTCTGTTACTGCTGTTGATCATCAAATAATTGTTGATGCTACTGGCAGTAGCTAAATTACACGAGCAATTTTAAGTGAATAAAATTTTATAAATTATTGTTGGATACATCCGACATACGAAAACATAAAGAGTGATTTTTTTGCTATTATCTTTTTGGCAACACTAGTTTTGACAGCTCACGCACGTTTTGTATCTTGTGTCACTGTTAAACATCTTCAGTTTGGTCTATAATTTAATCATGAATCGTCTTACAAACGAACAACGCTTGCAAATTATTCAATTTTATTACCAAAATGCGTGCTCTGTTAAGAAAGTTCATCGCGCGCTTCTTCCATTTTATGGTCAGTTTAATCGAGCTACTGAGGCTTCTATTCGGGCTATTGTAACAAAATTTCGCACCAAATTTACATTGTTGGACATTAAACCACCAACACGCTTACGTAGAGTGCGAACTGAAGAAAATATCGCAGCCGTATCGGCCAGTGTTGGTGATGACCGTGAATTATCGATTCGGCGCCGTTCGCAGCAATTGGGCCTCTGTTACTCCACTACGTGGAAAATTTTGCGGAAGGATTTGGGTGTGAAGCCTTATAAGATACAACTGGTGCAAGAATTGAAGCCAAACGACCTACCACAACGCCAAATTTTTGGTGAATGGGCTCTTGAAAAGTTAGATGAAGATCCACTTTTTTATCGAAGAATTGTGTTCAGCGACGAGGCTCATTTCTGGTTGAATGGATACGTGAACAAGCAAAACTGCCGTATTTGGAGTGAAGAGCAGCCAGAAGCATTGCAAGAGCTACCAATGCATCCACAAAAAACAACCGTTTGGTGCGGATTATGGGCTGGCGGCATCATTGGGCCGTATTTCTTCAAAGATGATGCGAATCACAACGTTACTGTGAATGGTGAGCGCTACCGTGCGATGATAACAAACTTTTTTTTGCCCAAAATGGAAGAGCTTGACTTGCATGACATGTGGTTTCAACAAGACGGTGCCACATGCCACACAGCACGCGAAACAATGGACCAATTGAGAGGCGAGTTCGGTGAACAGTTTATTTCACGCTTGGGACCAGTCAATTGGCCGCCCAGATCATGCGATTTAACGCCTCTAGACTATTTTTTGTGGGGCTATGTTAAGGCTAATGTCTATAGGGACAAGCCCGCTTCGATTGACGCACTGGAAGCCAACATTGCCAACATTATTCGTGAGATACCGGCCGAAATGTTGGAAAGAGTATGCCAAAATTGGACTAAGCGGATGGACCATTTGAGGCGCAGCCGCGGCCAACATTTGCATGAAATAATCTTCAAACATTAAATTATATCGACCCAACTATCGATCCAAATAAATATTTCATGCATTTTTCTGAATTGTATGTGTTTTTTTTTTAAATTTCCGATAGTTCTTATAAAATCACTTTTTATTTGAGCAGAAGTAGAGGAAAATTGCAGTTCATCGCATTTAAACAGCGAAAAAACAAAAGACTTGAGACACATACACGCCTGCATGCACACAAGCGAATGAAATTGGAGGTGAAATTCCAGCAGAGGGGGTTTTTAATATTCGCTCGTCATATTAGCTGCTCAAAACCTAATTTTTTGAGGAAAAAAAAAGAGCTTTCGCAGGTTAGGAATTAGTCCAAAATAACCAGTTCCAATAGGGGTTTGGAAGCAAGTTAATCATCAGCCAGATTATGCAATAATAAAGTCAGAAAACAAAAGGAAAACAGAAAAAGAAAATTAATATTCACTAAGCAAACATCAGATGGACGGAGATTCTGGTCAGAGCAAAACCGCTAAAAATGCACTTACACTTGTCGTTACTGTGTAGAAGAGGAGAGCAGCCTCCAGTGGCATAAATTCGTGTAGTGGTTTTTATTTCATATTTGATTTGTTTTATTTGTTTAAGCCACAACAGTTTGCTTTTGTTTTTTTTTTTTTTTTTTTTTTTTTTTTGTTAATTTGAAATTTGACTTCAACGCTTGCAATTGTTTAGCTTTTTACTTAGCGCCATTAGCACACGCTGTCAAATTGATGAGCATGTTAAACTCTTTAATTAAGAGATGATGCACACACACTTTGCACAAAGCAAAATCTAACACAAACAACAGAAAAGCCTCATGTTTTAATTTATTTTCAATAAACAACAAAATGTTAATAGTTTGTAAGTTTTAAGCGTTTTTTTCTTCAGTTGCCTCTTCTTGGAAATTTTAACACTTTCGGTTAAATTAAGCACACATACACACACATATGGGATCATGCACTCAGGCGTTCATATTTGTTAAAGACAACAAACAGCATGCGCTCATAATGTGAAAAATACAAGAAAATACTAATTAAATTTCTTAAACCAACCAGCAAACACACACACATACAGGCGTACAGGCATCCACACAACTACAATTTTATGTATAGAAAATTCCCAAGAGCTGTGACGTCATGAAATTTTTAGAAATCCCTACACAGAAAAGCTATTTTTTTTGTGTTGATTTAAATAATTAGAAGGTCTAACACGTTAAGAGATGGTGTGACTTAATTTAACATTTCACAACATTTGACAACAACACCAACATTATTAGCAAATATTTCACAAAAAAAAAAAAAAAAAAACCAAGAGAAAAGAAAAGAAATCAAGCAGCAACCCCAATTTCAATTTCAATTAAAGTCAATATTGGCAACAAGTTGCAACAACGACCCTTTTATGAATGTTCAAGAGCTATATGTGTGTGTGTGTGTGTGTGTAATTTTTACACTATAATTTTCGCTGCAGTTGAGCGTTTCAAAGTGTTTCCTTTAATAAAAGAAATATTTAGTGCAAAATAAAAATAAAAGAAAAAATTTATGTCCCACAGAGTGCAATGTTTGCTTTGTTGTTTCCTGTTAATAAATTTTCACACACAACCAACAAGCACACACACGAGAACACACCAGCTTGGCAATGTAGCGGGGCAATTTACAACATTTTTACTCAATACAATTTTGATTTTATTTGCAAACACATAAAATAAGGTTTCCTTTTTTTCTTCATTAACGCCGTCTACTTCCTTCACAGAGGAAGGAAATGTTTCACTTGGCAAATGTTGCTTGAAACAAACGTACACACGTACATAGAAACAAGACTGCGAGTATGTAGGTCGGTCGGTGGTCTTTTGTTTGAAAGAAAAAAAAAAACTAAAGTTAAATGCCGGAATCAACATGACATGAATACCACAAAAAACTACCTACTGTCACGGCCCTAAAAGCGTGCGACTTTTTGACTTTTTGACACATTAAATTATAACAACTGACAACGACAAATGCATGTTAACTTAAACATAAAGACGGACATGAACAAAAACAAAATTTTAAGTTTGAACGCCCACATCCACACACTCACTTAATAAACAGAAAATGATGATATTCGCCCCAGTGCAAAAAAATATCAATTCAAAACCGAACGGACGATTAATTGAAATATTAAATTGCCACTTAACAGGTGGTTACTTTTGTTCACCACAATTAAGCGTAAATTGTTTCGTTAATTGGTGGGTTTAAATGGTTGACTACATTCAATTCATTGCATTCCCAATTTTGTTCTTTTTGTTCTTTGTGGCACAAAAAGCGTGCGCTTGAACTGGACATGCGCTTAATTATACATTTTTGCAACTGCAACAACAACATACAAGCAAAATACTCACATTATGCGCTCCATTACCCACCCACGGTGTCGTAAATGAAATAACACGCGTACACGTTTAGAAAACAACAACAACAGTTTAAGCCTTTATTAAGCCCGACATTTATTTAAATGAAAAATCTCTCAAGTGTGTAAACCGTGTTTAACAAACAAACTGCCAACAACATAAAGTCAAGTTAAAAAAAAAACTATTTCAGTGTAATTGTGTAAATGGAAGAAGAAAAAGAAAAAGAAAAAATTAATAAAAAAAAAATTATTCAAATTAACTTGATGGAATTTTCATACAAAATTAACAATTTTTATCAAAAAAAAATAAAAATTTATTCTATCAAATCACTGGCAATTGGCAATTTTGCTAATGCAATTGCAGCTACAAATTGAAATTGCGGTTAATAAATCTCAATTGAGCAGGCTTGTCTTAGCAATTTGATCCACAAAGTAAATAAAATTTAAAATTTCAGAAAAAAAAAAAATCAAACACATCAAATGATGAATATCTTAATGCAGTTTTGTTTGTTTCTTTTCTGTGGAAAAACCCAGCTGTGTTTTGATTAAGAAGACGGCAGTGAAACAATAAAAAAAAGTTTCTTAAACGACCGTTAGAATGAACAGATGCTCTTCACACAGATTATTGCTAACGGCCATACGGCCATTCAGTCATTCACTCATTCACTCATTGATGGTGTTTTATGAGACTTTTTACTTCAGCACAATGAAATTTTCGTCCATTTCTTCATTCATCCATCTAACCATCTATCCAACACCTAAGGCATCTTAAATTTATGCATCTTTTAGAAAAGAACAAGGACAACAATCATGTGAAAGGATTGTCATTCCTTCGGACAACGTCCACGTATGCGGAAGGGATATAAAAGCACCCTTTTGTTATAGAGAGGCCAAAGCGAATACCCAACAAAACTAAAAACTAAAATTAATTTGCATAATTTCAATTCAACAATAAACAAAAACAACAAAACATTAAAAAAATGCGGTCGAGCATGACACGGCAAACAGTTATCTGTGTAAAAACAACAACAACAAAGAAAACATCAGTTTTTTTTTTTAAATATAGAAACGAACTAGCGAACGCACAGAATAAGGCGCGCAAAATAGAGTAAAAATTAAATAAAGGATTTTTGTATGTCATTGTTGGACGCACATACATGCTCATGTCCGATTTATTTTCAACGGCCTTCACTTAATAACTAACTGCAGAGCAACAACAACAAAAAAAGGACGACAAAGCGATGATGCTGTAAAATAAAAATTTATTTTTTAATAATAAGAAACGAGCTTATGCAAATGGGTTTTTTTCTCCAAGAAAGAGCTCGGCAAAGTAACGACAACCCTTCATTTAAATCTTAAGAAAACATGAGTTGGAAAACTCTAGGTAAATGGACTTGAAGTTACAAAACACACACACACACACACACACGCACACACACACACACACACACACACTTTTTAATGCCAGGTATAAGCAGCAACCCCATTTACTGTTTCTGTTTTTGTTTTAATAAAAGATCCTTTTTATAATTCTATTTGCTTGCTTTTTCTTTCATTCTTTTTTTTTGTTTTCTTTTTGTTAAAATACGAATACATTGTTATCATGAAATGTCCATTTTAGTTAAAATTAATGCATCATCAAAGGCTACGAAACAAATACAAAACAACGTCCATTAATTCATGCACACAATCACTGGGTTGCTTTTTTTTCATTTTATTCATCCAGTTATTCATTCATTCATATGAAAATCAAGCGTCCTTTACATGCTACGGCTAAAGAAGAACAAAAGCAACACTTAAAAATGCAACTGAAAGCAGACAAGACAAACGCACAGAGAGATGAACAAACAAATCATCATCATCGTCCCTATAAATTCACTTTAATAATTTTGCTGATAAAACAGAAGAACAAAAATACTGGACTCGTTTGACATCAACATCAAGGCCCTAAAAATATACAGAAATTCTCACATGGTGACATTTTTCTCTCTCTCTCTCTTTTTCAATTTCTTTCTCATTTAATTTCTCTGTTAATGGTACTGCAATGTTTAGTTGACGGCCGGGTTAACTGATCCAAGCCTGTTCACTTGTTTATGAAAATCTTTAACGTAAAAAATGTTTTTTGTTGTTTTATTTGACCGAGATTACAGAAAAAAATTATTCTTCAAGTGTCATAAGACGATTATAAAAAATCCAAAATAATAAACAGGATCATGATGTCACGCATGCGTGTCCTGTTTCATAAAACATTTTACACACACAAAAAAACCCACTTAAGAACAAATAATTAATTTTTTTTTAATTAAAAGTTATACGAATTGTGCAATAATAGAGCCGTTATTTTTGAAAGTGGTATAAGTCCACTTTTAAAAACAAATGAGTTATCAGTAATTTAGTTGCCCCCTGCAAATAGCACGCCCCAAAGAAAAGTTCACGTAGATCCTCTAGGCATAGAAGGTGATCGTAAGTTTATACCATCAGCTTGTCCTAACAGATTCCTTGATTTCCATCCAGTCCAGAAAAGAAAATTTTCACTATTCTCCACGTTCGTTTGGCCATCGATCCAGACTGTGATTTATGTAAAAAGATTGTTTCCCATAAAATCCGTATTAAAATTTTTAAAATATAAATTTCTGCTCCTATTTTGATTGAGTTGTAACTCAACTCTAGGCTAGTTGAAATTTCGAAATAACCGCTTACAACCGAGTGTTAGTGCGATTAACAAAAACTATAGCTCAGCTCAACAATAGCAGTTGTCTTAACTCCAACTTCAAATCAATTGAGCTGAGCTGGAAAATAAAACAGAGAAGCTTTTGCTTCATTTTGTTTCTTCTTTTTTTTTTGTCTTTAACCACAATATTCAAATTCAAAATATTTAATTTTGAATATTTTTTTATTTTATTTTTTAAACTAAAAAAAACGAAAATAATTGAAATATCGATTTGATGTTTTGTTTGTCTGGCTGCCGGCCAGCGTTTATTTTAAACACCTGTAGTGTATCAGAGGGTCAAAAGATGGTGGTATTGATTTGGTTGTTTTGATTTCATTTTGAAACTATACCGCCGCAGTGAGCTGTGACAGTAAGTCTGCTCATAAGGAAAAAAAACAAGAAAAAAATATTCTTAAGCATCCCAGTGAACAATTTTTGGCGACGTGCCAACATATGCTACACATTTTCTGATGAAGGTGATGATAATGAATAGGCCCTGTGCTAAATCGTGCCATTCGATGTTTATACTTTTTGTATGAAATAATTTAAAAAAATTTTGTTAGAATTGAATGCAACAATTTGAACTTAGATTTGCTTAAATGTTAAAAAAAAAATCTATTTTTGGTTTCTATTTTAGTTGGAGTGGTCATTTGCTCTGACGGCTATCAACTACAATCCCACCACTTCCTCGCCAAGATAACGAATAATAAAGGACACGTCTTGAGACCCTGACAGCTAGTATCTGCTGATGCTACTTAGCGGTATAAGACTGTGTATGAAATAAAAACCACCTTGGCCATTTAGTCAAGCAAATCGCAGGGAATCTGCTACAAAGCCAGCCATTTGTCTAGAGGGTCGGTCTGAGCTAATTGTGCTTGAATTCTGAAGCTAATGTTTGCTGGGTGACAACGCTAACTCTTATATTACAAACACACACACACACATATATATATACTTATTTCAACATTGAACATGATGGCTACAAATTTTCGGGTGTGGACCATAAATTTCTTATACGTATCGCATTAATTAGCATCACTAAGAGACAAAATGGATGTTGAATAAAACAAAACAAACCAAAGAAAAGCAAAGCAAAAAAAATTTCTTTAAATATTAAAACAGCAACAAGCACTGAGCTGGACCCTTAATGGACAAACAGATAGACAGACAGACAGACAGACACAAATATATTTTAATTATTATACAAAATGTTGTTTTATTTAAGATGAAATTAAAATTAAAAAAAAAAACAAAAAAAAAACTGAAAATATTTAGTTACAGCGCTTGTCCAACTGAATTGAGTCGAATCAATTTAATCGAAAGTTTTAAATTGAAACTAAATGAAGAAGGCGGAGGTTAAATAAAATTTTTATTGAAAACTTAATGACGAACAAAAGAAAAAACAAATTTCAAACTCAACTTTAATTTGATTTAATTTATTTTTTGTTTTAATTGACTTTATTTCAGTTTTGTTCTTGTAAAACGTGTTTAATTTATACAAAAATCATATTCATTTAAATACAAATAATTTACATTAAAAACAACAACAAAAATAAATAAATTAAAATTTGAATTTGAAATTGCTGTCGTAATGATTTCATTTTCTTAAAAAAAAAAAAACAAAAAAGAAAAAAAAAACATTTTAGACTGAATTTGATTTTATTATTTTAAATGTTGAATAAATTAATTACAACAACATGAAACTAATTATGTTTTAGTGTTTTTATTATTATTCAATTCGTTATCTTGCATCCCTCTTAACAAAATTTAAATTTTTTCAAAATAAAATTTTATATTTGAATAAAAACTGACTTCTTAGGACTCTAATTTTAATTTAATTTTAATTTTAATTCTCTTTTTACAAAATGAAAAAAAAAAACAATTCAGAATATTTGAAATTCCTTAAACTTGTATTAAAGAAACATTTTTTTAGAAACTCTTTGACTTGTCTGCGGATAAATTTTGGGTGAAATAAAAAGAGAAAACTAACAGTTTTAACTTGATTTCTTTTTTTAAATGAATTTGACCGGTGGAAACTGCACATAAATTTCTGATTTAAAAATAGACTCTGTGATAGTTAAAGTTAAGATTTTATAAGTCAAATATCAAGCCTTAAGTGGGACATTAAATTAAAAATATCGGATAGAGTGTCTTTAACTATCCAATCAAATTTGGTGCGAGACAAAATCTAAAGCTGTAATAATGCTTTTAAATTTGTTTTTTTCATCTGAAGTTCTGTTGTACTGCAACGTTTACGATACAAAGTGAAGTCATTCGTTGTTTTTGCTCGTTTATCACTTCAAAGGGAACACATGTAAGCCCTGTTTTGTGTGTGTGCGGTAATTAAAAATTAAAATTTTTTAATTTCTTAATTTCATTGTAAAATATTTGTCAAAAAAATATTTTTTTTTTCAGAAGGTTCGATTTAGAGTCTTTTTTTTAAATATAAAATTTGTAATTTGAGTACAGCACTGTAACTTCCAGCACATTCACACGTTCTCCTTCAAACACACACATGCACAGACATAATTTCCTAATAAATGAATATCAATGTTAAAAATTGAATTATTTTTTAAATGCAGAAACACAACAAGAATTTAATAAAAAAAAAAAAAATAATATAAAAAATTAATAAATGCGAGTGTTTATTTATGTATTTAAATTTAGGTAAGCTTGTTTGTGTCAGTGTATGTGTTGGTTGTGATAAACAAGCCCCTAAAATTATCAGCGACCAGATGTGTACGTAATTTTCCTCTTCTTAACCCAAATAACTGCCAACTTGATGTGACGTGCACATGCGCTTGTTAAACAACCCGTAGGGTCAGTTAAACACGAGAAAACTATGCCATGTCCATTTTAACACTGTCCAATTTTTAAAAATAACAACAATAAAATCCAATTTATGACCAATCACTTTCATTCAGCTCATTTGCATATTCAGTGTTCAGTGATCATCATTTTTCGTCCTTTTTTTTAAACACTTTTTACATGAAATGTTCGTTTATTTTTTATTTTGTTGTTTATTTGAAAAACTTTAATTTTGACCAAATTTTCAACCCCTTTTTTCTGGTATTCATTACAAATGCACAATACGCAATAGCACCACATAAACGCCCTAAAATCTCAGTAGCACCACCAACTTTAATGGGAATCTAAACCATAAATTTTAATCGCAGTAAGTGAGTGAATAAATAATCATCCTTTATGCCTTCAAAATGCTCTTTTAAGTGAAAAAATTTGTTGTTTCTCTTTTCTTCTTTTTGAATAGTCACCCTTCTCGAAATGTGTTGCTTGTCCAGATGTAAGGGATTAAATGAACCAAAGCTCTGGTCATTAATTATTATGAGATGTACAACAACATAAAACAGCAAAAGAAATACAATTTAAGGAAAATTAAGAAGAAGAATATGAAATATAAAGGAAAAAGGCTTATGTAATTGTGAGAATAAATAGTTGAATGGCAGCAGATGTTTGGTTTATCTGGCGAACTGACGACCTTCTATTAGAATTGCGAGATTACGTTTTGAACCACCTACTCAACTAAGTAGGTGGTTCATCATCTTGTCACATTCAGATATCCAGTCCCGATATCTCAGGTAGTCCGTGTATTGCAGCAGAAAGTAATAAAATTTTTCTAGTCGAAATGTATCTGCATTTGAGACTCTATTTTATTCTTTTACTTCGTGCCAGGTCTTCATTTTCTAGAAAAATTCTCAAGTCACGCTTATGCTGTCTAGTAAATACGAGTGTTTTTATTTTTAGTCAGGCGAAATGAGCTCTACAGTCTGTATAGCGAAGATAAAGAGACAGCAGAGCATATGTTGTGCCACTCTAATTGTCTGGTTTGGATGCGTCACTGGCTAAGCCGTCTGTTATGCATTTGAATTCTTAATGAATACCAGACTTAAGGAGAAGGCCGTCAGGCCGCCATGCACACCAACCAGAGTCGCAATACGCTTATTCTAACCGCAGTGATCCGCTCCTCTTTCTAATTCTAATTTTAATGAAAAAAAAAACTCTAAAAGCATTTTCCTGGATTTTGTTCTAATTTAAAAAAAAAATCCGGAAAATATTCCCAACGTTCACATTTGAAAAATATTCACGTTCTTGAAAAGTTTGTTAAGAAAAATTTTAAAACTGACTGGCTATTAATCCATTCTTCGTTGTCATGTTGTTGTTTTTTTCTTTCTCTTTTCAATTTAAAAAATTTGAAAACAAAACTTGCCCGTGCGTACGCACACGGTGGATATTTTTTTTTTTGTGTCTTTCTTAATTATAATTTATGATAATTTTAGTTTATTTTTTTTATATCACGCCGAGATGAAAATTGTATAAGAGAAAAAAAGGAGAAAAAAAAATTAAAGATTATAAATAAAGCAAGATTTCTATATCGGGGACAAAGTCAATAGTGCCTGGCATCTAGAGATAGCTAGACCAACAAAGCGTTTGCGTTTTTAGTTTGTTGTAAGCAATTTACGTCTCATTAGCATAAATATCATTTTTAGAGACTGAAATTACTGTCCAAGCCGACAACGTTCGATCGTTCGTTCAGCCGTTCATCCGTAACAGTCTGTTTATCATCATCCACTCAATTTAGACTTGCTAACACACAGACACAGGCGCACACATATGCGCTCCAGGCCATTTTAAGCATCCAAAAATTATTTTTTTTATTTTTAAAATATTCGATTAACAAAACAACAACAACTAAAAACACATTATAAGTTTTATAATCATCAATGGGCTTTTTTGTCGTTTTATTTATTTATTATTATTTTTTTTTTTTGAAACGAATTTAACAAAAAAGTGAAATTTTTTTACCAGAAAAAATACCAAAGCCGTAAAAAAGAAGGCTGTAAAGTGATAAAAAAAAATTACTGAAAACCCAGCAACACCTTCTTTGTTTATCTTCCAAAACCATTTTGAAGTTTTCACATTTTTTTTGAAGATTTTTAATTTCTCTGCTTGCTGTTCTTTTACGAAATGGAAAATACACACTCCAGCCGGTTAGTGATGAGTTTTTATTAACAAATATTTTTCAAGCTTAAAATCTTAATAAAAATTATTTTTATTTTAATTTTAAAGTTTTATTTAAATTATTATTTTAATTTTTTTTTCAACTGAATTATAATTTAATCTTTTTATTTATTTATTTTCAAAATTTTATATTTTGTGTTTACCGTGGTTCAGTTAACCAGTCAGCATAAGATATTGAAAATGAGTTGGCGGTATCCATGTTTTACTTTTAGTTTTAGTTTCGACTTCTTCTACTTTTTTTCTTTTAGAAATTTCAATGAATTTTTTCCTAAAATTTGTTTTTAATTTTAAATAATTTTTCCTTTTACTCTCTCTCTCTTTCACTTTTTGCAATTTTTATAATTTTTTTTTTTAATTAATTTATTTTTGCTGGTTGCTTAGAGAGACATTTTCTTTGTTTGGTTTTGTGTTTTAATTATTATTTTTTTTTTTTTTTTGTAAACTGTAAATGATTATTTCCTTTGAAAGCCTTTTTATGGCCGCTTTAATTTGATTAAATGCATTTTCACAAACTTTTGCTTCTGTTTTTCTTTTAAACGATATTTTTTTCCAGTACTGGGTACTCCACTCGTCTGTAAGTTTATTTTAAATTGTGTTTTATTAAATTATTTTTAAATCTCTTTTCTTTAATTGTTGCAAAAAATATTTTTATGTAGACGACAGCACTTTTAACACTTTTGTTTTTTTTTTATTAAAAATAAAAAAACAAAAATAAAAATAGTATAGCAGTAAATGAACCAAAAAACAAAAAAAAAAAAACTAATAATAACAATAACAATAAAAAAGGTAATTTTAAAGATCGAAAAGATCTTAACTGGAAAATCACGTTCCGTAGTAAACAAAAACACAAATCTCGTGCTTAGTAAGACCAGCAGAGACAAGACAAAACAAGACAAGACAAGAAAGCAAACAAAAACAGAGCTTGTTGTTGTTAGCCTTGTGGCGAGCCGTTAACAACTGAAAACCACTTTGCGCGCTTTAAACACAACCTGCACATTGTGGTCAACACAGATGGAGATACAGGTTCGATCAGCGCAGTAAACCAATTCGCCGCATGCAATCACAGATCGAACACACAGCGAATTTAACCACCAATACAAACCAGGTTTTAGCAAAAAAAAAAAAACAACAACATTTTTTAAATAGACAAATCAAACAAACAAACGTACAACAACAATGAGTTGAGGTATTCACAGCCACTGAACCAAACTGAACACTTGAAACATTTATTGGTTTGATTTCAACTGCTCCTACTACTACCACTGCTGCTGCTCTGTTGCTGCTGCTGATGCTGTGGTTGCTTTGGCTGTTGTTAATGTTCCAGCTTTCGCCGCTACACCTGCTCACTTGAAGAAATTAAATAAAGAAAATATTTCATGTCGTTTGATGCGTTTTGATTAGCACCACCAGCCCAGTTGCACGGCTGCTTTCTTTGCAAAAGGGGTGTTTGTGTTTGTGTGTGTGTTTGTAGTCATCGCTATTGCTAATGCTGTCACCATCGCTGCAGCAGCAGCTTCTCTAATAAAATTTGTTTTTAAAAATGAGATTTTTGTTGTGGGTTTATTGCTACTCGTAGTCAACTAAATAAAACTGGTCCAGCCAAAGTTTAAACCAAAATCAATAAGAAAATAACGGTAATCGTTGGATTGTGTGTTTGAGTGAATATTTCGAATCATTCGATAAAGAAATCAAATCAATTAAATGGGCAGCTAAATGCGAGTGCGAGAAATGCAGCCATTTTAAAGGATCTAAAAATATTTAAATTTTTCTGATTGTAAAATTTTAATTTTTAAGTCACACAGTTTTCTAACGAATTCATCGTACACAGTTGCATGTAAATATTGTATAGGGATAATTTTTGGACTCATCAGTCATCGCTGAGTTTTTTAAAACTGCTGAGGCATTTGCACTTTTTTGTCTGTAGTAGAGGCTGTGCGTAGAGCTTTAACATTCCAATGAATTCACCCACCTTGAATTAGAAAAATATTTTTTTCCTCACAAATCAAAAAACGGTGGAATTTTTGTTTCCAACTTTTCGTTAAAAAAAAGAGATTCTGGATGTCGACTACAATTTCTATTTGAATTATTAACATGATGAATTTTATTTGTTTTAAAAATTAAAATAAACTTAGCAGTCTTACGTAAACGCCAGAGTTAATTAAAAAAAATTTTTTTTATTGGTTTCTCAGCGAAAGGAAAATTTAGCGGAAAGAAATATCGATCGATCTGCAATTATTCATCCCTGGGGATTTATTTTATTATTTTGAATTTTTCATTTAATTGTGAATTAATTGTCTTATTGTGTCAGCTGTTTTTTGTGATTTTTTAACATTAAAAATAAATATAAATCTTGATTATTTGACTTTTTCTATCTGAAAATAAATTTTAAATAAACAAAAAAAAAATTTCAATAAACAAAACGAAATTATTTTCGAATTATTAAGCTAAAGCAAAGTTTATTTTTGCGAAAGTTTTGCTTGCAGTGAGAAAATCTAAGCGCTTGAAATTCATCGATATTGCGGAATCAGTAATACCGCCATGGTAGAGATGATACCGCAACTGCAGAACGAATAATTGAAAAATTTTGCTTCTAAGCAAAAATATTTTTCGCAATCGCGAAACGGAATGAATAATTAGACCCATTAATTTAAGGCAGCCCAGAGAATATTTTGATAAGAATAAAATTAAAGCAGTAAAAGCTACAATTTTGTATTAATCTGCAGGACTAATTTTGTTTCAACATACCCAAGCACAAGCACAGAGTACAAAGTGAAACAAATGCTTTTGGACTTTCCACGGTGCCTTTAATTTTCACATTTACCTTTCAAGAGACTTTTGTCGTTGTTGTTAACAATTGCCATTTATGTTTTTACTTTTGTTTCAATTTAAGTTTTTTTATTTACCCTGCACAGAGCCTCCTTCATCTCCTTCACACTCTGCCATTGACCGACTTTAAGTTTCAGTATAAGCGAGCTGAAATAAGAGTGGAAATGTGTAAGTGTGTGTGTGTGTGAGTGAATACCTGTGGAGTTGTGCTAGTGTTTGTGTTTGTTTTACAACTGTTTCTGTGAAATTTATTCCTTGTGATTTTATTTTGTGTTAAGCGCACATTAATCAACTCCTTAATGGTTTTCGAGGCCTGCCACAGAGTATTAATTGCTGTTTTATTGGTTTACTGGAGCAACTGCAACAACACCAGCAACTGTAAAAGAATAGCTGACCACGCGAGTCATCTTCTTATGAGTTTGTGTGTGAGTGTGTGTGTGCAGTTCATGTTTTTAATTTTTCTTACTTTATTTTTTGTGTTAAAACTAAAACTAAAATTGAGCTCTTGTGACATGTTTTTAATTTTTTTTCATTAATTTTTATTCTCCTTTTTTTTTTTTTTTTTGATTTTGTTTTGGTTCTTTTTTGTTTCTTTATCAAAATATTCCCCCTTCAATAATTTTATTTAAAAAGAGTAGGGCTTCCCTGTTAATTGAATTTCGAATGGTTGGTTGTTTGCATTATGCTGCCTGCATCTGCATTTCATTTTAATATTTTTGCTTTTGGTTTTAGTTAAAATTTTAATTTTTGCTTTTATCGCCATTAAAATGACTCTGAAAAAGGATACTCATTTTAAATATTTTGTCATTTTACATTTTGTGGATTTCGAGTGTGTGTGTGTGTGTGTGTGTGTGTGTGTGTGTGTGTGTGTGTGTGTTCAACCGCACGTTTTACATTTTTCTTATGAAACAACCTTGATGCTTTTGAAGAAAGAATGCATTTACTGGGTAGTTGTTTTGGTCAGGCATCATTCATGATCGGCTTAAAAATACTGACGATCCTTTATTGGATTTTCCACTGTGTTAATAATGATGATAACCTTCAATTGCATGCAACCGCGCCTACAACAAACAAGTCAATCTCAAAATAAAATAAAATAAAACTGAACTGCAAAGTATTGGTATCACACACTTTTTTAATGCACGTAGAGACGATATAACAATTCTTTTTGTTTGCTTGTTTTTTATTTTGCAATATTATCAGCAACAGCAACAACAACAACAATAACATTGACCATTTACTGTTGTCTTCAATAGCAGCAGACTTTCACTTTTTCTTATTTTAGATAATTTTTGTTGTTTTATTTTTTGGTTTTTGGTTTTTCAAGTTGACGCAACGCTACGACGCATCACTGATCATTATAGCCAGCCCATCACTAAAAAGTCAAGTTCATGCGGTGTTAAGTTTAGATCATGTTCGTGTTCCCCACTTTTAAAGGTTGCCATTCGTGGTGTGTTGTGCATCAAGGATTCGAATTTCAAAATTCGCTACAGTGAGTGTCAAGTATTAAATACTACTTGACATGATGGACTGACATCTGCTTGCCAATACCTACTACGAGTACCTTTATACGTTTGCTTGCAAAATTTGTAGAAAATTAACTTTTGACTTGAGGCTGGCCATTGAATTGCACACACTGACACACACACTTGCCATTAAATGCAAAAAAAAAAAACGAAAGATTTAGTGTTTGCAAATGTTTTCCATTTAACAGTTATTATTGATTTGAAATTCTTCATTTTTTATTTTTATCTTGAATTAATCATAATGAAGATTTATTTGGTGGAGATTGATTTCTATGATTTTGCTTTGTTTTTTCTTGTTGTCCTTATTTAGTAAAGTCTAGCTGTCTGCCGCTATGTCTATGATTTCTATCCTCCCATAAAAGTCTGTTACTTGACACAATCTTTGAAAGCATCGTTCGAACGCATAAAAATTTCTTATTGATGATGAATTTGCTGTGAACGTAAGAATGTGTGCACGTGCTTGTGTGTGCGTCTGTGTGTGATATTTTTGTAGAAACGATAAAAACAATACATACGTACAGACACACCGATATAGTTTGCTTATTTTCTGTTATACCCCAAGCATGCGACCATATTTAGAAACTCCTTTTATTATTCAGAAATTTTAACGTATTGGCCAAAACCGTTTAGGATGAAAGTATGTTGCACAAATGGGTTTTAACGCTGCGGCATACCGTTGTTGACACAACAGTACTTTTATTGTCATCAGCCAGCCATCCACACACACACACACACGCACACAAACACACACTCAATTCAATCTGATCATCAACATCATTTTCATCATAACCATTGCATTATCAATTTGAGCTTTACCACCACCAGCCAACTAACGAGCCAGCCAGGCAGCCAAGCATACTGGCCAGCATCATCTTTTAGGTTTTTTTTTTATTTTATTTGTAATTTCTATTATTTCTTTTTTTTTTTTGTTTTGTTTTGTTTTGATCGCACAAACATGACTTTAAATGTCGAGTTTTATATGAAATCAAAGCCATAATAACATTTTAGATACAAACAAACTGAGGCTGTGTTCAGATGGTGTGTATTTGTCATGTCAAGTGACAGTTAATCGTGTATAAAACGTTTATGCATTTCGTGCGATCCCTTTCCATGCAATCATTGCCAGAGAGAAGACGCATTTTTCGTTTTTTTTTTTTGTTTTTGTTTATTTTCTATTTTCATGTAACAAAGCATGTGATATCCATCCAGTGATGCTAATTTGTAAATTTTGTTGTTTTTATTTTCGGTAACGAAAAAGTCTAGAAAGTGGGGCAAAGTTGAGTTCAGTTTTTTATTTTATTTTTTTGGAGGGTTCTTGTTAATTCTTATTTTAAAAGCAGCCTGAAACTGCTGTGAGTGTTAGTAAAAGTGGCCTTTCGTATAACAAAAACACATCGTCTAAATGCAGCTTATCACTTAACTTGAATACAAAATAAAAACACACACACACACACACGCTCACACACATACTTTGTTGCAGTTAGTTTCTACGTATGCAAACACTCGACATACAAACTTACTTACATAAATGAAGTGATGATGATAATAACGATCAAAAAGAAATAAAAAAAAAATTAGAAAAAAAAGATTAAAGTGACAGCTTGCTGTGATTTCCCTGTAGAAAAGAGCAAGCAAGCATCGTATGTGCTTATAACAAGCAGCGGTACAAACGAATGCTCATGAGTTGCCTGTGAGTTTGTGTGCAAACAACCCAACAATCAATTTCATGTGCAGGGCTTTTAATTTTTATACATTTTTAAGTTTTTCTTCTGTAACACCTCATTCGATAGCGAGTAGACTATCGTATAGATTAATATTTCGATAAAAAAGTATAACATGAATTTAGGCAGCAATTGTGCACGAAGAATTTTTGTGCAATCAAGAAAATTAAAGGGATTCCTTTAATAATACTTTATTTAAGGATATACATATGTTGCTTATAAACCTAAAATTTTCAAAACCACACTCGATTGATGACTCGCAATCGAAAGCCATCATCTCAAATTACGATACATTTTACTCGATATCGAGTACGGTGATAAGACCCCTGTAGTGCGATTCAGTAACTTTTATTACGAACATTCGTATCGAAAAAGTCAAAAATGTACCTGCAAGGGAGTTTCGTTGCCAGTTCAGCTGCAAGCTTGAAAAGCGTGAGAGTCTAGTGAGCTTTTCGAACTGGCACTTGCATGTGGATATAGAAACTGTAATGTTTGCTGGGAAATATCATAAATACGCATGCATATGTATGTGTACGTAACTGCAGATGAGCCCATGCACTCTGTGTGAGAGTGAGTGTTTGTTTGTAGTAAAATTTTTAACGATACGACAAGTGTTTACCGTATGGGCGGTGTGTCCAGTTATTTCATTTTTTTATTGGTCGTTCTTGTGGCCGTTTTTATTTTGTTTGAAGGAATTTCCAAGATTATTTTTGATTTTCAATTGCATAAATTTAACTGTCGTCCAACGAACTACAGACAGAGGGAAGATCTCAATCTGTAAATTTCCCATAGAAACCTACCAAACAAAAGTATCTGAAAATCTACTAAAACACAAAAAAAAGCCCCCAAAGAAAAAGAAAAATGTTTCCTTACAAGTTTGTATCTAAAAAATTGATTAGAAAAAAATTGATTTTTTTAAAGCAGCAGAGAAATCTAATTGCAAGAAGGAGGGAAGGGAAAGTTTATTCTTTCTCAAAAATGTATTAATTAATTATGTTGGTCTGCAAGAAGGTCCCACCGATCTATTCAGTCTTATTAAATTAACGAACGAAATATTTTTTTTAAAAACACCGAAAGTCATTTGAATCAATTCATGATTCATGATGACATTCAAAGCTAAACTTTAATACAAATTAACCTCAAGTGCTATAAATGATTAATAAACAGTTTCTAAACAGTTTTCATACGAAATAAATTTAAATCACTTCAGAAATATTCATGATCATTCAGTTAAGCAAGAAAAAAATACAACAAAAACGAGGCAATAAAAGTCAATTGTGGCATAGTGAAATAGAAATGTTAAAACAGTTGCCAACCACTAGCAAAATAAGACAACAAATGGGTGGGGGTGGGGTGGGGTGGGTATGGTGCCAGTGGTAGCGGCAATGGCGGTGGGTATAAAACAAAAAGCTCAACAACAACACTGTTAAACAATCATGTCTTTAATGATTAGATGTCAAACTTTTTAATATTTTATGTTTCTTTTTTTATTAAACAAAACGACAACAACAATAAAAAAAAACAAAAATGCTGGTGTAATAATTCTCAATTGATTGTGTGTGCTGGCTGGTTGGCTGGTTTGCAACAAAACAAATGCAAATTGTAATCAAATAGAAAAGGTCAAAATATTAAAGCCCAACACATACATACAATCTATATTAGACATGCAAAATCATGTTAATACAATCACTAACACACTCACAGTTTTTCTTGTTGTGTGAGTTTTATGATCGCACATAAATTTTTTTCAACTGTTTGCTTGCAACACATTTTAATGACTGACGAAATAAATGTGTGTCTGTCCGTCTGTCTCTCTGTCTATTTGTTATGTCGAAGTAAAGTGATACATTACAGTGTGGCACGAAGCACGATTTTGCGCTTATTTAAAGTTCAGCTGCTAAAGTCTGACAACACAAGAATTAGATGCAGGAGGCAACAACAAAAAGAAACAAAACAAATAAAGAAAATAAATGTAATTCATACAGAGACATTGAAAAGTGACTTGACAATCATGCAATTTGGTTGGAAAAAAAAAACAATTTAAGGAGTCACTTCCATACACACTCACGCACTCACATGCGCACCTGAGATTTATTACGTTCGTAATATTTTTTTATAATTAAATACCCATTCCAGCCAACCAAATTTAATTAATTACCATTTGTTGTTGTTGTTGTGTTTGCATTAAATTTCAATAAAAGTGTGAAATTTGTGAAAAATTTTGTTGGCCTTTAAGTGTCGCTTTTTTATTTGTAGTTTGTTTGTTTGTTGGTAAATGAACAGTAACATAACATTAAAACAGCAACAACAACCACAGAAAATGTATTTTGTTGCTGTTGTTGTTGTTGTTGTTGTATTTTTAATTTTATAGGCATATAACTGTTGAGCATGACAGCTTAAACAGCCATTTATTAAATTTATTGACACTCATCCATCCATTCAAGCATTTAAGCATTTAAACAAGCAAATCCAACAACTACAACAACAAAAATAACAACAGTAATAACTACCGGCACTAGTGCAACAACACGATTATGGTACAAGTAAATTTTTTTTATTTTATTTTTAATTTTCTTATTTATTTATCATTGACGAGAGCACATGGACCAACCAATGGTTTGTCAGTCAGTACGACCAAACAAACACAAACAAAAACACTTTTAAGTTGCACACGAAATATAAGCTTTCTTGCAAATGATGATACAACAACATTTCTGATCATTTTTAACATTTGTTTCGTTCTTCTTTTTATTTTGTTTGTAACAATGATCATCATTCACCCATCGGCTAATAAACACAAAAAAATAAAAGCGCACACAAACAAACTACAGTCTGCTTCCATAGCTCCAACCTAATGGCACTTGGTTGACTTGGAGTTGCACGCACTTTGATTGAAACACCTCGCAAAAAAACAGCGTTTGTCCAAGTCATGATGACACGATTCCAAATGATGTTTCTTTTTGGTTGGGTTTTTAAAAGTTTTCTTGTTGAACGCAAACAAATCACCTTCATACACCCTTCTTTATTTTTCGCTCAATCATTTTATGACGTCAAGCGGGCATATTAGAAGAGGAAAACAGTTTTTTTTCTGCTCTTTATTCCCTTCACTGTAAGTGAGA
This sequence comes from Thelaira solivaga, assembly GCA_947397855.1. NCBI lineage: Eukaryota > Metazoa > Arthropoda > Insecta > Diptera > Tachinidae > Thelaira > Thelaira solivaga. The sequence continues at coordinate 910,592 of OX377614.1, forward strand.
AGTTTGTGATTTCGTTTGTAATTTCTGCATCGTATATGGGACACCCTATAAAGTATATATATTCTGCATCCTTATGAATAGCGGAGTCAATTTAGCAATCTCCGTCTGTCTGTCAACTTTCTGAAGTCCCTAGACAAAGTACAAAAAAGTAGAACAAACCAATCTGTAAGAGCAGCTATGAGTAAAAACCCGGTACTACCTCTGTTTTTGACCATTTTCTGAGTGAGTTTTTTGCTCAATTTGCCTAAACTTCGAAGCGGACAGAAAACGTGTTAAGTAGTTTTATCAGAAATGACAATCATAATATCTGTGCAAAAACTGCGGGCCGTTCGTTAATAGCCGAGATATATCAAAAATACAACTGAAATTTTTGATTTTTATTAATTTCTGCTTTGTTTTTCTTTTTCATATTTTATTTATACATCATATTCATAGTATCTGGACCAAAATTCAGCTGAATGGACGAAATTGGCTATAATTCCTGGGTGCAATAGCACTGGGGTACAGGGAAATTTCAAAAACAAAAAAAATTAAAAATAGTCCAAAGTGACTTCTGGGTATTTGTGTGGTAGACTACAAATCTAGACGACCTCCCCTTTGAAATGATGTTTGTCCCATCTCCAAATCTTCTATGCTTTGTTCGAAAGTTACTTTAAATTATTTCGAAATTTCCATATACCCCAGTACTGTTGTTCTCAAGGATTTTGGTAGTTTCCTTTTTTCATCATAAATTAAAAACTATGAACTTGTCAGACAATGTTAAGACACTTTCAAAAAGTTTATAATCTGCAGAATAAATTCCTTTTTGATTTTAGTAATTTTCATGGGCAAAATCGGGAATGCTACCTCTGCAAAGTGGGGAATGGTAAAAATCCCTCAAAGCAATAGCTCTGGGGTATATGGAAATTAAAAAAAAAAAATTTAAAATAGTCCAAAGTAACTTTTTATTATTTGGATGGTAAATTACAAATATAGACTATCTCCCCTTTAAAATGATATGTGTTCCATCCAGTTCGTCCATAAGTCGCTAAAATTCCTCAGAGCAACAGCTCTGGGGTATATGATCTAAACTACAAAACGGACAAAAAAACTTTATATGAAGTTTTATCGGAAATAACCACTTTAAAGTCTGTGCAAAAAATCAGAACAATCGGTCCACAAATGTCCGAGAAATGTCAAATATATAGCCAATAATTCAGATTTTCCATAATTTTTGCTTTGCTTTTGCTTTTTTCTATGACCATTTTTAAGCTGCTCTGTGTGTGTGAGGCTTTCAATGCTTTGAGTGGAATAGCATTACGAGAAGAGACATCTTGATGAAAGACAATTTTTTCGATTTTACCTTTATTGATATTAAATATTTAATTAATTAAGTTTGGTTTTAAAAATGTTTGCAAATGCTTCCAAAATTAAATTAAAATATATTTTTTTGCATTCCTATTGGATATCGTTCTTAGAATTTGGTTTTTTATTATATAAAAAATTGAGTGCCTGCAGACATTTTATTGCTTCTAAAAATGAGGTTCTCAGAAAGGACTTTTTCTCAAAATTCTTTAATTTTAGTTTCTTGCACTGAGATTGATTATTTATTTAGGATTAACTATTTAACTTTTTTTTATTGAAATGGCTATTTTATTAAGCTTGAGTTCATATTATAAAAAACTTATTTTTTTTATTGATATTTCGCTCCAATAATAAATAAATAAATTTTTTTAAATACGACCTCAAGCTTAATATATAATTTTTTGTATTTTCTTGATATTTGAGAAGAATGGAATGTGGAAAGTGAAAAATAACACAGTGAAGGGTATACAAGACTCAGCACAGCCGAATTTTCTTAATTCGTTTTTATGCTTTTTTAAAAAGCCAATACACCGTAAATCGATGAATATCTATCGCTTTCAATAAGTAAATTTTAATGAAAATCTATGTGTGAGTGCGTTGTGTGTGAGTAAACCATTTCCTTTTAAACACTCACTGTTTTACTTGCATATTTGGTGGATGCCTCTAAGGTCTTTCTGACTTTTCTTCTGCATCATCTTATACTCTTTCTCTTTTGTTGTTGTTGGGAACAAAGGATCATAAAAATTGTGAATACATTTTTAATGTGCGTAAAATTTAAAAAGTAGATGTTTAACAGCATTTTTCTTTTTAGCCAGCGTATCAAAGCCATAAAAAAAGCTTCAAGTGCCGTTATGAATTGATAAGATCTTTTTGCATATTAAGTGCTCATGAGCTCTTTTTATACCAATCGATCTACCGGCCACACATTTATTGTGTCTATGTGTGTGTGCATCAAGCATTTTAAATCCTTATTATTATGGCATCTGTTAGTTATGTGTTGGTTATCAAAAAACCGTTTTTTTTTTTTAATTTTTAAAGTTATTTATTTGTTGCTGAACAATTTTTTTTTATAAAAACTAAAATTTCATAATCTCTATTTAAAGCCAACGTGCAGCAAAACTAGTCACATACACAATACAAAGAAAAAATTACAAACTCAAAAATGTTTCACTCAATTTGAGTATCCATCAATCAATTGCATTATTTTCACGGATTGTGTTTTAGGGAAATGTTTTATTTCAGAAGGAACAAATTTAGATTTTAAAATAAATTGACTGCTGATGCCTTAGACTTGCCAAATGTTAATCATGACATGCCATTAAGGGTCGAATGAGGCAAAAACTTGTGAACTGGCTAAAAGAAAAACTATCCCATCCAAAAGAAATAGTGGGAGTGAGACCATTTTATTAAATATGTGTGCAAGAAACTCTGCCAAAGAGAACGTCACTCCTATCAAAATCCTATCACTAGCTATCAAAATGCTCTCTTGTTGTTTGGGATATTTTTTGAAGACTTTTAAGGGCCAATAAAAAAAATGTTCTCTAGGGTCATTTGGAAGGTCACTTTATCCCACATTCAAAATTCGTTGAACTATTTCTACTTCTCAAAGGCACCACACACTTAACCTGACCAACTTACACTGAGAAAATAACTTCAGCTGTGAGAACTAAAATTGTTTTTAATCAAAAATTCAGTTAAGCTAGTCGAGTTTTTGATAGTCTATTCTTGGTTTTACAGCACAAAATATTTTTAAGAAAACTAAATTTTAAACTGAATTATCAAATTTTGGTGTCCACAGCTAAAAAATTTTATTGTGACAACAGAGTTTTTGATTAGAAACAAATGACGCTCTCACAACCAAAGTTACTCATCAGTGAGAAGAATAACTTTCATAATTCTATAAGTGACAACATGTATGTAGTTGGCTGTCACCAAACACAAATACCAACCAAGTGTGCACAAATAATAATAAAATATGAAATTCAAAATGAAAAAAGGGGAAAAAATAATTGTTAAATGAAATAACTTGGGTTTTCGTATAATTTTAAGCATTTCCTGTTTTATAGCAAACAGCCATTAAATGGAGCGCGTAATGCTCAGTTTAATTTAAACAATCACTTAAAATGAACATTAAACTATTAAAAGCGAAACAAAAGCAACAACAACAAAAAAAAAAAAAAAAAGAAACAAAAAGTATCCCAACAACAGCAAAACTGAAATATTAAAGTTTAAGAAGGTGCAGGCATAACTGCTGTTACATACACTCACACACTCACTTAATATACAGAAAGATCAACTAAGAGACTGACTGACTAACTAAAGGAATGAGTGACTGACTAAAGAACTGAGTGACTGATGATAAAGGTAACAGAAACTAACGATGATAATTTCATAAGTTTTAAAGGCGAAATGAACAGCATTGTTAATGCAATTTCATAAATAAATACAAATACACACACACATAGACACTCACACACAAATGCACACATATTTATATGTGAATATGCGAGGGTTGCTATTAAAATTACTAAAGAAAAGAAAAGTATTTTACTCACGAAAAAAAGCTTTCCAAAACTTTTCTATCTCTACTTTAACACTTTTAAAGGAACCACAGAGAGGTGACCAAGTGACTTGATTTATTAATGATTTTTGATCAGCCAGACTTAGAAGCTTCTATATCAGTGTCGATCGCTATGACGCTTAAGGGGGTTTTACACTGTAATACTGAGCAAAACGACTCGTCAAAAAATTAAAATCAAATGAAAAAGTGTGATAGTGTGAAAACGATATTAAAAAAAACATGAATAGAAATTTGACAGTCAGAGAAACACTATGGCTCTCAACATTTTTATACAATTTTTTATTTTTGCATACAAACAAAGAAATAACAAAAAAACCCAATGAAAATCTTAACACTTGTATTATAGTGTAAATCCCAGTTATGATTTTTCTATAGTCGTATTAAGTAATATTCGATTTTTGTCTTTCAAAATCCAATAAAAATCTTAAAACCCGCATTAGTAGCATCAGAAGCGGCATTCGTGATTGCTATCACAAGAAGGTCTACAGATATGTAAAATTACACATCAATTATGGCCTCGCTGTGATGGTAAATGTTCTGGCCAACTGGTGAACAAAAATAGCAGAGACATTTCAAAAGTAATGGCTGTGATAACGGCCCACTGGGCGATCGAGACTCATGCCAGCAGGCTGGGCCTGCCATTCAAAGAAAACTGTGGCACCTTCCCTGCGAATGCTCTGCTTCTTTGGCTTCAAGAACTAATTTCTTGGTGCACATCTAATAAGCAGACTACCTGATACATCGTACATAAGGTTTTAAGGGATCTTGCCACAGGGTGTGTGTGGATCCCATTATTACTCACTTATCTTGGCGAGTAGGTGGTACCAAATGGAATTGTGTGATTCTAGTTGAAGGCTGTCTGGCAACCATGCAAATCAACTAACCAACCGTTTTCGAGAATCGTAATAAGAAACAGAATATTATTTTGCTTTAAATTTGTAACTTTATGACAGCATTCAGTTACGAAAATTTATTATTTGAAGTAGAGAATCTGACTATTTGTCTTTCACAACTTGAGTTAAGTCTCTGTATTGCAATTAAACTTTGAAGACAACCCTCCGACACACTTAGCAAACACATTAATACTCGTATATCGCGATACTACATGATGGATGCTTCATAAATTATGAAGTACGAAGAAGATACATAGAATTGCATCCCAACACAGAAATAATGTTGCAGGTAAATACCTGCTTCGTATGCGATTTTATTATTTATTTTCTTTCTTACATTTTAATTTTTTTTCTTTTATAAATCGTGATATTATGTTTGTAGTACTTCAATTATGCGATGATGTTGGAGCAAATATACACACACACATACACAGAGACAGAGCAAAAAAAATGAAACACATAAAAAATAAAAGCAAACACTGTACTGCACTTGTTTGCAATTTCACTTAAATGCTGTTGAAGCCTGGGCACACACGCACTTATTGATTAAAAGCATTTTTCGATTTAACAAAAAGAGTAGAAAAAAAAAGAACAGAAAAACGCACAGCAAATTATACGCGCAACAACAACAACCAAGCCAACCCCAATCGTGTGCTTGTGTGTGTGTGTGTGTGTGTGTGAATTTATACAATGTCCTAGACTGACGGCAGTTTAGTTTGATCAGAATGTGGCAAGTGAAGCAGCCTGCAAAAATGCCGATAACAGAGTCTATGCTGCGACCCCAGCCAGCCAGCCAGCCAAGTGCATCTTTTGTTTTAGCACAAGGTGGAATAAAATAAATAAATAAAGAGAAAAAAGAAACATGATGGCAAAAAAGGTTTTAAGTTTAAATACAAAATAAAGTACAAGTGGCCTCATTTATGTTGTTGGTTCGTTCGAACCGTATTACACGCATTTCAAAATGGGGGCCACTGCCACAACAAAAAAGGATTTTTTGTTTTGTTTTGTTTTAAGTTGTTGCTGATGTTGTCGAGCAGATAGCGCAGATAGTTGGTTAAATTCCTGTAATTACGAACTTTTTTTTTTGCCTTTCGTCTGCACATTCAAAGCGATTTGGCTAAAACATGAGCAATTCGTTGTAAATTTTTTTGCGTTGCCCTTAAGTTATAAATATTTTGTAAGTTGTGTTATTGTTGTTGTTATTGTTTATTATTGCAATTTAATTTTGGGCATCTTTTGTGTGAGATGTTCCACCTTCTCGTCATACACCACAACAGCCCAAATAAAAAAGAAAAAGAAAAAGAAAACCTCAATAGTTGCTTTCAACTGAAAATGAGCGCTTGCTTGGGTTCGTTTAAAAAATCAACAAAAAAAAAGTTAAATTATAGCGAATTTTTTTTTTTTTTGCTAACTGTATCTTATTTTCAGTCATTTGGCTGCGTTGTTTCTTTGTAATTTTTTTTTTTTTTTTGTTTGAAATTTTATTCGATTATTGGAACTCGCTTAAAGGTTTTATTGTTGTAATTATTCGTTGTTTACATTTGTTTTCTTTTTTTTTATTTTCTTTTTTTTGAGGTTCAAGAGAAAGTCCACTCCCTAAAAGGTTCACGAATTAAAGGTTCATTTATTTTATTTTTTCCAATTTTCGTAATAAAATTCAGTTACTTTTTTTCTTTTATCAGTTTCATCTTCGTCCCTGTAAAAAATGTCTATCTGTCTTGTCTGTCTGTCTGTCTGATTTTAATGTTTTATTGTTGAATTAAAATACTTTTAAAATGTTTTTTTGTTTTTATATTTTTTTACATAATTTTACTGTTGTTGTTGTTGTGTTGCAATTTTATAATTGTCCAACAAACCCAAACAGCAGCCGCAAAATTATAAAAAAAAGCAAAGAATTTTTCATCCGTCCATTGTGTGTGATTAAACATTTATAACAACGCCCACCAAGAAGCTTAATTGGTTTTTCATCCGCCATTGCCAGCCACACTCGTTCACTAACTTGAATCAAACATCTAACGAGATAAAGGGAAGTTCTCTTCAATCCATATCCCACTCTAATAATTTAATATTGATCAGGGTTATAATTAAGAAAAATTAATTTTTTTTAATAAAACAACGAAATAAGCCTTTAAAGTAGAACAATTTTTTTTTTTCAAAAAATAATTAATGGTTGCATTCACTGCTGGCTATTCCAGTAATTAATTAGAAGCATTGGAATTAAAATTAAATCAAATTGATTTTGAATATGAAACGAGACTAAGCAAAATAATTAATTAATTCATGATGAAGAATTTTTTGCATTTTCACTTTAAATCAAAAATAACTTGGGTGGTTGGTTGGTTGGTTTGCGTGGGGACCTGACAGCCTTCAAATAGCCCGATATCTCAGCAGACAGAGGAGCCGGCCACTCGCAGAGAACGGTGAAAGACTGTCTGCTTACTTTCAGCGACATGAGCAATTCCAGCCAAAAATAACTGGAGTGATTAAAAGAACAATTCAAGGGATTCATGCTGCTTTATGTTCGCAGCCAAAGCAGTAGTTGCGTAAATTACTTTTGGCGGGGATGCTTCCCTTGCTTAAATTTAAAATAATTTATGATTTATTCGAATAGATAAATGTTATATTTTCATAATAATGTCTAGTTTTACGTTACTATGGTTTTCCCCCATTGCTGAACACACCAAAATAAAAACAACAAAAAACTACACAAGCAGTCTGTCAGTCATTTAGGCAAGACAATCATCCATCCAGCCATCCATCCATCCATCAGCCAAACAATCTATCGATTGATCGATAGGACTACAAACTTGCAACCACTTGGCAATCACAAAACAATCACACGCACAGCTAAGTACGTTAGCTTCTTCTTCTTCTTTTCATGTAAAAGATGTAAAAGTAACAACAGAAGCAACCATTTGCCAGCAAAAGCAACATTTTGCTACTGAAATTCTACAAAAGTTGTCTATTCTGCGAAACTTCCGATGTCCAGTTGCAAACAGCTTCTGTGTTAAACTCTAATAACTATAACGATGCTAAGGCTGATGCTGATCATAATCGTGATCATGATTACAATGATAATAGTGCCGATCGACCAGCTAAAAAAAAGGTTTTAAAAAAGAACTTGAACTCAAATCGATTACTCTCAAACAAACCTAAAACCAAAAAAGAAAAGGAAAAAAAAGCAACTAGAATCAAACAGAATAGAATTTTTGTTGCCAGCAGAAAACATTTGTAGGGATAAAGGGAGCTGATGAAATGAATTCATTCAAAAAATTATTACAGAAACGAAAAATAGCCAGAACATGCTCGTGGCCTTATACCGGGTTCCTTGCTTTGCATAGAGTAAATTGTGTTACATGAGAGTGTGTTTGGATACGAGTTCATTCATTCATCAGAGTTTTGTGTAAATTTGTGCACCCCACCACTCCGGCACACACACATACCCAAACACACGTGCAGTAAAAAATTTTCAAATAAATTTTTTTTTATCTAGTTTTTTTTTTGTGTTTTATACGCTTGCCACTTGCTGGTAACTAGTTTCTAGTTGCTACTTGCTACGATGCCACAATGATTATCAGGCACTTGTGTTGTTACAATGCGTATCTTGTTAATTCATCTCTTTGGGAAGTTCTGCTGGCAACTTGCCCAGTCAGCGTTATACTGACATCCTTTGTGGGTTCCTTCTACAACAAACTTACAGATAATACCGCACCCATAACAGGCAGCTGTTTTCGTTATATTTTATTTTTTACTCCTTTTTTTTTTTTTTTTTGGTTTTTTGTTCTGCTCCAAAAGCATGTGTAGCGCATGTAAGTAAGACTGAACCGAGTCTACAGATTCCTTAAATATCCATACAGGCATATAATAAATAAATAAATAAATAAATGAATAAATATGTGTGTGTGTGCATCAACTGTATCAAACATGAATACTTACACACATACTTACACATGAAACAAAAATCTTGTTAACAAGATTGATTGGAAGTTGTTTTATTCTCTTGTTTATTTTGTTGTTTTATGTTGTGTTTGGTTGTATGTGTGTGTGTGTGTGTATGCCTGCCACTAAAGCTACTTGATAGAAATATGCAGTTGTTGCCTCAAAACTATTTTTCTCTCTATTTTTGTTTTTCTCTTTTAATAAAACATTTATTTTATAATAACTTTGAAACCTTTTTTTTTTCGTTTCTGTTTGTTGTTGTTCGATTTATTTGCAACATTAACTGATGCCAAGATAGACTTTAACTACGTTTGAATGAATGCACCTGCTCTTTAGATTTATTTTCTAAATTGAAACTATTGTAAATGCAGATGGACGGACACGTATGGCTACAAATGCAATGGGAGAGTCATACACAAGATTTTTTTTTTGTTTTAACACAATTTCTATAGCAAATGAGCAACATCTTCCGTTAAATTTATACAATTTTTCCTGATTTAAAGTTTCAATTAAACTTTTTTACAAACTTAGACAACAACGTTGTTGTTTCTATTAAAAACATGATTAAAATGACGTTTAAAGAGAAAAAAAATATTTTATTTTTAGAAATCAGAAAGAAAGCTGAGATAAAGATTATTAACGAGATTCTTTACAGAAAATTAATTATTTAATTATGAAACCTTTTTGATTGAGCAAAACAATTTTATTCAGCGCTTAATTCAAAATGTACTTCTGCAGAATTGATCTTAAAGGACGCAGTGCGTTTATAGCAAATTATAATGATTCAAATTGTATCCTGTGAAAGTTAAAATGCTAAATATTGGAGATTTTTTAGTTGTGTTGTGAAAAAGGTATCAGCCTTCCTAACACACAGCCGTTTAAAACTTTGCTAGACCATTTGCTTTAAGGGTTGTGTTATTTTTTTAAGTTAAGCTTCTTGACTTGTTTGTACAAAATATTCAGGCTCTGCCAGGCTCGAAATTTTAATCTCCAGATTGATCTAAGCGAGCCTAATTTGTTGTAAAAATTTTTTTTCTTATTACGAAAATATGCACTTAAAACATGCACTTAAAACAACAAAATATGCACTTATGCCCTTATGAAAAATAAAGAAAAACATTCGTCATTTTTCTTATCATATATTCTAAAAAGTGCAATCTAAATTGAAGCGGCAGGTGGAGCGTCATCCCTAAATAATAGCGCTGGCGGTGAGTATTTATTTGTCTTAATAAAACTAAAGACAAACAAAAATAGAGTAAAAACGTTAAGCATGTCTTTACTAGTCAATAATACCAAACCAAATTAAAAAAAAAAAACAATTGTTTTGCAGCCAACTTCACTACAAAACTTGCTGTAAAAACTGGATTTTCCAATTGTTCAGCGTAGCCGCCGCACTATTTTAATATGCTTCATACATTTTGTATGGACAAGAGATTTTTTGACAGATAAAAAAAAAACGTGCCGCACCAATTTAGGTATGTCTGTAAGACATGTTTCTTAAAAGTTTAAATTCTTTCAAATCGAGTAAACAATTCAAATGGTAATTTTTGAAAATTAAATGTCATACACTCGTACGTAAATATGTTGCCACATGTTAAAAGACTATGCTGTGTGGCAATGCTTACGTTTACAACATCATCAATTAATTATCTGTAAAATAAATGGTCAAATCGTCTAGAAAATTTAAATTGAAATGCGTTTCATACAAATTTTCTAGACAGTTTGATAGCTTTCAACCTTAAAACAGCCACAACATTAATTTTTCCGTTTTGGCTAATTGGATGCATTTAAAAATCGAAGATTGTCCAATAGCATTCACTTGACGACATTATTTTGAAGTAGTGAACTGGAGTGAATGAAAAGTACAATTACATACAGAAAAAAGAAGGGGAATTTGGTACACTAAAATGTACAGATTTGGATATTAAAAATTTTAAAATTAATACGAATTGTGCCCAAAAAATATGCAAAAATATGCTTTAACAAATTGATGCCATTTTTCAACAAATTTTCGAATTCGGAAAGGTACTTGATCTGAATGGATTTTAAGTCACTGAGTAAAGCCATGTAGTCGCTTTTTTGTGTAAATTCTTCTTCGCTTGTTGACTATTTTGATTGCAATTTTTGAAAATTAATAATTTTCTTTGGAGAAACTTAAAAGTGAGTACACAAGTTGCAACGTAGAGAGATTGAAAAGCTTTAAAGTAAAATGCACAAGATTTACTTTTAATCCACAGATATTCAATTGCAAATTTGAATCCCATATGCTCTCTAACTGGCGACTAAATTTGAGTTTTCCTTTTCAATGCTTTTACACCGGAATTATTTAATTTCTATTTCATTGCAATTATTGGCTTAATAAGGAACAGCAGCTTTTCTAATGGATTATAGTTGCTTAAACAAATTTTTAATTATTTTTTTCCTTTACTTTTTTGTTACCTCTCAAAGCTGGCATCAAAAAAAAGTCAACAAATTGATGGTTAGCAAACTAAAATTAAAAAATACTTTAAATAATAATGAAAACAAAAATATAGAGCAATAAATGACAACAATTACCCAATAACATTCCATTTACCAGTTACCTACACACATGCGCCCGGCTTCAGCCAACGAACTGAGAAATTGTTGGAAGGTTTTCCAAAAGAAAAATATAGGCCTGCATGCCTGTAAGTGCGTTTGTAGTTAAAAAAAAAAACGCAAATTTAAAAATAATTGTAGACTTTTCGGTTTTATCTTTCATAAAAAAGGTGTGAAATATCAAAAGCGAAAAGAAAAAAAATGAATATAAACGCACGAAACGGAGATACACAGAAATCAATATTTAATTATAGAGCGTAGTAAAGCAGTTAAAAACTAAAACAACAAAAAAGCCCACAAGATGCTATAACAGCAAATCTTCACACATCTTGTTGTCCCAGATAATTAAAACAAAGTAAAGCAGCTTTGGGAATGAAAATAAAAAATAAAATACCACTCGCATATGAATGAAATGCTGCATAAAATATGACATTACAATAAAGGCAAAGAGCTGGCAATTAAATTGTCAAAATGGTGGCATAAAATGACGCTTCTCCGCAGCAGCAACAGCAATAGCAACAGCAAAAGCAACAATAAACTAAACAACCAAGGACCGACCATGAGAAGCAAAATAAAATATAAAAAAACCAACACACATCATTACGTAAATTTGTGTCTTGAAACTGATAATTTTAAAAGAAATAAAATACAGTCTTTAAATGCATAAATCCTTTCCAACAAAAACAAAACAAACCAAAAAAAAAAAAAAAAAACTGAAATGAAATGTATCGTATACTTATCGTTTTGCATCGTATAATACTCGTACCTCGTATGGGATCTCAAAACACAAACTTACCAAAAGGACCAAAATAAATGGAGGGTATATTGTGCAATTTTCGTTTTTGTTGTTGTCATAAATGACAAGCTACCACACCACTAAGTAACTCACCTAAAAATAAAAAGAAAAAAGAAAGAAAATTAATAATTAATTACAAAATGTTTAATTTTATTTAAAAACCTTAACAATAACAAAAACAAAAGTAAATAACGCATTAAAATTACAAGTTAAAGCTATAAAATTATTTGCAATTTCTCATAAAATCAATCTTAAGTGAAGCTGAAATTGCCCAGTAAACACATTTTAATTTGTCTTGTAAATATTGGACCGCAAGATGTTGTTCGTAGTGAAATCCGTTTACAAATAGAATTTTCATTATTAAAAACCCATCTAAATAAACACAGTCAATCACTACTTATTAAAGTGGCTCATGTGCTTGCTAGCATTATTATGAGAGGCGCCAGCCAAAGTGGTAAATGAAATATTTCAAAGCATAATTTCAGGCTCAAATTAAGTACGGCCACACATTTTTTTGTACAGTGGTGAGTGAAAATTATTGAAAAGTGGGCGTAAAAATGGGCATGACTGGTCCAAAAGTTATTTCAGACAAATACGTTGTAAAACAAATATTTGTATAGCGAACAAACAAACAAACCGGAAATGAATTTTATTTATATAGAAGATAATCACAAACGCATAAATTCTTACGACCAAAAATTTGTTACTAAAAGCATAATTTTTTGGTACTAAATATAATTATGAGCCCATTCTGGTGAATGCATGAGTTCAATTTAAAAAATTTAATTATTTAAATTTTAAACGAAAAATGGAAATTCTGACGGGTAATAATTCTTGAAACATGGCAAAAACTGGTTCGTAAGACGCATCACAATTTTCAAAACATTGAGAATCGTTGACTGAACTTTAACAGGCGAAACGATTGTTCTTCCCAGAAGGCGCAGGTGCTCAATAAGAGTGACCCCAAACTACTAAAGGGATGATTGACGGGCATTGTTATCTAAGATGCCACCAGTGTAAAATAGGAATTAGAAGGTTCAGTGGTTTGTATGACGCGACCTCAGTACAAGTTTCAAGGCTGTACAAGCATACTTGAAATGGCTTACAAACACTTTTTATTTGTAGTGATGTGAGGCTTTCAAGACTTCTGTGAGATTTCTTGTTGACTTTCAGAAATAAGTGTTTTCATTTAAAACTTAAATCCTAAATAGTGTGCTTATGGACTGTACTAAAGATCTTCTGGGTTGCGGTAAATATGGCCTATTTGTTTTATGGAAACCTTTTTTTTCACAGGTAAAACGAATTCAATAAAAATAGAAAAATGATTTAAAGCAAAGAAAGAAATTTTTCTCTTTCTCTCTCTCTCTCTCTCTCTCTCTCTCTTAGTGGAATAAAAATTATTAAAGAAAAATAAAAATAGAGCGATTAAATGGCAGGAAATGGTGTAACGTAGAAGTGCTGTATTTGCTTATCCGATGCAACGCAAAAAACAATTTGGCACACAGCGTGATAAAATAACAACAACAATAACAGCAACTCAAGTAACAAATGCATCAAATAAAAATAAAAGTTTAAAAACCAGCAGGTTTTGAGTCGAAGAATTTTCAATTTTTCTTTTCACCATCAACTTGTTGTTTAACAGAAAAGTATTGGCGACAAGCTGTGTTGTAGCCAATGAACAAAACAAACAATAGAAAAATTTGATAACATTGATTCAACTAAAGGAATTCTTTTTCTTTTTAATTTAATGCAAACAAAAGAGACACACGCACGCGCTCACTCACACTCCAATGAAACATGCAAAAATAAAATAAAAAAATTGCTGTAGACAAGATAATGATGCGTTTACACTAAAGCAGAAATATACATGTGAAACTTTCCGGAGTATCCTTGTCGTTTTTAGAGTTTTTGGATGATTAAAATAAAAAGAAATTTATGAGCGTGAATATTTTGTGTGAATGCAATTTAAGCAAAAATAGAAAAATTATTTTTGGAAAATGCTTGCTCTTGCCTCGTATGTAAACGCCAAACACTTTGCTAAGCCGAGCAATTAGTGGGCTGTTTATCATAAACAATAAAATTTTTGTTATTTATTGTTTTATTCCATCTTAAATGTTTGTCTCTGTGCAGGTGCGTTTACTAAATGCAAAACCAACAACAACAAAAACATAAAAACAAATCTGCATGACCACTATTGCAGTTAATTGCCAATTGATTCGATTTTTTCTTCGTTTTTTTTTTTTTTTTTTTGTTTTGAAGTGTGTAGCTGTACGTTTTGGGTGCGCAGATGTGTGAGTAAAGTTCTCATTTATTGACCACAAAGGCAGAGTGTCAGACCAAACGACCAACAAACAGGCAAATGTGACATTTACCACACAGACTCTTTATGCATTTAAGTATACCCGGTTTTCATTTCCCATTTTATGTTAACGTACTGCGGCTGGAAATGAGTTAATTGCACGCATTTTCAACTCCATTACACTGCACCACTTCTCCAGCACTAAATTACGTGATATTTTATAAGTTTGGCATGACTGCCATTCAATGCATTTTAGCTGTTTTAATAATATTGATCTTAACAACTTAATACAATTTCTGCAGACTAAAAGGCCTTTTTAACTTTTTAATCAAATCGTGAGTTTTTCATTTACATTTTTTTCTTTTAAATGGTTTCCTGCAGCACTGCTGTCAACCTCTCCTCAACTTCCCTAGGATCGAGCTCCCTCTCTCTCAGTTCCCACTCATCGCGAGATGAGTGGTGTCTTAATATATCAACAAGATTTTGTTTATAATGCCGCTAAGTAAAACAAAAAATAAAAATAAAAAAAAAACAGTATTTGCCACTTGCAACAAGCCGCATGCGCGTATGCAACAAACAGAGTCCGAGTCAGAGTCAGAGGCAGTGGCAGGCCAGTCTCAAATGAAAATGTGTATAAATCCATTGAATTTATGTTTGTATGCTTTTAAGCAAAAAAAAAAAAAAACAAACAGACTGCACGAGGCATAAAGTCGTAACGTTTATGATGATGCACTTACATTTCGATTTCCTAAACTATAAAATAATCCACACAAACACACGCATTACGTACGCCATGACAGTGACAGTGGCAGTAAAGATACAACTTACGTTGCTTTGCTCATGGATTTTCCTTTAAGTGAATAAAATAAAATGAAATAAAATAAATGAATGAAAATGTCTTTTGCATACGCAACAGAAGAGGCAATCGGAAAGATTGAAATGTTTAATTTGACCTGTGGGTTTGTATGAAACAACTGTCATCAAGCTTCCGCTAGAAAAAAAAATCTCTACTAATTTCACTATGACACAAGATATTTTAAAATTAAAACGTCTCCACAAGAAAGACCATAAAAATTATACGAAACTTGAATACAATTTATTAATTACCTTGTTTTGGTAGAAAACTTTTATACAAAATTTGGCACACCCAGTCTCAACTAAATTCATTGTTCGGTTGTGTTCATTTCATACAAACCAAAAAATTATTTGAACTGAGAATGACAATGCCGATTTTTTAAACACACA
This sequence comes from Thelaira solivaga, assembly GCA_947397855.1. Lineage (NCBI taxonomy): Eukaryota > Metazoa > Arthropoda > Insecta > Diptera > Tachinidae > Thelaira > Thelaira solivaga. Next base: position 926,266 of record OX377614.1, read on the forward strand.
CACGAAGTAAATAACTTCGGTTGTAAAATCTAAATTTGTATTCAATCAAAAAATCAATTTTTTTAGTTGTGACAACCAAAATTTGATAATAAAGTTCAAAATTTAGTTTTCTTACGAATATTTTGAGTTGTAAAATCGCTTTTCTATTATCAAAATCAAAACCAACTGAATTTTCGATTGGTAGCAAATTTAGCTCTCAAAACAGAAGTTTTTTGTTATTTGTGAAACATAATAGGGGAATATGCAAACCATTTCTTTTACGACTTTATTTCGTTCACTTTTTATTAATTTAATTTTGTATTATTAACTAAATGTGTTTGCCCGGTATCTCCCGGCCCGGTCTTTTATTACGTGAGTCGATATTCTTAGAGCCGGTATTTTTAGAGAAATCAGTTTACAAATAGAATTTTAATTGTTAAAAAACTCATTCACTGCCTTAATGCTTTGGCTAGCATTATTATTAGAGGCGCCAACCAAAGTGGTAAATAGAATATTTCAAAGCATAATTTCAGGCTTAAATTAAGTACGGGCATACATGTGAATGAAAATTGTTTATAAGTGGACGAGGCTGGTTCAACAGTGTAGAGACTATATGTACCAAATCAGTTGAAAAGAAAAATTTTTATAGCAAACAAGCAATCAAACACATAAACAAAGAGAAAACTAATTTGATTTGATCACTCGTTCTATTAAAATGAACTAAAATAGTAAAGTTTTCCAAAATACATTTTCTGTTTTACTTAAAGTGACACACAACAAACTAGAAAATAATTTTATTTTTTTACTCAATAGAAAAGAACCGAGGAACATCATGTTAGCGACTAATGGCGGATGCAGGTAGGGTATCCATTTTAAGCTAGAAAGTTTTCCAACTGAATACACCTGTCGTTATCATCAGTTATTTTCATTTTGGTTTAATTTCATCTACAATTTTTTTTTTAAAGTATGAAATCACATTTTACATTTCCTTCCATAATCTAGAGTGGAGCAAGCCAGCCTGATGCAATCACAAACACACTGAAATTGTTTATTATAATTAAAAAAGAAAAAAATCTGCTCTGATCTCTTCTACTCTACAGCTAAATTTGTGAGGAAACGATTCGGTGCATCTCAAACGTGACCATTTCAAAGTTTTACGTTCTTTCATCTTATTTTTTTTTTCTGCTGTTAAAAAGGAAGAATCAAACTTGCATCAGTTGAAAATGATACTCATACTGTTTAAACATATTTTGTATGGTAAATTATATGATACTGATGATGACGATGATTTGGTTGGTTAGTTGGTTGCATTGCTGTTGTTGGGGCATTTTTTTTTCATCTTTTTGTTGTCTCTATAAACACTCTAGGATTAGCGGCGCCATATTCATTAACATTATACGCTGCTTTGGCTTCAGCTTGCCATCATCTGTCTTAACTGAAGTGAACAGTAGTAACGTAACCTGGACATTTTCAAAATTGAAATTTTCATTTCCCTCTTCTTTTTTAATCCACATTTCGCAAAAAGGGTGTTTTAGCTGTAGCTGTTGCTCGGTGAATGACAATTTTAATTTAATTTTAGGCGACTAAATAAATGAATTTAGAAATGAATAAATCATAAAAAATATAAAATAAAATAAATTTCTTAGATTCCCTTTTCTCTTAATGTTTTAAAATGTTGGCCATCACATTTAAAAAAAAAATTGAGTCACTTAAAAATCAGTTTTTGGTAAAAAAAATTAAATTCCGCAGCTTAAAATATTAATGAATGAATTTTATTTAAGATTTTTACAAGTAGAATTAGCCAAGGCAGAAAATGCCACTGAATGCGCTCATACAGGAAAAGTGGAATCGTAGAAGAGCCGAAAACAGAAATTTATCTCAAGCAGGTTGTGAAGTAAAATTAAAACAAAATGTAAACTAGAGAAAATAAAAAAGAATTTATTGCTGAAAAAATACTTACACAGACTTCAGTCCCAATAATTGTCAGTTGCAGTAAATTTTAATTAATTCTTTGCCGTTATTTTTATGAACCATATTTTTGGTTTTCTGTCAATCTATTTATTTTATTAAAATTACTAGCTATTTTTTAACCGGTTTTGCCCGGTTTTTTACCCTATGTGTGAGATTTCTTAGAGGTATTAATCAGTAAAAAATTAAAAATCTTCTTCTTATATATAAATAAAATTAATTTTCTGTTTGTTGTTCGTGTTTTCCAACGGATTTTTCTGAAATTTTTTACCAATCAAATTTATATTGTAACTTCCGGACGAACCCATAAAGATTGTGGGATAGGACACATATCATTTTAAAAGGCAGATCGTCTAAATTAGTAATCTACCACCCAAATACTCAGAAGTTATTTTTTTTTTTTTAATTTCCAGTACTCTTGTTCTCAAGAATTTTGGCAGTTTACGTTTTTCATCATGAAATAAAAACTACGAAATTTTCCGAAATAATTAAAACATTTCCAGAAAGTTTAGAACCTACATATTAAATTCCTTTCTGATTTTCATTGGCAAAATCGGGAATGGTACCCCGGCAAAGTGGGGAATTGTAAAAATCTATAAAAGTAAAAGAAATGGGGTATATGGAAATTTCAAAAAATTTTTAAAAATAGTCCAAAGCAACTTCTGAGTATTTAAGCAGTAGATTACAAATCTAAACGACCTCCCCTTTGCATATGATATGTGTCCTATCCCGTAATCTCTTTGAGAAATCAACGTATTTTTCCATATTTCCATCTATGTACTTATATTTCAGCGTAAGGCGTAAGATGTGCTTGATAAATATACCATAAATACTGAAAAGATATTTACAAATACCCAAAAAACGTAAGGGGTTACGTTAACACATATTTAACTCAGCATTTTTATCTGCAGTCACTTGATTTAAACTACTTCGTCTAAAAAGTAGGTGTAGCAGTGGAAATGGTCGGTCCAGAAGTAGACAATGAGTTTTATTTATATAGATGAATTATATTTTTCAAAAGAATTTATATTTTCTGAGCGACTGCCAATTAGAGAAAGAAAAATTAAAAAAAAAACAGCAGCGCGATAACAACATTTCAGTTTGCTTTCTGATAACAAACACGTAAATACTGTTTGTGCATTTTTTTTCTTGCATTCTATGTAAGTAGGTGTGTGTGTGTATGTGCGTGTGTGAGTATTTGTAACAGTAAAACATTCGAACTTACAGAGCAAAAAAATTAAAAGAAAAATCAATCAAGAACAAAATTTTTCGTAGGCTGTGTGTGTGTATATTCACATCAAGTTTGCTGTTCAAGTCTTTTGTTTTTAAATTTTATGCGAGTGTAGCAACCAACAACAGCACTCATGAATTCAAATTAAAACGATTTATTTATGCAATCAAAACACAACAACAACAACAAAAAGTTTCAAATGTTGGGAAGTTCGATTCGTTTAGTTGGTGCAATACCTCCTGGGATTTTAGTTACTCTGGTTTGACATTTTTGTTTGCCTCTTGAATTAATGATTCTCATTTAGTCAATTAATTTTGAGTATTTTTTGATTTTATTATTTACTTGGTAAGAGCAACAAAATCGAAAATCCCAAAGTGGAAATTCGTTTCGAATGTGTTTGACCCATGTTTAGAGTATGCGCGCACTGGCGTCACTCGACAAACTAACTACCTGTTCATGACTTGCAGGGTTCTTGAAACAGCGTAATTAAATTTAAGCAGATTCACGTGTGTTGTGAGCAGTTTCTCTTCTAGTACTTTTACTTATAGAGCAAATATACACACCCTACCTAAAGAAATCACCTTAATTCGAAAACGCTTAGCAAAAACTTAATGCAGAGAAGCCATGTTTGTTTGACTTGTAGAAAAAAACTTTGAATATTTTGTTTGGGGGAACTCTGACTAAAAATTTAAAGCAGCTTCACAGGCAGTGAAAGAACACGTTGGTGGTAGTAATTGTGGCCAGCAATTTCATATAAAATAATAAATTGTGGTGCTAAAAGAGGCTGCTAAAGACTGCAACTTACAAGAAAATTGCTTACCAGGTTGATTGTATTTGTAGCAGCAAATGATTTTCTCAATTATCAAAACTAAAACTACAAACTCCAAGCACCTCCAACTGCAAAACATGACGATGGTTTCTTAAACGATTTTTATATTATTTTTGTATTTACAATAACAACAACAAAGCAAACTTAAATTAGATACGTTAAAAGTGAAAAATGTGTTTAGCTTCTGTATACAAATTAACTGTTTAAAGCGGAAGGTAAACCACTAGGTTGCTTCGTCTATTGGTTGGTCTATCTGTCTGTCAGTCTGTCTTTACGAAACGATTCATGCCGTACATACGTACGTCCAGCATAAACTTTAACGTTGCGATTGCATTTTAATAAAATATTTCATAATCATAAATTTAAACGAGCCAAAGAAAAAAAATTGTTATAAAGCCAACAACAACAAAAACAGCCACAATGTATGTTTAGAAAAAGGATAAGAAGCTAAACATTAGGGTGGTGCATTTTATTTCATGAGACCTTTACAGCAAATGTTCCCTGATGTATCAGAATTCATATTTTCAGCGAGAGTGAACACTGAATTAATGATAAGACTGATGACTAAAAAGCTGCTGCTAAGAAATTTCTACATTTTCTAGGCATTTCACTTCCAGGTTAAACATTTATCCAAACAATTTATTTTTAGCCATGCCAGAAGTGAATGGATAAGTTTTGCAGTTTTGTTTCTTCTAGCTGCTGGATGTTTTTAGATTTTGATCCCCTTTAATGAATTATTAATTTGGGTACAGGAGCACAAAATTGAATCTAGATTAAAATGCCAAGTGTGGCTGTTGTGTTGACTGCAAATACCACATACACAACACAACAATTTTAAGGTGGTTGCAGCAGTCTTCTGTTATTTTTTATTACACCAACAACAACAACAACAAAAACAAGTAGTAGCAAAAACAAAAAAACTAATAACAATAATAATAATGAATTTTTTTATGCTGGGGAAACAACGCATACGAACACAATACGCCCAAAGCTACTGCTACCGTACCAAAGCTGATAATTTCAATTGATTAATTGCCAGTTTATGACCAGCGCACCAATTTATCTTTGCTAAGCAATCATTTTGTTATTTTTTTTTGTGTGTTTTGTTACTGTTTTTAGTCTATCATCTTGCTCGCACTTGATCATGTTCCACTGGAAGACTTAATGCTGCAAATGCATTTTAAAAATTTCTTGGTTATTATTTTCATTTTTTTTTTTCGTTTTTTATGTTCATTCTATCCATCGCTAAGATGAGATGAACAGCAGCTTTTTAATGAATTTTATTTTGGTTTTTGATTTTTCAATTTAAATGTGAAAACAAAGACCCTCGATAACGATCGAAATTTCAATACAATTTTAATAAAAATTTCTATAGATATAGAAAACGCAAGTGACTCCATCCCTTAAAAAAAGTTTGGAGTAATTTCTGGCCGATTTTTCATTTACAACAGAAGGTGACCCTAAAATAGGAGAGAAGAGTATTAACCTACCAATCAGAGGATCCGCAGTTTTGATTCCTGCGATGACCATGCGTATTTTCGGCAGACAAGCCAAGAAGCTTTGTGGATTTGTATGAAATGCGCAATTAAAGACACCTTAGCTTATATAATTTATGATTTTTAAACTCTTTTCTAAAAAAAAATTTAAAAAAACTTTTCAATATCTCCCATAGAAAGACAAGCAAGCGATTTAGCGAGCAATCTGCCTCAACTGTGCATACGGACATAGAGAATTCAAAACTCTCTGCCTCTCATGTGCTGCGATTTTTTAGAACAAATTTTTGGTTGTCTTCCATAGGACGTGGCTTTTCTATTAACAAAATAGCTTGACTCAACTGCTTTTCATACGAAAGCAAATAGAACGCAAATATTCTTGGATGGCAGAATATATGGAACATTTTTGTTAGAAAAGAAATGCCATAGCATGTCACATGCGATTTGTGTACTCATCTCCTAATCTAAGGATGGCAGGTTCGATTCCTGCCTAAGACTGGGGTGTTTTGGTGCACAAAATATCTTTTAAAGTCGTTGAGTTGACTCATGTGTACATAAGAACGACGCTGATCTATCAAGAGCTTACAATGGGAAGACAGGGTTTGATTCGGGTTTTGCATAGAACTTTTAAAGCTTTTTTATGCTGCGTAGCAAATAATAGGTTTTACTGTGCACATTTAAGAAAGAAAAGATTAAGTTAGATTAGGGTGTACTATCGAATGACTACCTTAGAAGTTGTCAACACGAAGAAGAAGAGGAAACTGTGGAACATCTTCTCTGCCTCTGCCTGCCCTGGCAGATCAGCACAAGATCTATTTCGGGGTGCACTACCTGCAGGGCCTCACTACTCTGTCGACTATAGTATAATTAGCAACTGGTTTAGGTGATGGACTTGTGGTCTTCTTCTTCTTCTTCTTCTTCCTATTTTTTCATCGCTTCCTTTCACTTTTCTGTTTCTATTGCTATTCGTTTTTTCTCCTATACAAGTATCACAAAGGAGCCACGCCAGAGGACACAAGTCAGTATATACCCCCTCTTCTGTTTTCATTTATTCGGAGCGGCTTGTGCAACATAGTTTAACCTAACTGAGGTTAGGTTTAACATTGCGAAAGAAACGAAGAAGATAGAAGAAGGGCTCTAGTGAGCCCTTCGCTGTGCTTTCTTTGTGATGCCTGTGGGAGAGCACAAATGGGAGAAACACGTAAAAAATTAATTTTTTTATTTAATTTTTGTGACACAATGTAGCGCAACAAACTAAAGCTCTTTTGTTTTGCATAAATCACTTACAGAACTTACATACCGCTCACTAGCTCTGTCGTAGGGTTGAATGGATAATTAAATTATTTAGAGGTTAAGCTTTACAATATTTTGGATCCATAACGAACATTTTTTTGTGCTACAAATGAATGGCAAAATGAACTAAAGCCACCTTAGCTTGTTGGCTTAGTGGCATTGATGAACTTGAGAAAAGTCAAAAGCAGAAGGAAAAGGAAAAGGAGAAAAAAAACGTGTGCGCTCATGCGTGTTGTGATGAATTGACGTGCATCTCAAAGTTATGTTGAATAATGTCATTTTGAGCTTAAGCTTGTTTTAGCTTTAATATTTTCGGCTAAAATCTTCTTTTGTCGTACTTTTTTTTTGTTACATTTGATTGACATTTAATTTAAATGCATTTTGGGTTAACCTTTCCAATTTTCAGCAGGAGACCAGACCAGTGCTTTTTATTATTATTTTTATTTGACTTTTGTTTCTGTTTCTTTTGCAACAATTCTTCTTTCTTTTTTTTTTTTTTCTTTTTTTGTCTTTTGTAATTGCGGTATACAGTATCCCTCTCAAAAACGATATCGCTTTTATTTAAACTAAAATACGGTTAAGATTCTAAAAAAGAAAAATAAACGAAAAAAAAAATACTTGATGCCACGCAGCACAAGAAACTTGCAGAAAAAAAATATTTGCGAACTTTTCTTAGATCTCATTTCTTTATTTTTCTTGTTGTTGTATTTATCCCGCTTATAAGCAACAATTACTCGTATGATAAAATGACAGACGGATTCAAGCTATAGAGGACAGCAGACGGTGGAAGATAAATTTAACCAACGAGCCTTATTGTTTGTTTTTTTCTTTTTTTTTTTTGTTGCATTGACCTCATTTTGTTTTAACTGTATCTGTTTTCTTTCTCATTTCTTTTTAGGCTGTTTTGGGAATTTAACTTGTTTAAATCTTGAGAAGATTTATGAGCTCCTGAAATTGTTAACAAACGTGTGCTAAATTAGTTTTATGCCCTTTTTATTTCTCCCTCGCACACACACATACACACACACATTTTCCTCTCTGCCCTTACAGCTTTATTTCAAACTATCCTACCGGTCATTGTTTACAATCCCGCTGATGATTTACTTTGTATGAAAAAAACCATAAAGTGAATACAATGTGCCTGAACATGTTTTTGGTTTCTATGGAACTACAACAAAAAAAACATCCCAACAGACACACACACACACACGTATTCATTGAATGGTTGATAAATGTGGGAATTTATAAATTCGTTTAAGCTGAGTTTGAGCCGCAGTTTGGTCTTGTTGAAAATGATTTTTACATGCAGAACAGAATATGCTAAATAAATATTTAAAATAATTAATCACTTTCTCATTCGTTCGTTGAATAAATTTAGAAAGTAATTAAGAATTAAATTTAAAAAAAAGCACCACAGACAGTTGGCTGGGCTGCGTTTGACCGGATGAACGATCTTGTTCAAATACGAGTATGCAAAACAATAATTCTAATTAGATTTTTAAAATAATTTTAAGTCCAGCTGGAATTCATTCCTTTTTTAAATGGCACTCAGGCTCACTAATTTGCATAGTGATCACTGTGTCCATTTATTGAACAACAAAAATCAAGTCGATGTAAATGTAAATGCATCAATTTTTAAGTGCTATAACGGGCTCACATTTGGGGAGAAGTGAAGAGGAGTCTTTTTTGAATTAACATTTTCTTTTTTTTAAGTCTTTTTTGCAAAGTTTTACAGCAGCAGTCATTGACAGTTAAACTCTAAATTCAATACTGGCAGCCGTTACACACAAACATGGAAACAAAGCAGCAACTAAGACATGCTAGGAATTAGTGGCGAATAAAAATTCTTCGGGTTCTATTTACTGTTTATTTAGTCATAGGCAGAATGCAACGTATAAATGTTGGTGTGGCGGTGTGTCTGTGTGTTGATGTATAAATAATTCCACTTTAAGTGACAGCCATCTTAGAAATGCATTAAATATTCTGCTTGGATGAAGGAATACTATTTCGTTTGGTAGAGGAGTACGACAACATCAAATGGAAATTTTTTAATTGATATTGAATTGAGAGGAGGTCTGTTTCTATCGGTATCCGCAAAATTTTTACAGATATTCTCTGTGTGTGTGAGTGTGTTTGCCAATAATTTCTCTGCATGTGTACTAACTTTGTATTCCAGCAAACAACAACAACAACAAAATGTTGCTGAAAATAAAATTAAATCTACAAAAATATGCAAAAATTGAAAATCTGATGCGTGTGTGTTGTTGCTGCATTTGAATTATTGCATGCAATGATGCAACACATAAACGGATGATCACATAAAACGACAAACAGACAGGCGGACAAACAGACAAAGAAATGTATAGTGCGACGGGCAGACGTTTAAATGGACGGATGTAAGAAAGATTTCTGTCCGTTTGTTCGTTTTTTCTTTTACATTTTGTTACTTTTCGCTACGAACAAACTGAAAACGCAACGAATTAATTATCGCACGCGTATTCAATGTCAGCTTTGCATGCATATCATTCATTCATTCGCTCATTCATTTGTTTGTTTTTTTGTTTGCTTACATGTTACAGTGAGGGGACGAGAACTACAATCTCTATCCTTTCTAACGTTCATGCCTCATGCCACATGACTAAAAACTAAAACGAGAGCATTTTATTTAGTCACTCATCTAAGTCAGTTATTTTTTCCTCATAATTTTCTGTTTGTTTGTTTGTTTGTTTCATTTTAATATTGTTTTTTTTTCAACTTCATCTTTATCTGCTTGTTGGCTGGTTGTATTTTCACAATTACAGTAAGTTGGCCTAGTTCGTTCGTTTATGTTTGTTGGTTGCATTCAAGTCAATGTTTTATAGGTAACGGTATTTTCTATTTGAATCTAAAAATGCAATTTGTTTTTATTTCTTTTTGTTTGCAATTTTATAAAACAATTTAACGTGTTGAATTTTATTTATTTAAACATCGTTGCCAAAACAACGACAACAAACAACACCAACAACAACAAATTGAATGTCATAATATGCATTGTTGTTGTTGTGTTTGCTTCAAGTTTATAGTTTATTTGGAATCTATCTGCATCTTTTCGTTTTCCTTTTCTATGCCCACAGAAAAGTCTGTCCGTTTAGCTGTGTAATAAACGAGAAACATGTCAAGTGTCACCGTGGTCAAATGGAGGAAACTCTAAACAATATGTTGAGATAAATTTGCCAAGTATCAAAGAGCATACATGAGCGGGAACTCAACTACGATTTGTCCATTGCTGCATGAAACTTCTTTGCTCTTCTGTGCACAGAAAAAAAAAAAAACACGTGACACGATAGACTTGGCTACTAAATATCCGCACCCAAATAGAATAAACAAAGAAAGCAAATACACATGCCCAAAACAATACAAAAGAAGAAGAAAAGAAGAGAAGGAGGGGGAGGAGGAGAGATTCTATGAAAATATAATTTGTCGGTTGTCCAAATTGCCTAAATAAAAGCTTAACTGAGAAAAAATTTACAGTTTTTGTTTTTAATCAACTTGCGAGGCGCGTGCTTAAAGCTACATTAAAGCGTTAATTCTTTGATTGATCATTAAAATTGTAGAAATTAAAATCTTCAAAGGAAATTTAAATTAATGGATTTTATTTATTTAATTAAAATTAAAATTAATAGAGAGAGAAAACAACTTCGGTTCTGAGAACTAAATTTGTTGCCAATCAAAAATTCAGTTCTGATGATAAAAATTTTTAGTTGAACTTTTTTTAGTTCACTTAATCATATAGAGAACTGTAATACTGATTTTTTATTGTCACAATAAAATATCTCGATTGTCACAACGGAACTTTGATTGGTAAAAAATGTATTTCTCATAACCGAAATAGTTTGCTGTGTGTACACTTTTTTGCTACCAACCATAAATTCAGTTGTGATAATTTTAGTCTATATTATCGAATTTTGTTGTCTGCAACTAAAAAAATCTATTATCACAATTGAATGTTTGATTGGAAACAAATTTAGTTCTCACAACTGAAGTTGTTGTCTGTGTGCCAGCAGCTTTAGCATCCGACTTAATTTCTGAAACTTTCCGGTGACTGAAATTAGAAAAATTAGTTTTAATAGAATTATGTTTAGCTTCCAGTCGAAAACCTTGAAGGTTTAAAATTTTTTTTTAAAACAGTCAGGGCATATTGATTAGAATCAAATTGCAGTGAATCACTATGATTTGAAACAATCACCTGCAATAGACGTGGCTGCCAATCATTTGCATACAATTTTAATTTGGAGCTCGATATTTTACTAACGTTTGGTTAATCTGTGTGGGTAACGAGCATGATTATGACAAACATTTCTTAGATGTGCATTTGTATGCATCCAACGATATTCAGAAAGTAAACCAAACCAAAGGATAAAAAATAAAGAAAGAAACAATGGAAAATCATCTAAAGATCTCAACTAAAGGGCTGCACTAGCATCCACACAGACAACAACTTCGGTTGTGAGAACTAAATTTCCTCCCAATCAAAAATTCATTTGTGATAATCAACTTTTGTAGTTGTAGCAACAAGAGTTCAATAAGACCGATTCCTTATTGTCCAGATTAAAAAATTTCTGATTGGAAACAAATTCAGTTTCCACAACCAAACATGTGAAATATTTTATAATAAAAAGTGCTTGTAAGCCCGTTTAAGTATGTGTGTGCAGCCCTTTAATCTCAACTGACCGCCTCTTTTTTAAGGTTTCGCTTGTCTCTTTATACAGTTTTTCTTTTTTTCTTTTCTTGTCCTCTTCTTCATACAAACTTAAGCAACAGCCAGAAACTACCACATTAAGCGTACTGATTCTTCCATTAGTTGGGGCAGCGCTGCAGATTTATCATTTCAATGATTAATGAGCCGCTGTTGAGAAATAATTGGAAAACATTGCTAAGCAACATCTTGTTGTACATAAAAATTGCTGACAACAAACAGACATGACTCTCACAAGCATACGCTTGTATGTAATACTTTGTGCATGAACAACAACTTGCTAACGCCCCAGGATACAACGGAGTTTCAGCCAACCAACAGCGACACATACTTGCACATACAAGATGCTAGTTCCCTGTGAGTGTGTGCATTTAAGCCTAAATTGGTGATATTTATCGCGCCTGTAATCATATAAGATGAGACGCATAATCAAATCCTAGTTGATGAATGGTTGGTCACATCAATACGAAGTTACGGTCTAATTGGAATGCAGCCACAAATTTGTCGCAACAGACAGACGCCAGCAGAGGACAGTGAAACGCACACACCTGCAAAAACCATTAGCAAGTGATACTGAAGCTCAAACTTTAGTTTGGTCCCGGCGGCGCCAACTGGGCTTAAATCATTACAAGTTTTGCATTCTTGTAGTTTTAATTATTCCAATAAAATGCCAAAGTGCAAATTAGTTGCATTTTATTTGATTTGCTTTTGCATTGAGACAAAATGTCAAAAAGAAAATAAAAATAGAAACAAAAGTGCCGAAAACAACTTTGAATTCTTTTGCAACTTCCAGCCACCTTACTCACACTCACATTCATACTCTCACTTCACATTTGGTCAAAGTGAATGAAACCTTAACAAAAGATAGAAAAGCAGCCAATCACGAATTTATTATGGTTTAATGGTGGCAGATAGATAACGTTATAAAAATCAATCTTTAAAAGGCAAAACAATCAAAAAAAAAAAAACTTTTCACTGTACACGCACAGTTATGCACCAAAGTGACACACACACGCTCGTCATTTAAAGCCTGCCACATCACAAGACAGTTTTTTTCGTTTTTATCTTAAAACTTTTTTTGTGTTTTTATTTTGTTTGCAGTATCGATGTCTGGCCAAATAACTGGATTAACTCAATTGATACCAGAGCATGGGTACGTTTTTCTGTTTATATTTTGTTTATCGTTGCGCTCACATCTTTTTTATATCGCATACAAAATGTGTGTGGCTGTGTGTATGTATTAAGATACCATTTGAGAATGGCAAGATCAAGAGCAATTGAAATGCGTGAAATGCCAATTCCAACACTGTGAGTGAAACAACAACAACAATAGCAACTTTGTGGTTTTCAAAGGAGAAAGAAGGCAGAATTTATTACCAGCACAAGTGACACCTAACAAGACATTGCAACACCAACAACCCATTTTAACCCTGTTTCCAAATAAACTGGCTGCTCAAAATCCAAAATAAAAACTTTTACTATTTTACATACACAAATTAAATGTTAAATTATACTTGAATGATGGTGCGACAGACGTTCGTCATTAGGACACATTAAAATAAAATAAAATAATTTGCCAAAAAAAAAGTCTTCTACATTTTCGATCTGCCTGTAAAGTCTCTGAAGTTTGTCTTAGGATAGAACTAGTTTGATGAATTGTTACACACACACACACGTACAGAAACTCATAATTCATAAAAAATAAAATACTTGTTGTTGCGCAAGCCCTTAATAAATTTCAATTGATAAACAAAAGAAATAAAATCTAAATTAATAAAAAAAAATGTATCAAAAAATCCCCCACATTCGTACGTTTGCTTGTATGTGTTTAGCAAACTCATGTAGGTGTCAGTCAGCCACTTAAAGTCATTCGCAAGGTAAACTTTTTATTACAGAAACACAATAAGCATCAATTTCAGTTACTACATTTACATTTTGCCAGGCGGACAGACAGACAAGCGACTGTAAAAATTTTAAATGCTGTTTGTGTTTTTTGCAAACTAAATGAAGGCGCTTAAACATTAAACATTAACGAACGCGTATAATAGACGCTTAATTATTATTTATTGCTCGAAATTGGCGCAAGCATTTTGTGTCTCTGGCAACTGACAGACTGGCTGAGTAGCAGTTGCGGTTTGTCCGTAACTTGAGTGTTTTTACATAAATATTCAATGTCCATAAACACACACAAGCTCAGATTCCTAAATAGCCAAACCAAACAACGAATTCCTGCATTGAGATTTGCATTAAGCGACTGCGCGCAACAGCAGTATCAAATTTAACAATAAGGCTGGCTGCCCCCAGCATCCGACACCTGTGTTTTGATACTTTTTTTCATTATTTTTTTTTTTTTTATTTTTTACAACTTGAAATTTATAATTTTCTAACTGCACTTGGACTAATGAAGTGGTAGAAACGGATACACAAGCTAACATCCAAACGGAACGAACAGACGGACTAAAGCACCTGAAAATTTAATTGAAAATAAAAAATTGTAAAAATAATAATTTTATTGTTTCGATTTCGCAACAATTTTGTAAAATTTTAAATCGTAAATCAGACTTTATGTTCCAAAAAAAATACGCAGGTACGTTACTGTAACGTTTTACTCTCTCTCTCTCTCTCTCCTCTTAAGCAAATTTAATTACAGAAGCAACATCTTATAACGGTAAAACCAGAAGCGATAGAGGGTAGAAATTGATATCAGTTCATGTTCAGGGCCCAACCAATACCCTTGTATATTCAAAATATTTTTAAAAACTCCCACTTTTTTCTGACATGAAAGGGTTAAGCTCGAGCCTGCTGAAAAATTTTAATTTTAATTGGAAAAAGAAAGCAATTAAGTTTTAATTTAATAATTTTTTTTCTTGATATTTTAAATTTTTTCAGCCGCGTATTTTGTCGATCGCATGATCAATTAATTAAAAAAAAGAAAATCACAATTTAAATGATTAATTATTTTGTAACGAAAACTATCACAACAATTGCGATTTATTTTTATAATATTTTGCAAACTCTCCCAACCAATTGCTACAGCACTGTTTCAGCATGTGGTGGTAAATTTGATTTATGCTCTGATACCAACTGAATACAAGTAGTAAACACAAGCCAACAGCAACATAAAAACCAAACAATCATCGTTTGTAAAACATGAAAAAACTTGGGTCTGCAACAGAGTTTTTTTTTTCCAAAAAAAATTTAAATTTTGTAGGCAATGCTAGAGATTTTTTTTTTTTCTGATTTTTTTATTTTTCTAAATTGTTCAACAATATTGGAATTGAAAACATATTCCTGCAGTACTTGACTTGTCAATCATAAGCAGACTTAGCTTAATTTTAATGAATGGTGGAATAGGCCGACTTACGTCTTACTTTTTCATTATTTTAGGAGATATTTTTGAACGGTCTCTCCCAGCCCGGTTTCTTATTACGTGAGTCGGTATGTATTAATTTTTAAAGAAATGCGCTTACAAAAAGAATTTTAATTGTTAAAAAAAAACCCATGCCAATAATAGAGTGGCTCATGTGTTTACTAGCATTATTATCGGAGGCGCCAACCAAAGTGGTAAAAAAAATATTTTAAAGTATAATTTCAGGCTTAAATTAAGTACTGAAACACATTTTTTTGAACAGAAGCAAGTGAAAATCTTTGAAAAATAGGCGTACAAATAGACGTATGTGGCGATCTTTCTCGGAGTATAGAGACTATATATACCAAATTTCAGGCAAATCCGTAGGAAATATAAATTTTTATAGCGAATAAGCAAACAAAAAAATTGAATTTTTTTTTTCGTCATTTTAAAATTACTAAGTTATCCTGCTACTTTAGCTAACAGACGTAAATTTTTACATATTTGACCTTTAAAAAGCCAATTCCACTCAAAATAAGCTTTTACAACAGCAACTCGCATATAAAAATATAAAGAAAGAGACCACAAGCTTGCGTGTAGCTTCGTTTCATGGTTTGTCTATTTTTTTTTTTTTTTTTTACTTTAATTTTAACAAGAAGAAGCCGCATAGTAAAGAATTACGAATAAGTATCATCAACCTTAATTTGCATCTGCTTTCGTTCGCTTGTTTGTATGTTGATAAGGATGTTTACAAACACACAGACATTCTTGTGAAAGAACAAAAACTATGCAATTCAGTCAGCATCAGCTTTTGAATTCAGCTTAAATGATAAATTGCATGCATTGCTGGAAGTCAATCCCAGGAACTATACGCAGCTGGCTCATGCAATATTTCTAGTTTTAAATTTGATTTTAGCTCATCTTATACTAAAGGGCTGCACAAGCATGCTTGAATGCCACATATCACTACAAATATGTTTTTTAACTCATAATAAAAAGCCTTTTTCAGTATGCTTGTGCAGCCCTTTAGTTTTTACAATTCATGTGAACTTTATTATGTTCCTTATGAGGAACCCACGAATGTACAGACAGAGAAAGAGAGGCATTTTTCCGATTTTCTTACTTTTTTTTTTTTGAGATTTTTCAAATCAGAATTTTATTAATTTCACAACAAGTAATAGGACAGATGGAAATTATGAACAAAATGTGGCAAATTTAAAACTTTAAAACTGCAGTAAAATCATGTCCTTGGAGCCACACTCATGTATCAGTGTTTGAATACACCTTCTCAGAGCCATCAAAATTATTCGACCAACAATTTTTTGCGGCGGTGGCGTTTGCAACAGCTTGTGAGGCACTTTAATTTTACCTCAATTTAAAAGTTGCCAGCATGTGCTTGCCCTTTACTGCTACACCACGCGTTTTTGTTTATGTGTGCGTTTATGTAGTAGCGGTAGTAGAGGATAAAATAATTTTCATAATGAACTAATTTTTCACTTTATTTTGAAAGCAGCAACAACAACAACATATCGCATGTTGGTTTTTACATAAAATATTCATACAAACCATCTATCACACACCGAAGGAAAACATACAGCCATTTATTCATATACTTCTTTAGGATGTATGAAACTTTTGGTCATCAACAACAACAACAACAACATCGACACCACTCCTCATGCTCATCCACAATAACAACGAAAAATAGCGTTGAAATAAATCCAACCAACAACAGCTACATACAACCGCTGTGGCGACGTTACATAGCGGAAATGCAATTTTCGTCATTATTTATGGATGTAAAATATAAATCGGTCGCGTGGTTTGAACGATGGATAGTTTGTTGCTGGGATGGATGGTCATTGTGTTGCGGATGGAATGAATAGAACTGAATGGAAGACGGAATAGATAAACTAATGTAGCAGGCAAATCCGTATGGAAGCATTTCTAATTTAAATATTGCTCGACACACACGTACACACTCACATAATAGCTAACGGTTAAAGTTTTTAAATAATTTCTATTCAAATTTTTATTACCAGCATTTAGTTGGCGCTGGAGCTGGTGATGATGCTAAAGAAATTGCTCAAGCTGATGATCACTAACACCATCGTCATAATCAACACCGGGCAGGACTAGCTTGAAACAGCAACAATTTTTTGTTTTTTTTTTTTTTTTGCCAGCATTTCTGGCACAAACAGTAAGAGTAACAGTAACAACAAAACTAAATTGAACCGCATAAAATGAATATCATGCAAAGAATACTCGTATAAAGAAACCAACAACAAAACAAAATTCACTTCTTCTTCTTTTTTTATTTTTCTTCTGTTTTTTTTTTCTTTTAATCAAACACAAGAAAGCAGATCCGGGCGCGCCTACTTAAAAATTCGTAGCACATCAAATGTGTTCAAACGACAAGCCATTAGGAGAGAGAGATGCTACATTGTACAAAAACAACAACAACGACAACAACAAAAACAAAACTAAAGCCAAACGAAGTTTGTTGCATGATGCAGACTTTGGAGTGCTTCTGCTGCGATTAAAAACATAAAAAAGTAAACTTTTATAACAACAACAACAGCAAAAACAAAAACGAATAATACTGAATAAATACTTTGTTTGATGGTACGTACGGGCTTGTTTACAAGCAGCATCCATCCGAACCAACAAACGGTACAAATGGCCAGTATTGAATTTGCTGCTGATGTTGTTGTTGTTATTGTTGTTATTATTATTGTGGATGTAATTGGCATTGCAGTTTTCTGTAGCCGGAGACATGTAAAAAGCTAATTAACAGCATCATAAAACTAACGAGATGTAAAGCGTACAACTAACAAGATGAGGTTTGTGTCTTCTGTCTTTTGCTTCCTTTTTCTTTTTTTGTGTCTCTTTTGGAGGCACTCAAAAGCTTTGGACTTGCTATTGGTGTACGAGTGAATGATAAACTCGTACATGCTTTTCTCTTATTAGCTGACGAATGGACGGACAGGTGAATGAATATACAGCTGACAATTAGACTAACAGACAGACAGACACGCACAAATATTGTACCGTTAGATACTCATGTAAAAAATACTAACACACACACATACGCACGCACTAAGAGAGATGCGACATGTATCAGGTCGTTACATGTGGGGTGCTCTCGATCAAACACATGAAACAATTTATAACAGCATTTTGTGGACGACATTAGTTCCAAGCATGCGATAGCTGGTTAAATATTTATTTACACGCTTGTACAGACAAGACATTATTTAAACGAAAACAGACTCGCTTCAGTTTAAAAATAGTTGAAACAAGTTGCAACTTACCTTTGTATGTGACCTTCAACACCAGGTGGTAGAGAACCATCTGAGACGATGTAGACGGGTTGACCGCCAGCACCACCAGTACCAGCATATTGTAGACCGCCTTGAACTACAACTTGACCATCAGCCACTAAACCGCTCAAGTCACTGCCCGAATAGATCTCTAAACCTTTTTGATCTGAAGTTGTTGTGTAGATGACTGTTTTGTTGCCATCATTGTAAATCAAATCGATGTGCTTATCGGAAGGGTACATTTCAGGTTCTAGTTTAGTACCCAAAGGCAAATGTGACAGCTGTTTGGTGCTGCCAACACCACTACCATCACTACCACCACCGCCACCACCACCACCATCTTGGCCAGATGTTGTGTAAATAATCTGACCGGAATTGTGTTTCTTTTGTTCGTCATAAATGTCAACTTCTGTTTTGACCACGGCCTCCGTATCGTAGTGTTGAAGCACGGAAGCATCCAGTGGGGAGGTTTGATAGACACTCGAATCATTGGCCATCTTTTGGGCCTGATTAAACATTGCTGCCGCTACAGCATTATCGTTGGGCATGAGTTTAGATGGATCGCTAACAATGCGCGTCAAGATGTGTTCACCTGCCTCATTCCGTGACAATATGTGATGTTCGCCATTTATGATTTCGCGTGAAATGATCTGTTGTTGTTCCCCATTTGGTCCCACCACACGAATTATTTGATTCTCATCAAATTCTATTTTGGCCAGAGGCTGATTCTCATGAGCCGTTTGCACGGCTGATTGTTGCTGATTCAGTTGGGCTACCATGCGTGCATCAATTACATGATCATCCTGTTGGCCGCCACCTGTCATTACCACTTTTGGACTTTCGTAGATAAAAACCGCATCCTTGTCATACAGTTTTGATGAATCTGTGTGTAAATCGAGTACATTCACGTTCGTCATAGTGGCCAACTCTGGCTGAGGACTGTCAGGTGAACGATGCATGGCATTTGTTGATATGAGAGGCAAACCATTGCCCGTTCCTGGGCCAGAGTTGGTTAAATCTCCTGTTGTGGTACCAGTGGCTCCCGCCACCGATACTGAATTGGCACGTGCCGGTGAGAGCGGTGCTTCATTCATGTGTGACCCACGATGATGCATATTTGCCTGGGCCGCAGTTAAAGCAAGTTCGTTTGCAGTTATAACGCTTGTTGTAGCAGGCGATGATGACATCTTATGCCAAATGATAACTGGATTCTTGGAATCAAACTTGAAAAAGATTTGTCTGCTTAAGTTGGCTCTTTCTCTTTTCGGCTCTTTCCTTTTTATCTTTTTTTGTCCTTAACTCAGCTAAGGATCAAATCCAAACTTCCAATATTTGTTGCATGTGTCTGTTACGTACATGAATATGGCGCCTGGATGCTTAATTTGCCTTTCTTCCAGGGCGTTGGATGGACGGTATTAAATTATTTACATGTAAATTATTTTATGTTGTTGTTGTATATCTTACGTTGTATCTACTACTTTACTACTTAAGTGTGTGGGGTGTGCGTGTGTGAGTGTGTGTGTATGCTTTTCTGTATATAAAATAATTTTAATCTTAATAAAATGAAGGCACTTTAATCTCAGTTATTTCAGTTGCAAAAGGACGGCATTTGTGTTGCAGAGTGTTTGTTCGTTGTGACCGTTTTGTGTTTAAAATTATTTCCACAATATTTTAGTCTTTATCAAAATTGCTTGTTCTCTTTCTTTTTTCCCGTAAGCTTTCTTTTTCTTTTTGGAATCCTTGGTGGTATGGCACACTTTGGGTTGTCGTTTTTTTAAATAAAAAATTAAAAAAATAAAAATTAAAAATCACATCATCCCAGCAGAGGTCAAGTCAAGTGGATGAATTGGTGGTTTGGGATGGATGAGTATAAATTGAAAGCGGTTAGATCAGATCATGACGCATCTACAAAAATCTGCAAAGAAAAAAAAAACAATTTTAGTTAAAACGATTTACCAATAAAAAAAAAATTAAATAAAAATAAATCCCTTTCATTCGACTAATTTTTCTAATTTTTTTATTTTTTTCCCCTTTTTTTTTGTGTCTTTGTCATGTTAGTGTCTCAATATATCAAGTGTTATTGTTTGGGTGGAGAGTGTGTTGGACCAACGACCTTTACATCGTGCAGAAAGAGAGCAACAACATTTGAGTGGGCAATTTGCAACACAGCTGGATATCGTCTTAGCATATGCTGCCTCTTACTGCCGCTTCGTTTAAATGGCCCCATGCATGGATGGCTGGCTGGATGGCTGGACTAGCTTCTTTCTTTTACCCAACTGATAATAGTTTACTATAGTTGTTGTGGTTGTAATTGTTGTTTTCAACTTAAAGTTTGCTGTTGCTGTTGTCTTTTTTTTTCTTTTTTTTTTTTTGTTGCTTATTCGCGTGTAGAGAAAACTGTTGCTGCCAAACCAACGCAAACTTAAAAATTCCGTTCATTTGACAACTGAGATGAATGGAAAATTGTTCAGCTTAAATTTGCTTTATTTTCTTGTTGTTGTTGTTGTTGTTATTGTGCTTCTGCTAGTGGCAATAAATGTTTGATCAAATATATCATGCGTACGTACTACATATTCTGTGTTGGTTGTATGTGTATGTGTATGTCCTGAAATGAATGATTTTAGGTAGACTTGAAAAAATAAAGTAATTATACACACACACACACACACACACACACACACATAGCCAAACGCATTTTCATGGGTACACACATTCATGCAGGCATACGCGCTTTAACAAATACAAGAGACAAACGAATCGACTGACCATTAAAAAGGCCACACAAGCAAAATTTTAAATATTCCACTAAATACAGCTCATAAGACATGTATGTAAGTATGTAATCATGACCATAACAATAACCATAATAACCACAACACTTTAATAATTATAATCAAGCCGAAGATCAATTGCAGGCCAGCAAAAAACCCATCAGAAAGATGTAAATATTTCAGGCGTCAACTCGGAACATGAAACAAGTATTTCAGAATATGTGTGTGTGTGTGCGGCAGTATCCAAGGCTCGTTAGTTACACAACCATGCAAGTTTGAAAGTCAAAATGATGATAACATTAATTCTCTAACACATAAAATGCAACAACATTTTTAGATCACTTTTATGCAACTAAAAATCCTAGACTACAGACGTGGCATTATGTGCATATGTGCGCGTGTGTGTGTGTATAATTTATTTGTATCATACAAAGTGCTGCTGCATACATTTTTAATAACGATTATTATAAAGGAAAGGTAAACACCACTGGCAAACACACATGCAAGTATGAGTTGCAATAAACAATGCCAGCGCTATAAAAAGTGCAGCATCTTAAAATTCAATGAATACAACACACACACACACACACACACACACACATGATCTCATGATGAAGTTTAAGCGATAAAAACCGTTACAATACATTTTTTTACTAAAAAAATTTAAGTGTTTGATATTTTTTTTTTTTCATAAATAAATTAAATAACGACTCTTAATACAAGATTTTTTTACATGCATTTGTAACATAGACTTACTTTACACACACACACACACAAACAACTAAACAGAAAAACAAAGCGAGAAGGTGTAATTTAACGGACATTGTAGAGCAGTGATAACGGCGCCATTAGCTGCAAAGTCCATAAAGTGAACAACAAAAACAAAATAAATAGAAAAAAATGCAAATAATTTAACCAGCTTAAATTTATATTTAATGCATTCATAGCAAAATTAATAAACAAACGAAACAATAACAACAACAATAATAAAAAATTAAATCTATAAGCGGCCTCCACATTCCAAACACAACACCACACGCCCACATGATCTAAAATAGTAGTGCTCGTTACAAATCTAATGCAACAAATGTGTATGTGACTGTGTGTGTCTGTACTATAGACAAGTAAACCAAGCGACCCACCACTCTAACACTCACACAGCATTCGATTTTTACTCCAATTCTACCACACAGCAGTCTGTATCAAGCAAGCATACAGCAGCCACAATTTAACTTTTCAGAACAACAAAAATTGCCTTTCGGCTTTAAAAACAACATAAGAAACACAACAAAATAAAATAAAAATTAACAGACTTATCGCAAAAATACTCATTTTATAGTCGAAACTACCACAAGATGCAGCACCAAAAAAAATAAAAAAAAAACAACAAAAAGCAATTCTAAAACTGCCTGGCCAGAGAAAATAAAAACTTTCATCTTAAATACAGCATTAAGGCAACAAATTAGGAACACAATACAGAACAACCAAACAACCAACCAGTCAGCCTTAACAAATTTTCATACAGACAGAACTTTGTGTGCCATTTTGATTGCTTATTAATGGACGCTATTAACACAAAAGTGAAACAGATTTAATAACGAATAATCCGTTTTCAAAAAGCAAAACACACAAAATGGAAAATTGCCAGGCCTGAGCGCTTTCTTATTTAAAGCCGAAAAGTTGACACCCTTTTTTAATGTTTTGACTTTCTGAACACAAATGCCAATTGAAAAGTTAGTGGTTCATCGTCAAGCAAAAACCTGAGCTGAACTATACGAACAAAGTCTTGTCATATCCATCATATCCTAATGCATCAAGTAACAAAACTTTCTCCTTTAACCCAATAAATTTTATGGAAATTTAAAACACAAACTTGCATTCTACAAGTGACTTTAAGAAATTTCTTACATGAATTGGAAAATTTACTCAAGCGTAAATTACGAGGCAGACCAAGAAAAACCAACACCCACACATATCGTTAAAATCTAATGCGTGACTCAAATGAGAGCTTCCTAAAAATTTAAGTGAAGTCAAATGAAAAATTTGATTTACGTGTGTCTGTATCGATTTATATTAAAAAAAAAAAATTATGAAACAGAATTCGTTTAAAATTCTCTATTTAAATAAAACGCACAAGAGGTGGAAAATTGGAATTAAGAGCTCACAAAACGCTCGTTACAAGCGGTTTGTATTTTTTACTTTTTATTTAAAGTTAAATTTTACAGCCCGCAGCCAACAACCGAGCAACTAATTGCATGAAACCAATAATTTTCATTAAGACCACAATTTGAAATCTAACAATGCCAGCTATTTATTAATTGCCACAATTTCAGTAATCTAATCTAAATGCTAATTTAGTTTAATCTTAATACTCGTAATTACTACTACCAGCACACAGCAATATCGACACCAACAGCAACAGCAAAAATATTGAAAAGCATAAATTAAAGGTAGACCAGAAGCGGCAAATGAACCGGCAAATTTGTTACGAAAGTGCAACAGCAACAACAGCAACAACAATTAGAGGAACAGGAGCACTGCTTATTCACGGATTGCATTTACTTGATCTAAAGTTTTAATGAGGAAACACCCATTAGTGGCCAACAAGTCACATGCTGTGATTAAACTTTTGCACATTCAAGTGAACTCAAACACACACGCAAAAAAGGAAGAAATTAAATATCGATAGAGAAAAAAAAGAGAAACACAAGAGCCAAAGAGACTAATATTTCAAAAATCAGATAAAAATGCACACACACACACACACACACAAACACAAGTTTTTCTTTTTTTATTTAACTTCAACCACAACAACAATATTAGCAACAACAAAAGAAAAGCCACTAAAGAATGTTGCAACACTAATTAATTGATTGTTATCACATTGTGTTAAGCGAAATTTCATTCCTGTCCCCCCTCCCTATCTCATTCTTTTGCCTGCAACCCACCAACCATTTTACTTCTTATAGAAACGACAAGCAAACTAAGAAGGATACACCTGGCGGCTTGTTTAAATCCACAGATAACAGTCAAACAAATAAACCATAATGGCAAAAGACATAAAAAATAAATTAATGGCAACAAAGCAGCAGCAACAGCAACAACAACAACAATATTTTTAAACGAGAACACAACTTCTTCCTGCTCTAAACTGACTTTTGCTGTGGTGCATGCAGCCAGCCGTAATACGAGTACATAAACTTTACTTGCCATATTCCCTCCCGACCAAATGTGCCAACGACAAAAACATCAAAACGATTAAACAGTTTTATTTTAGCTGACACACACAGTACAAAAAGAAAAAAGAAAATAAATCCAACAAACACAGTAACGTTGAATGTTTGAAACAATTAATGAAATTCAATCGACAAGTTCAACAATTTGTATTAAAAAAAAAAAAAAAAAAAAAGTAATAAAGAAATTAAAGACACAAAAAAAACTAAATAAAACTGTAAACTGTAAAATAAAAAGTCTCAGGTCTCGGTGATGGTCATTAAATAATTTCTGCATTTCTTTGCTTTGTACGACTGTGCGTGTATTGGGGGGGATTCTACTACAAACAGGATGAATACTTTTTATTACAGTGAGCAAAAATTGCAGCACACCTTTTAAAATAGCTGTGATTAAAACAACAACAACAACAAAAGTTGCAGTAAATTCGATTTGTTAAAAAAAAAAATTATTTTTACACTGAGAAACTAAATCTTGCCATTACTTGGATTTATTTCTAACAATTTAGTATACTTTTAGGCGCTTTACAAGCATAAAAATCAAAGTAGTTCTTAAGGCATTTTAATTTTTTATTTCAGAAAATTTATGAAAGCTGTAGCTGTAGCAAGTTTACTGCTTTGCAATTAAACAAAATTATTCATGTAACAATTCCTTTAACATGAATAATTAATTATTTTAATTATAAATTTTTACCTATTTAACGACTGCGACTCACTAAACAACCAGTCACTCACTTACTCATGACTCTCAAGCTTACAATTATTAGGTTGTTGTCAAGTACACAATAGATTTTCATTATGATCATCAGCAGCATCAAGATCAAAAACAAACTGTTGAAATTTTAATGAACTCTATAAAGTACATTTGTTGTTATTGTAGTACTTAACTTGTCAATTGTTCAATTCGTGTCTTAGATAAACAAAAAACAAATTTTGTTTTTCTTGAACGAAAATCAATGCGAAAATGACCAAAAGACTTGTGAGTTGCTGTGGTTTTACGAGTAATTAAACTCAATTCATTTTCAAACAAAATTTTTCGACATTTTTTCAAATGTGTTGGTCATCATAAAACTAAATACCCCACAGACTATTCAACCATATTTTCAGGATGCAACCTAGGAAACAACAACTCAAAAATATAAAACAGAAATCCCTCATTCGTTACACATACGAGTACATGATCCTGGTAGGTAATAGGGGATTTTTTTTACTTTAGGATCCTCTCACATGTTTTCGCTCTTAAGCAAAAAGGAATTCGTCATTATTGTTTGGCCAATATATGTATGTGTGAGAAAAGGATTAAACAGAATAATTGCAGCATATTTTTAGGTACTTTAAATAAACGTTTGCTTTATGGGAATTTTGTGTTAAACAAAGAGCAGAAGTGCGCCTGTAAATTTTGTTTAGTTTTAGTCAAGTCTCTCGACACGCTTTTCGCTTTTGATTTCGATTTATTTCGATTTATTTTCAATTGAAAATAAAACAACCAAAAATGCTAAAAAGAATTTAAAGCGTCAAACAAAAAAAAATTAAAATTAAATTAAATCTGATACTTAAAGAGAAACAAATAACCCAGTTAAAATGAATAAATATTGTATTAGCACGACCTCATGATTAGTTGTTATGCTTGTTGTTGTTTTGTTTTGTTTTGTTTTATTTTTTTCTTCTTGTTATTAAAAACAACTTAATAAAACATCAACATCAACAGCAACAATCGTTCTTTACACGTGGTTGTCGAACAAGTTTGACTCCTTCGCAAATGTCAAACAAATAATAAATACGCTTTCGTGTTTGTTTGTTTGTCTGGAGGTTTGCTTGCTTGGCTTGCTAGCTTGTCTGAGGGTCTGGTCTAACTGTCTGCCCGTGTATGTTTTCAAAACACACATACACTGTGCGCTCTTTAGAATACATAAACCTGGAACACTGTAAAAATTTCAATTGAGTCAGTCCGTCAGTCACTCATTTAATCCCAACACGTTGATTACTTTTTGCATTCGTATTTATTTATAAAAAAAAAGATAAATTCTGGCAGGATGTCAGAGCTGTTGCTCTATTACTCTTCTAGTCAATAGTCATTGCAATGAGTGTTGTAAGCATGAACAACATTTTTTAACAATAAAACTTTCATTGGCGTTTTTTAACTCCTCAAGCTCATCAACATTTCAATTTGAAATTTATGAAGGTGTGCAAACCTGCACAAAAGTACAGGACAGACAGAAATCGTCAATCTAGTTTGTGTGCCACATGAAGGTACAAGAAGTAAAAAATTTAATTTACTGTCTAGTTGATCTACTCCAAAATAAAAAAAGATAAAGAAAACTGAGTCATAAATAAACTCATCTCTACTAGTTTAGTTTAAGCTTTTCTTTTTTTTTTTTTTTTTTAAATTAAAATCTTTCTCTATTTCATACTTCTTGTGTGCGGCAAATCCAGCCAGCATATGTTTTTGTTGTGGCACTTGAGATAAAATTTCAAAGAAAAGCAAAAGTTGTTCCTGTTTTGTGTTTTTTTTTAAGTCAAAGTGTTGGTTGATCTATATGAAGGTGGGAGGGACTGAAGAAAAATAAAACATGTTTTTCAGGAGCGTAAACACAAGCACCAACACAAATATGTACCAGGCAGTGATCAATAGAATGAAATGCTGCCAACCAGCAACCGGTAGAGAATCCTTGACCTAATGTATGAATACCAAGCGACTGCATGCCAAACAAATGATGTGGCTGCTGGATGGGATTCCTCTACCTGGGACCTGATCAGCAGCTTTGATGGCTGGTAGTTTGCTTTTGCTCGCTCACTCTTTAGCATTTCTTATGTAATTTTTTAAGCTTTTTTATAATTTAGCAAGACAAACACACACACACTCACACACTCTAACATAAATGCATATCAAGCAAACAAAACTACAACAATCCTAACCTGAGCAAGAAATCTGGCAGGCAGCAGTCAGGCAGCAGGCTGGCTGGTAGGCAGACATTTGCTGTTTAAACAACAACAAATATGCTGAATGCTGCTGATATATTTACGAGTGTGTAGGTACTTAAAATATCATTACCAAAGTTCAAATCCAGTTCGTTGGAAAACAAAAATAATAAAACTTGTTTGCCACCACAAACAGTGATGATTTTAATTTTATTTTGCTTTTATATACGAGTTTATGTATCGATCTGTCTGTCTGTTTGTGTGTCTGTCTGGATACTAGTTTTAAATATTTGACGGTTTATTTTACAGGGCGCGCTCACACAATTCGCATGCTCTACTAGTGGGTGAGGTCAGTATTGTCTCGTGAATGTTTGTTTGTTTGTTTGCTTGCAAGTTCACATTCCCCTCAATATACGAGTATTTTTCTTAAGCAATTATTTGATACGTATGTGTCAGTGTGTGTAAGTGTACTGGTTCTTAGCTGCATAACTAACCCAGTGACGGAATTGAAATTTTTTTTTAATATTATTTTTCATATTTGGAGGATTAATTTTTTTTCTCAGTTGCTTTTCATGCTGGCAGAATTTGCTTGCTTATCAATTTTATTTACATTCACAAAAGTGTTCTCTTTTACACACACATACACACAGGCATGTGAAAATTTGTTTTTGCTTTATTACTTCTAGCAGTGTGTGTGTGTGTGTATCGAACAATGTGTGGGCTTATTATTATCTACCATTTTATTACAAGTTTTCTCAAAACAAATCAAGTTCTTTTAGTTCTTGTCAAAGATTATTGACATTTCCGAAGGTTGGCTGGTGGGTTAGTAGGTCGCCTGACTTGGTTTTAGTGTGATAAAATATAAATTTAATGGGGATTGGGTTTGGCATCAGTTTATATTTAGCCGATGATGCTCCCACCTCCTCAAACAACATGTTAAACTTGGCCCTTCCCTCAATTAAAAACAAGATCAACTCAAATTGTACACAGACAAAACAGTTTAGTTGTAACAATCAATTTTGTCGCTGCTTATTACGTGAGTAGGTATCGTTAGAGAGCATATGTAAAAAATTTTAGACAATTTTAATCCAGTCATACACCACTTTAAAAAGAGGCTCATGTGTTTGCCAGCAATATTATCAAAGGCGCCAACCAAAGTGGTAAATAGAATATTTCAAAGCATAATTTCAGGCTTAAATTAAGTACGGGCAGTGGTGAATGAAAATCGTTTATAAGTGGGCGTAGAAATGGGCGTGACTGGTTCAAAATTATATGGAAAACAAAAAATTTTATAGCAATAAACAAACAAACAGAAAATTTATTTTATTTATATAGAAGAAGATAGAGTAATTTGTTTTCAAGTTGTACAACGTTTTAAATTGTCTCTAATTTTATTTTATTTAAAGTAAAGCGAAATAATCAAGTAAAACCTTCTGCCATAAAGTGCTTTTGCACTGGCGGTAACAGCGTAACAACAATACAGGCAAAAGAAACGGTTAAAATGGATAAAAGCAAAAATATTTATGAGCTCCACTAGTTTTGTTGTGTTACGTGATTCGTTGCTCACAGATATTACGAAACAAAAACCAAAATACGCATTAAGTCTGATAAAAATGGAAATTAGCACTTACGAGGCTCGCTTCAAAAGTTTTCTGTGTGAGTGTGGCTTCTGCTATGCCAGTATAAACTCTACTCTCTGCTTTAGATCAGATACAGAGCGCCTTTTTTTTATTTTGTAATCACTTTTCAATCGATTAACGAAACCAAACGAAAACCTAAAGAAGAAGACATTCACTACCAAATAAATAAATAAAAAAATATTTCAACTCAAAATACAAAAAAAAATCAAATTAAACTCTTTTTGTTGGTTTTTTTTTTTGTCTTCTTTCTTCTTTTTTTTTATTATAAAATCATTATTTTTATTATTTTAGTGATGCTGCCAAGATCTGTGGTATTTTAATAAATACAATGAACACAAAACCCTTCTACGTATATGTCTGTTTGTGTGTAATTTTATGTGTGTGAATGTTGGAGCTTTGTTGCCACAGCCGCAGCACTTTTTATTATTTTTTGTATCAAAAAGCAATAACAGCAACAAGACATCTTTTTAAAATGTCTTTAGTTTTTTTTTTAATTTTTACGATTTTCACATACGAAAAAATACAAGCGTACATTTGATAGTTGCTGTTGTTGGAAAGTGAAATAAAATGGTTGTTGAGTGTTGGGTATCTTTTATTTGAAATTTTATCTAAATTCCATAATAAAAACATTTTTTTAATGATAATAAATACACAACACACAATTAAACTTAGTGTGTCTCTGTTTACACACAGAAAAAAATTTATGATGAAAATAATCAGAAATTTGATTGCATTCAGGGCTTCCATTTAAAATTTTTTTAAATATCTTCGATTCAGGAATTTAATTTTTCTTTATTTCAACGAAAATGTGGATGGAAGTTGACTTTTATTTTAGTTGTGATCCAAAGTTTAATCAATAATTTTTATTAAATCATAGCCTTGAGTGAAAGAGTTCATTTTAAAGATTTAATCAGGAGCACAATATTCAATTTAAGTATTTTAAGACATTTTGATTTGAAGCAGAACATAATCTCTATTTATGGATGAATTGGTGGCTTGTATCTTGTTAAAATTTTAAACATTAATTTTTTTAACATTCTGAATGCACAATTTTTTCCGTGTACATACACACACACCCAGAAAGCTAAATTTAATAAATTATTTGTGCAAACACATGATTTCTTTTTGTTGGGAAGGTAACCACGGCAAATTTTCAATAAGTTAAACTTTAAAACAAAAGACTTAAAACACAAACTTTAACAAACGCCAAGTCGTCAACGACAATGTAACCGCCGATTCTTGAAACTTATGTTGGGTTTTGCTTTTTTTATAAAATACTACATCGTCAGCGAAGTACCATACTGTAATGGAACACATATCATTTTGAAGAAGAAGTCGTCTATATTTGTAATCTACGGCCCAAATACTAAGAAGTTACTTTGGACTATTTTTTATAATTTTTTTAAATTTTGCAATCTTCTATGGTTCGTTTGAAAGTTTTTTTTGAATTAAGTGATTTTAGCAGCTTCCCAACGAACCTATAAAGATTGTGGGATTGGGACACACATCATTTTAAAGGAGAGACTATCTAGATTTGTAATCTACTGCCCAAATACTCAGAAGTTGCTTTGGACTATTTTTAATAAATTTTTGAAATTTCCATATACCCCAGAGCTGTTGCTTTCAGGGATTTTAGTGACTTTCGGTCTATTTACTTTTTGTTGCTGTGATTGTTACTTGGAAAGGTAAATGGGGTTAAAAAAACGTACCAACAGTAGTTTAACCCTTTTTATCCCGCAAATGTACAAATATCGAAAAAGTACCAAATAGCCATCTGCTTATTTTTTTAGTAGAATATTTTGTAGTTTGAACTTTGGCTCTATCTGTAGTAGTTCCGGAGATATAAGAATTTCGGTTTCACCCTTTTTTACCCTTCAATATTTTTTAGACCATTAAGAATTCTCTAGTTGGGACCAAGTCGGTTACTGGGATTATTTTTATTTTATTTATTAAAAATAACATTAAGAAGATTTTGAGTCTAATTATAATTCCACCGCTTAAACATTTTAGCAAATCAAATGGAGGAAATCTGGAAGCACAAAACAATAAAAAAATATATTTTTGTTTTAATTTCTAATACATTAATTTTTAATACATTAAAATTATCATTAGATTCGTAAATGAGTCTTGGGAAACTTTCATAATTATTGCGAAACTGTGTACGTGTGTACGTTTGTATGGATAAATTTGTGTTAGTGTCTGTATAATCGTCTTGGGAATGGTATGTCAAAGTAAAGTAGTTAAAGATCGAATGCCTTTGTAATTTAAGTCTATATTTGGTCCACAACAACAACCACTTTAAATACTACACTAAAGTAACAAGCAGCCCATCGACATTTCTGTTTTAATTTCACTCACTGTTTTACTTTGTGTGTGTGGCTCACGTATATTTTTTTGATTTAAGACTTTTTGTTTCAGTTCTTAAATGGACTTTTTGTCCATATTGTTTCCGCTAAAAATCAGCAATTGATGCAACATTCTATTAAATATAAGAAATGAACCACAACTGACTGAATTTAATTTCATTTTTGCTGTGCACATTGAACAATAATGATGGTTGCTGTCCTGCCAATAATAATTTTAGCATCAACTCGTACGAGTAGAGCACATTTACGCTCATAAAGACAATCAAGGCAAAGACGCACAAGTGCACAATAGTAACGTAAAGTTATGTCGTTGGAATTTATGCCATCAAATTGAAATCAGCAAAATAACACACTAACAACGACAACGAAACCAACAACAGCAGTAGCAGAAATAATAAACAGCCCAAGTACATAATTTATAAAAATAAAATTAAACTGAAGATAAAACAAAAAAGAAAACTGAAAACTGAAAACTGAAAACTGAAAACTGAAATACCTTAATGAACATTCGGTATTTTGAAAGACTCCCGAGTAAAGCAACAAGTGTTTCTATGGGTTTTCTTTTTAAATTCTTCATGATTGACGACAATTTGAAAATCGTTAAGGGAAGTAATTTTTTTGTTGTTGCTTTTTATTTTTTTGTTTTTCAAAAGAGACAAGAACGAAACATACAACATTGCAGACATAAGAATTTCTTTAGTAACAGTCTGTTTCTGAAAATAAGAAAACCACTTACATGATGTTGAGCAAACAAATCAAATCAAATTGTATTTACAGAAAATTGCATTCAAAGTTTTTTGGATGCACTTGGTTTTTATAAATTGGCTCTAATATCTGAGATATGCCGTTGTTTTCTAAGCTCAAAATCAAACTCTTATTAAATTGCAATTAATTTAACAAAATCTGTACACAATTACAACAAATAATTTAGTATTAAGAACTTTAAAAAAAATTAAAATTTAGTTTAAATTTTACATTGAAAATTTTTAAGTTCTGTTTTTGAAATCTTTCTAAAAACTCCGTTTGTTAACAGGACTTCGTTAAATACAAGAAATCAAGTAACTGAAATCAAACAATAATGCAGTTACACAAGGGGAGGAGGGCAGAAGGAAAAATATGCTCTAGAACATCAACTATCAAACTGTAAATATTTTATTTACTGCGCTCACAAGGTAGAGTTCAATGATCTAGTCAGCTGATTGTGGATAAAGTTTCACTCTTTCATTCATTTTAAATAATTAATAAGATTCTGTAAACAAATCCAAAGTTTATTTATTCATCATCAAAGTTTTTGATTTTCGTTATTATTTATTATTTCCTATTGTTGTTGTCGTAAAGTTTTTTTTTAATTTTTCTTGTTTTTTGTTTTTTGTTTGTTATTATTATTATTCTACTCGTATTATAACCGCTACTCATTTAAAGGTTAAGGTAGTTAGTACTAGTTTTTGTTATTTTTTTGGATTTGTTGTTTGTCTCGTTGACGATGTGTTGGCCCTACATCAGTCAGCAGCGTAACTTGTTTGATGTTTAGTCGAGTTTTTGTTTTTTTTTTCTTTTGTTTTGTTTACTTTTTTTTAATGTTGGTTTTGGTTTTGTTTGCAAGACCTGTTGTACTACGAATGACTACTTTGCTAGTCCGTCTGGCTGATTGTTTGCAAACGCTCCGACCAGTCAAACTGCCATGTGCTGTTCATCTGAAATAAAGTTTTCAATGCACTGTAATCATCAGCTGTTGCTGGCTTGTTTATGCGCTTGCCAGTGTTATTTCTTTATTATGAATTTTCTTTTATTTAGGTTTTTTTTTTTTTGTTAGCTGCTGACGTTGTTTGTTATCGCTGCTCTAACTCAAGCAACAAATGAAACAACAACTAATATTAACCGGCGTGCCAAACCACCATGTGCTACACTTAACCGCTTCTTTACTAGTTTCCTTAATTCAACATTAACAACATTCACAATAACCAAACATAACAATGGCAAAAAAAAAAAATACACACACACACACACACGCAAACAAAAGTGAATAAATAACCTGAGACTGAGACGTGATGACGAAGATTACGACAATGCAGAAATGATGATGATTATTAAAATGACTATGATGAAGCTAACAATGATAATGATGATGGTTATTATTTTGCTTTTGATTTAATATCTCATGCTGATTGAGTTTTATTTGTTAATCAATTTACTAACGAATGAGTAATCCTGGTAAATCCCTGCAAAAAAAATTATAAAAAAAAATTGAAAAAAGTATGTCAAAACAATAAAATAAAAAATAAGATATTTTACAGTCTTCCTCTTTTTTATTATTCTAGTCATTTTTTTAAGTTGCTAAACTTTGACATACAAAAATCTGTGTTTATGCCAATAAATCGTTTTTCACAGAAAAAAAAAACACTTTTTTGAGTGACTAAATGCGAATGCTTTCTTCAAAGTAATGACTCCCAAAATAAACACGTTCTTTTAAATAATGAAACAATAATTTTGTTAAATTATTCGATCTTATAAATTTATTATTTAAAGTCGAAATATTGGAAAATTAAAAAAAAACAATTTTTTTGAGATCTCAAGATTTTGTTTTGTTTTTTTGGTCTTTAATTTACCCCTTAAACAAAAACTTAATAATATTTACTTGCTATCGTACAATGAACGGAATTATGAAAGGAGTCTATGTGTCAAGCCAAGATTTAATTAAAATTAAAAAAATTTATTAATCAATGTGGTTCACTTAAAGCTTTTTAAATTTTGTAAGACTGAAAGGTAATGAAAGTGTTTCAGTACATTTCACCCTTAAAATTTCCATTTTGCTTAGTCCAAAAAAATAAATTACGTTGCGAATAAAAAGAATTATTATCTAAATGGCCTTTAGGAAAATATTTTTTTTTTAATTTTCTATGCGAAACCAAAAACAACTTTTGAAGCTGTAGTTGCATACCAGCACTAGCAAGTAGAATTAGTGCTCGAATCTGTTGTGGTTTTCATCAACAACCGTACAAATTCATTTTTTCAAATTTTAAATTATTGGTGGCAAATCGTTTTAAACATTTTCTATTTTTTAGTTTTTCATTTAGAAAGAAAGGAAAAAAGAAAGTAACAAATAAGCAAATAAATGAAACAACTCCTGCTGTATGTAGTCCCTATAGTATTTTCGTGTGTTTGTAAGTCAAGACATACACGGTTGTTGGTGAAAACCGCAGGTAAATCGTTTGTAAAATGCAATAGAGTGCGGATTGAACAATAAACTCTATTTTTACATAAAAAATCAACTGGTTTTTTTAACATCGAAAATCTCGTTAAAACTTTTACAAAAAACACACACATACACAGACACATGAATGCACAAATTCAATTTAAATTCTTTGCTTCTCTGAAATATTCAGTTCTATGGCTGTTTAAAACATAGAAATAAAACAACAACAAAACACAGCTTCGCTTGAAAAATATTTAATAAAAAAAAAATACACAACAAAATTGAAGTTTAAGTTTGTTGGAGAAAAAAAAATTCAATTACAGATTGATTTTTTTCTCCTTTTCTGTTTGCAATTAATTTAAAATTGTGGTTTAATAATTAAATAAACGAACAAAAAAAACATGAAATATTCAACACACTGAGGAAAAAATTCATTTTCATCCCAATTACGAATAAAAATTCTTTTTCAAATTAAAAGAATTAAATTTCTCTCTTTTTTAAGAAAGAAAATTTTCTCATTTTCTGAATTATTATAATTTTTTTTAATATAGAAATTAATTTGTATTGCTGTTTAAGATTCTTATTTATAAAATTTTTTCATTGTATATTAATTTTACTGAATAAGAAAAATTTTAATTATTCCCAGACACTGATTTGCTGGAGCGACGCTTTCGAAAAAAATCCCATTTTCCTCATTGGCAGCATTTGTGTCAACAACATTAAATGTTCCCTAAGAAAAAATTGTTTGGGGAACATTTATAATTATTAAGCGCAAGGCAGTGAGCCCAGCTCATGCATCAATTTCATTTTAAGAAAAACGGTTCACTCATAGATATCAACCAACAGCCACTTACAGACTGATGACGGCTTTAATGAAGTTAAGTTTTATGTACTCGATCACACTCGAATGAATTTATTTCTTTTAAAACTCCTGACTTTAGAAACAAAGAAAGCTGAAAATATTTTGAGAAAAAATATATAAAAGCAACAATAAACTAAAAGTTGTGAGTTCCATTCCCAAAGAACATGAAAGATGCTTATAAGCAACTTATTTTCCACAGTGTACATTTTTGTGTTGAGTTTCTCAAGTATCTTACAATGACTTAAATGTTATACTTGTTGTTCTTAACAAACATTTAAAAGCAAAAGCCAAATAATGTAAAGTTTCAAACTCGAGAGTTATTGTAAAAGCAACAAGCAAGCCTCACCTCTTGCTTTTAAATGAATTAGCAAAAAAAAAAAAAATAAAAAAAACCAAAAGAAATGCTAAGAAACAAAAGAATAAAAATTTATTCGTGTTCAAATAAAATATTTATTTTTTCTCTGTTTTTTTGTCTTTCTTTTAAATTTCAAGACAAGCCAAAGGCCTGAAATTGAATAAAAGATCTGACACACACACACGTGAACAACTTTAAGACTAAAAACAAAACACAAAAAGAAAAACTACTAACAATTCTACTGCCAACTTCAATGTTTCACTGACCGTCCGTCTGTTCATGCTGTCGTACAGTATGTTCGAGTTCATGCGTGTGTATAATCGCATACATGCCTAAACATTAGGGATCACAATAATAGCACATGGAAATTTTTTGTTTTTAAATTTAAATTAATGCTGCCAACGCTACTGTTTTAACGCTGATTTGCTGTTTTCACATTGATGCCACCTGTTTTCGGTTTCATTCATAATTTTTATTGTGTGACCATTATTTACAGTTTTAAATATTACGAAAACCAAATTATCGACTACAACTATTTATTAAAAAAGCATTACACAATAAAAACAAAATAAGCGATTGCTACTCGCTTGAAGTCAGAGAAAGTCAAGTAAAGAAATTTAACAAACATATTGTTTGATTATAAAAATAAAAAAAATGAGTCTCTGAAGATGAGGCAATTCAGGGTGAAAGTGGAAACTAGTTTTGCTTTAATTTTTGTTTTTTATCATGTTGGGATCAAAAGTAGGTGATTATTTCCATTATAAATATTGATTTTTTAGAAACTTTCTATTTGGGAATACTGTTTTTGGCAGCTCAGCTGCTTTCGTCTAACATGCTGCAGTTAAACATGTTCAGTTTGGTCTATAATTTAACCGGGAACGTTACTGTGAATGGCGAGCACTACCGTGCTATGATTACAAATTTTTTTTTGGCAAAAGTAGAAGAGCTGGACTTGGCCAACATGTAGTTTCAGCAAGACAAGGCCTTATGCTACACAGTACTCTAGAATCGGGTTTTGTCATTCAGACAGATTTTTATTTTTGTATTTTTTAAAAAGGAAAAAACATTTAAAACCGAAAAAATAATTTTAATTTTCTATTTCCCCACAACCAGCAATTAACGCGTCTAGAAGTTTTATATGAAAAGTACTCAAACCATTGATAGTTTTTCAGACGAGTAGCTCGCTCATACCTACATTTTGCAGTTTTCAGCTACGGTCACATTACGCAAATATTTGTCGAAATAAGCGTTACCACTACTTTTTTATAGTCTACTATAAAATTAATAAAAATATTTAACTGATCTACTCCAGTTCTTCTTCAAAATGTATAAACGTGTGTGTTCGCTAGAGAGCAGTTATGTTTATTTAGCTGTTGAATGAATTTTATTTTAAATAATTTTATTTAAAATTTCTTAAAAACGAAATTGTGCTAAAAATGTTTGAAATAAAAAAGATTTTATGTTTCTGCTAACGATTTTTTGTTTTCAATTTGAGCAACAATCTGTTAAAGTTTCTTTAATTTGTCTGACTTTTTATTTAAATTTTTTTTAATATTTTACGTCTCCTTTTAGTCGTCTTTGCTATTTTAGTAACTGTAACTGTAGTCTTGACTTTTTTGTTTAATAAAAACCATGAAATAAAGAGAACATGGCAATAAGAA
The DNA here is from genome assembly GCA_947397855.1 of Thelaira solivaga. Lineage (NCBI taxonomy): Eukaryota > Metazoa > Arthropoda > Insecta > Diptera > Tachinidae > Thelaira > Thelaira solivaga. Next base: position 963,463 of record OX377614.1, read on the forward strand.
AACAATAACACAAAATATAAAATAAAATAAAATTAAATTAAAAAAAAAAAACACACCATGATGAAGCCAAAAAATATACACATACTTACTCGTACACACTCAAAACTAAAAAATAAACAAATAAATACAGAATTAAAAAAAACATGAGATCAAACACACTCACAATAAAATATTTTAGATGAGATGCTGCGTCTCACTACCACTTTAGACATCCATAATCGACAATATACAAACAAGCCTGAAGAGAATTAAGCCCAAAAATTATTTGCTCCCAACTAACACTGACTCACACCAGCACACAAAGCTCCGATTAGTTAAATTTATTTAGTAAGTACCGCACAACACAAAATAAAATAAAAAAAATAGTCTGTGCACAGACGACACACACACACATACACACACACACACCCTACAAATAGCCATACAGACCAAAAAGCTCCCAACATTGTTAACTCTATACGTTTGTTTGCATTTTATTTTCAATTTTGTTTTTATTTTAGTTTTTTATTTTATTTTTGTATAAACGCAAGTTAAACTTAATATATTATAGCAAGAAATGTAGCCACATCAAGCTAAATAATAAAAACGAAAAAAAAATAAGAAAAATAAGCACGAATACGAGATCAGATCACCTTTGAAAGCCTTATGCAGACCTCCATGGCATGACATACCACCAAACCTACTAACTAACAAACAAAAAAACAAAAAAAGACACGAGCAAAAATACCACTTACCAGGTTCCCCCTCAACCATTGTTTGTCTCAGTTACTTTGCTAAAGCAACAACATGCTAACTGCAGCTATAGTGGGGCTATACATATCAAAAAACATACTCGTACACACTCGCAACCATACGAATATTTACTACATGTTGCTGCTACAAACAAAAAGTCTTGTAGTCTTGTCATGAAGAGAAAAACAAATACCAACAACAACAGAAACATACGAAAAAAAAGTACACAGCAGCCTTGTAGAGTTGTCGGAATATAATGGTCTCGTGGTCCATTGCAGTCAAGCAAAAATCTAGAGATAAAAAGTAAATAATTCAAAAAAAAAAAAAACAACAACAAAGAATAAATGCATTTTAAATGCACTTAGTAGTCTTGGCACAAACCCACACAAATACAAACACAAACACAAGCACAAATAAAAAATATTCAACAAAAAATTAAACAAGCCAGCAAACACGGAGAAAAGTTGTTTGTGAACCAAACAAAAACTGGGTGTTCAGACAATAGTGCGGCCAAAGTTGAGATTTTAACAAAAATCCTCGTAAAACAAAAGATACAAACAACAAACACTCTCTAAGCAGCCATTATTCTCACATAAAATCATTCGTCTTTGTGGCTGGCAATCGAAACTTTCGAAAGTTCAACAGGAGTTTGGTTTTTTTTATTTTTCTCCCCTCCAACCACGGGCATGTTAAATTAACTTTTATGGAAAGACTTTTTCTGCCTTTTCTTATTTATTTATTTATTTTTATTATTGTTTAACACTTTAATTGAACTTTCTCAGATAAATATTTTTGTATTTTTATTTTTATGTTTTACAATTGAAGAAAAAAAAAGCATTGATACCCCATTTCATACCGAAACTACAAAAATTTGACTTTTAGACAAACATACTCGTATGTAGTCATGTGTATCACTCAATTGGAAGCAAGATAGCTGGTTACAACAACAACAAACACAATGGCAACAACTTAGCTCGTAAGAAAAGAAATGCCAAAAGTTTAAATTCATGTAGAGGAACAAAAAAAACTACTTAATAAATAACTTAAAGCTAAAAAAGTGATAGCAATCATAAACACAATATTAGGATAAACTTAACCCATTAAGTGTACATTTTTCTATTTTTTTTTACTACAACTTCAACTGCATTGACATTAAAAGTAAAAGAGAATTTTTCATTCAAATACAACATTAAATAGATGAGTTTACTCATGCTCAAGTTCATTACCACACATTTTCATGATAATTTTTTTATTCAATTATTTGATTTTTAATAAGAAATATTTTTAAAGCTTAATAAAAATCGTTTTTATTTGTTATTTTTCAATATTTCGATTTTTCTTGGGAAGAAGCAATACTTTTGTCTACAGAAAATCTATAAAGGAAATTCGCTTGAAAGAAAAGGAAACGAAAGCTTAAAAAATGTTCATTACTGCAACGGAAAGCTTTAACAAAAAAGTTGCATTCACAAAGGAAGTTGGTTAAGGATTTAAATTTTTCTTACTCTTTAACTTTGCGTGGGCATTTGTAATGGAACAACATAAAAAAACGCAAACGTTGTTTTGCCTCCGAATTTTTGTATATTCGATCTTCTTACTCTAAGAAATCGTACTCTAGAGTGAGATACTGACTGCCAAGCCACCTGAAGTGCGGATTTGTTACGTTGGGCGTAACCGAAAAGAATACACAAAAATTCAATGAAATCGGTCCAGCCATTTAGGAGGAGTACAATTTCAAACACACGTACAGTTAAATTTTATATATTAATATTTGAAATTCAAAATTTTATTGGTGGATTATCGATTGCAAGCAAACTTAAATTTCATTACCAGTTGGCAGATTGGTATTACAGAAAGCAACTGGCATGCTAATACAGCATGTGGAGGCTAACTTAAACGTTGCTCGTACAACAGAAGAGGTGTGGAAGAAAATAGCAATAAATTTTAATAGCTATGACTCATGGAAGAGAGTTTGGGTTAATTTATATTCCAAACTGCAAACATAAATTGGGTATAGAGGAACCAGTCTACTCCCACAGCAAACTGATTTGCCAAGAGATTGTACATTAACAACAAATTTAAAAAAAGCTTTATAAAAGACACACTGTCCGTAGCTGTAGAGGTTAAGAATTATCGCACGAGCTACGCCAAATTGCAGCCACATTCACTATTTCTTGTTCATCTACAAAATAAAATTCGACGGAAGACCACATTTTTATTAAATTTTTTATTTTCAATTGCTGAAACCATGGCAGCTAAAAATCGTTGCTATTCATTTCAGTTACGTTGCCTATTGAAAAGCCAACTAAAGTTTAGCTGCTATAATCGACTTAATAACCTACTGAGGATTCAGAGTAGCGTCAATATAGATATGGTATCCCCTTCGATACTTATTGTATTCAATAAATAGCTCACTAGAATATCATAAATAAAACAATAATCCAGCAAATCAAAACTTGATTTTGAAGCAATAGCGAAGATTCGAAGCAATCTATTGCATTTTGGGATGCAATATGTACTCTCACATGCAAAAAATAGAAATTGGTTCAGTTTTGTGCTTCCATAGAAGCATAAAAGAAGCCATAGTTTTGGAGAAACTTTTTCAAATACTCTCTTTATTATAAACGAGAGCTTATTTAAGTAAACACGATATACAACGACGATAGTTCTTAAATGTATCTCAAGAACAAACCAGTTTTAAATGGAAATTATTGTTTCCGAGTAGCCCCAACATAAGCGAGAGTTCAAAAATCGTTTTTGCAAGTTCTTCCTTCTTTTGTGTATTTACTGAAAGCAAAAATAAAACAAACACTCAACACTTTATACTTAAAAAAGCTTTGTGGGTGAATTGGTTAAGTGACGAGTTAATGTTTGTTAACTGCAGACATGCCCTGGTTCGATCTCAGTTAATGTTATGAATTAATAGAAAAAAAAATTAAATAGTTTTTTGTATTTTTTTTTACAACATCAAATTAATGATTTTTTAATAAAATTTTATTCAGTTTTGATTTGTTTTTCGACGCGTGTTAAAAGACTTTAATGGTGAGCGTGAGTGAGCGTGAGTCAAATCACCTATACACTCTGAATTATTTAAAATAAAATTTTTTGTCTTTGTTTTTTTATGTCTTTCTTATTGTTGTTGTTTTTCATTTGAAAACAAATTTAGAAAGAAAAAACAAAAGACTTAAGAAACAAACTTGCAAAGATATTTAACCCGACCCTGATAAAACTTATTTGTTTGCTGCTTTCACAAAATGGGTTAATAAGCCCAAACTGAGAGTAGCCACAGATATTCACATACACTCTCTCACTTACACAAGCACAAACATCTATACTTTTACAGCAGCATTAATAACAGCAACAACAGTTCCGGCTTGGCTAAGAGAAAAACCAAAAAAAAAAAAAACCTAAAGTGAAAGAAGAGGTAACTGAAATAATCAAATAGAAATAATGACCAAAAAAAAAATTAAAAACAACAACCTATAAATCAGAGGACAAAACGAGAGGAAAAATGAGTAGAAAAAATTAAAAAAAAATAATAACAAACAAGAGATGTTATGTTTGTTACTGTTAAAGTTTTGCGTTAATTGCCAACGAAAATGATCAAAATAAAATAAAATAAATTGTCTAATCACATCAATATTTATGTATGCAAATGCACACACACACACACAAACAGACACCTTTATAAATGCTATATGTGTGCGTTTATCAGTTTGTTTTTAATTTGATTTTAATTCTTTTTTGTGTGATTAACTCTTTGCTTTTCGTTTTATTTTTGCTTGATAAAAAAAAAAGATTATTAACTGAATAAAATGATTGTTATTGTTTTTAACAAAAAAAAAACACACAAAAAAAGCGCGCATTTTTCAAATAAACAAACGCCCTGTAGCAAAACCATGCTCCAATTCAATTTCAATCCTAAACTATTAAATAAATTTTGCGATTGAATGCAGAAGCGCAGGCATAAAAATTAAAAGTAGTAAAAGAAAAAGAAGAAGAAATTATTAATAAATTTTATGCATTTGTAAAATGAAATGAACATGAGAAACTTACGTAAGCTTGATGAAACCATAACAAAAATTTAATTTGCTGAGTTTATTTTACAGTTAAGTTTTCTTTTTTTTCTTTTTTTTTATTTGTTGGCTATGGTAGGTAATACAAAACAATTCTTTTGCACTATTTCATTTTGTATTTCTTTCCTTTTCCTTCTCGTACTTTTCTGCTTATGCTGCTTCTTTTTTTGTGTCTTGTCTTGTCTTGGTTTATTTTATTAACGTAATCTTGTTAAATATTTGTTGGATGGAATTTTTAAACAATTTTGTTTTTTTTTGCATTAAATTTTTAAGGCACTTTTTTTTCTTTTGTTTTTTATTGCTATTTTTTCTTCATTGGCAAACTTGCTTCTTGTTTACATTTCTTTTTTGCTTTGTTGTTGTTGTTTTTTTTTAATTTTTTTTATTTGTTGTTACAAGTAGAATTTTCTGTTTTTTAATACAAAAATATGGCAGCCGTATTTAGGTTTTAATAAAATTTATTTTATCACAATTAATTCTTAAACTAAACGAATGTATTTTTGTGTGTGTGTATGTGTGTGTGTATATTTGATATATCTGGGCACATGTAAATTGAAATAATAAAAATTTCTTTTAATAAATTTTAAGCAAAATGCTGATTTTTGTTTTGTGCTTAATTCATTTTTGTTTAACGAAATCTGTCTTTTCCCGCACGAAGCCACTGACGCTTAAACGAAATGTTTTGAGCCGCATTAACTTACAAGCCACTGCACCATTGGAATTTTTTTTTTTTTTTTGCTTCTTACGTATGTATGCCTCCTCGTTGTGGTCGTAAACTTTGACGAGGTTGGTTAGTTAGTTTTTTTTTTGTTTCTTTTTTTTAATAAAATTTTTTTTCATTAAATTTTAATTTAATTTAAATTTTTGTTTTTATTTGTTTAACAAAATAGTTGTATTTTTTATAGGAATAACACAAACACAGCAATCAACAACAACAAGAAACAAAAACGCTCTCTGAATTTGTAAAAGTCAGTAGAAGAAAATATTAGTTAATTAGTAGTTAGTTGTTTTGCTTTGTTATTTAATTTTTAGTGTTTAAAACAACAACAACAAAAAAGAATTCTTGAATTCCATTACAGCATCGTTTCTCATTAATATTTTATATTAAACAATGACCAACTAGCACTCCATCAATAGCGTTGGATTTTTTTTATTAAATTTTTTATTCATTTCACTTGTTAATTGCATTTTAATAAAAACAATTTATTAAATTTCTTTTTTTTTATTTTTTAATAAAACTAGAGGGTATTTTCCCCAAAAAAACGAGAAATTTCTAATATTACAAGGGGGAATATAATGTTGTTTGCGCCGAAGGTACGAAAAACTCGTTGTAGATTGTGAACGTTGATGTTAAGGAACGTGTAGAGTCATCGTAGATACCTACAAATTCAATTTTTCTACGCTCTCTCAACAAAACTACAACTACCAGCATAAAATCATGGATGTATAAGTTTAATATTTAATAGTATTCAGGTGTTTTTCACATACAGGTGCGTTATAGATACGCGTTGGTGTCTTATTCGTATGCATAGTGGGAGATTTGCTCTTTCGAATGCTAACGTGTTGGTGTTAGTTTGTTCGAGACTAAGAGAATATGAACTCGATCAATCGATACTCAGTACATGTACTAGAGACTGAGAGAGTAGGCTGTCTTTTTATGGTTTCATCTTGTGTAGACCACCACTTTATGCTCTCAAATTTGCTTCTTTGTATTTATTGAATTTGGCTTTATTATCTTTTTCTCTCTCTTTCTTGTTTATGTGTATTTGTGTGAGTGATAAGCACTGGTATTACAAATTTTTTTACTCTTTTATGTATACAGGTAACAAATACACTTAATGATATTCAGTTAATGCGGGCTAACAGCCACAAAGTAAACGAAAACTGTCTGTACATTTAAGGAAAAATCAAAGAAAAAAGCACACACACACGCTCCCTATTGGAATGGTACGAAGAGAACAGTAAAAAAGATTGATAAAGAGATGAGAAGCAAGAAGTGCAAGATATATTCAGTGCGAATGCATGTCATAAGTAATATTAGAAAAGCAACAAGTCAAAGAGTCATGACAATAAGAGCGCCGTCATCAAAAAAGTATCTGTACACATTGAGGGGATGCATACAATTTAGCATTTTGGTAACTAAATTTTAAATAAAAATTTATGGGCGATAAGACGGATTACACAGACACTCAGTCGTATCTTCAGCAAATTTTATTTTAATTTTTAAGAAAAAAATTTTTTTTAATTTCAATGATGAATAATGAAAATCAATTAGCATTAAATCGAATTATAAAAAAAAATTTAAGCTAAATGGTCTGGATAAGTAAATTTGAATTACGTCATCTAATTCAACATTATATTTACCTAATACGTACAACTCAAAACATCCTCTTACATAAAACGTCCCTGACAACAAAAACACATTTTTTGTAGTTTTTTCATTCTTCTTTTTATCCAGCATTCGCAGCAAAATTCAAGTAAAAGGGTAAATAATATTTAAAAAAAAACCAACACATTTGAATAAGACACGACAAACTGAAAGCAGCGTAGTCTGTTTTATTTGTGTGTGTACGTGCATGTGTGTACAACACACAGACACAATGTATATGTGTAAGTATAGATACATGCATAAAACAATCACCAAACGATAACAAATAGAATGTGGAATAGGAAGTGCAAATGGGTTTTGTATTAAAAGTAAACAACATGAAATAGACACTAACACGACTGCAATTACAAATACATACAGTCAACAGTTTTTGAAATATTCCAACAACCCAACAAACAACAAGACAATTGATTGTAATTGACCAGCATTGAAAAAGAAATCATAATCAATCGACAATACCATTCTTAAAGCAAATCACTTTATTGGAACTAGAAAAATAATTTAATAAAAAGAATATGAAGAGTACTAAAGAGAGGGAGAGAGAGAGAGCAGGAGAATAGTGTTTTGTGAAAATTTTATTTAAATTTTTCTTGAATAAAAGTGACAGGGCAACAGCTGCATGGGCAGAATATTCAGCAAATTTCATTTAAAATTGTAACGCAGCTTATTTTCCATCTGAGGTAAGCTCAGTCTGTCCAGGGTCGACAAAGTTCTGCTTCTTTTGCCGTCTCAACTCTTGACTGATATACGAATAAAATATTTCGTAGAGTTACATGTTTCGACCTCGACTACTAACTGCCACACTGTAGAAATAAATTTAAATAAGTAAATCCGAACGAGGGTAAATGCCGACTAGTTACGACAATATAAAACAATACGAATGACTACGATCTAATCTACAAAGTTCGTGTGATAACCAAAACTCTGCTCCCCCACTTGCAGTTTAACTTGATGCTTTATGTTTTCTCTACTTTGTACTTAATGAGAATTATAAGTGTTACTTTTGTATGACTGGTATCATACCAGGTGTACGCTACATATTTTGGGTTGGTCTATTAAGTTAACTTAAGTTTGTCTCATTATGTTACAAAATAATTTCAAAAAATTTATTAAATGCTTTATGCTCACTATTGAAACCAAAATAGAGCGTTTTCTGGGCAACAAAATTGTACACCAACAATAGATGCAATCAAACAAATTCAAATACCCACACAAATGGAAAACTCTCAGATTTGAGAGAAACTATTAACTAAAGCAACATCAATAAAGACAATAAAATGAATTTTTTGTTTTGTTTTTAAATCTCATTGTATCTCTCTGGTACGAGTAGTGAGCTAACAATACCAACAAATGCCAGTTAGTCTTAAATACAATCATCATGTTCTGCTGAGTTTTCTTTTTGAATGCAGTTGAAACTCAATGTTGGCATATAAAAATCAGTAAATTGTAGTTGCTATTGTAGGTAATGGCCTTTTTTACACTTGGAAAATATTTAATTATTTTGCCTGGATGGCGGTCTGTCTGTTAGTAAATAATTTTTTATAGACTAGAAGCTTCAGAGACTTATCTTGTTTATAAAATAAATAAAAAATATTTTTGAGTTTTTATATTTTGAATTGAATTCAATTCACAATTTTTTAAAGCAACATAAGAATTGTGAATAAAATTTCTTTAAGTGCATTTAAGATTTACGAATGTTATTTATTTTGAGTGTGCTTATACGTGCTTGTGTCTGTCAGTGTGGCTTTGTAATTTTTAGCTTTTGTTTTCTTTGTCTCCTTGTTATTCATTTCGCATGTACCTTTCAATTTTCAATGTTTTGCTATTTATTATTATGCTTCGATCATTTTACTACACACATTTCTTTTTTCCTAAATTTTGTTGGTAAAATGAACAACATATACACACACACATACACACACACGCAAACACACATTGCATTAGACACACCAACAAGTTGCAATTTTATTAAACAAAATTGTTCGTCAAATCAATTTTTATTTTTGTTTTTGTTTCACTTCACCCATGAGTGTACGAGGGGTAACAAATTTTTGTTTATAAAATTTTTTTCTGTGCATTTTCTATAATTTGCAACATTTGCAAACACTCCACACACACAGCATGTATCTTACATACATATTTGAGTTTGGTTCCTTCAGCAACGCAGCAAAAAAAAACCAACAAAACTGAACAAAAAATCAAAAGACTGCAGAAACAAACTTGCACGCAACCGTATCTCTTTTAGCTGAAATAAACTGAGAACGCAACAATAACAACAGCAACAACAAATTGTTTGCTTTTTCTTACCAAAAACTTTAGGCATGTTTTTATTGCTAGCATATGTGTGTAAGTGTGAGTGTGTGTTTGTGTTTGTGTGTGTCTACACCGTAGTTCATAATTATAAATACATCATAATCTTGCACATTTCAGTCAATTAAAATTATTCAGTCAGAGCTGGCCAAAGAGGCAAATAAACTTTTTCTTTTTTCAATAAAAACTAATTACTTGCCTTTTGCGAGTGTGTTTTATGCGAGCTGGAAATCTTCCTTATTGCTGAGCCAAGTAAAAGTAAATCTGGAAAGACGGTGTAGTTTTGCCTTAAAAATATTTTATTTCCTTGCAGTTTATCTATAATTATAAACCCAAGTGTTTTTATGTTTTATATGTGTGTTTGTGTTTTAGTTCCAAAAAAAAAAAAGAAGAATAAATAGTAGATCAAGCTTAGAAGTTTTTAATTTATTTTATGTGCATAAATTCCGCACCACCGTTCTATTCCATTAGTTTTTGCAATATAAAACTGCAATGAGAGAACAACAACAAAAACAAAAATAATAATAATAAAAAAAAAATAACAACAAAATAATGTCATGACTTTTACAACTACAACAAAAAACAACAAATAAAATGGCATTAAACAAAATCTACTTACATGCCATTTCGCTGGTGTTTGTAAAAAAAAATTATTTTTTACTGTTTATTTTTTAGAAAGCTTCATCAATTTCAAGATAAACAAAATAAATGTTGTGCAATTTTTTGAAGAAATGCTTGGATATTCAAGCATGCAACATGAAGAAAAATGTAAATTGTTTAAAATATTTAATACGAATCGCACAAGGGTTAAGTAAGCATGCACACATACTGTCAAACATACTCACGTACACAGTTACTCGTACATTTGAATAATTACTTGAATCCATTTCAATTTATTTTTATGCATTAAAAAGAATTTTTTTTTTTTGTAAACAAAATAATTATTTAGACTCAAATTAATTAATCCTTAAGAAGCTAATTGCTTTGGTCTATAATACAAGTATGCACGGTTTTGGAACAGAGCAACTGACAACTGTTTCCAAAGTACTATGCAACGTTGATATCAAATCTTCATATGGTTTTTTTTTTAATTTTTGAGATATACCGTTATTTCCCCGGTTTAAGAGGTGCCAAGGCATATGTGACAGTCACATTTTTCATGTCTGTATAAATAAATTTGTGTTTTCCAACGGATTTTTCTGAAAATTTTTACCAATGATCTTTATACTCCGAAGAAGGTTGCCATATATTTAGTTTTAGACTAGCCATGCTCACTTTACGTTCACATTTACACCCAATTTTTGTTAATTTCAATTATATTTTTCAATCAATTTCTCTAGCTTACCATATCTCAGTAAATGTTAGGACATATCTTTGGACTGACCACGCCCACCTTACACAAAATAATTGTAGTTTTTTTTTTTTTTTTTTTTGTAATTAAAATTATATTTTTCAACGAATTTTTCTAAAAGTTGGTACATAAACTCTTTATAGATAAAGAAACGAAGTAATTTAAATTAAGTGACTGTTTTAACGTAACCCGTTACGTTTTTTAGTATTTGTAAGTATGTTTTCAGTATTTATCAAACACATCTTACGTCATTAAATATTTCTAAATATGTGCTGGTGCTCCAAGGGATTTTGGCAACTTCCGGATTAACCATAGAAGATTATGGGATGGCAGACATATCATTTTAAAGAAGAAGTCGTCTAGATTTGTAATCTACCTTGAATTATTTTTAATAAATTTTTGAATTTTTTCCGCAAGGGAGTTTTATCATTCCCCACTTTGCAGAAGTACCACTACCGATTTTGTCAATTTAAATTAATGAAACCAAAAACAGTTTAATCTGTAGGTTCGGGATTCTTCTTTGTATTGTTTAAAAAAAAAAAATTAAGCTTCCATGTACCCTAGTGCTATTTCCATAGAAGATTACAAGATGGGACATACGAGTATATTATTTTAAAACGAAGTTCATCTAGATTTTAAATCTACCGCCCAAATACTCAGAAGGCACTTTGGATTATTATAAAAAAAAATTTGAAATTTCCATGTACCCCAGTGCTGTTACTCTGAGGGATTTTAGTGACGAATTCAGCTGAATTTGGGTGCAGATACTGCGAATATGATGTAAAAAAAGACAGTGTACTACTTTTTTTTAGTTTAGATAAAATACGCAAGAAACCAAAACAGAAATTAATAAAAATCTAAAATACGGTTCTATTTTTGATATTCCTCGGCCATTTGTTTTGCACAGATATTATGGCTGTGCAAGTGTTTACCACTTTTTATATCCGTTTTGCAGTTTAGATAAAATAAGCAAAAAAAAGCTCACTCAGAAATGATAAAATTAGCAACAACAAAAAGCACATACAACAACACATAAGCAGAGCTAGAAAAATAGAATTTCAAATGTTTAAAAACAAAATATATTCTATTTGCTTAATGAGCGCTGGACAGATTTTGTTTTTTTATTAAATTAATTTAAGGGTGGGCAACAGATATCTTGATGTTTCAAGGACGCTTACAGACAATGTGCTTTTGCCAAAAAAAAAAATAAAAAAATAAAAAACAAAAACCGCAAAACCTAGTTTTTCCAGTAATTCAACTTTAGCCTCGTGTCGTTTAACATAAAAACAAAAATTTAAAAAAAATAACTCATGTCCTGTCCGACTCGTGAGAATTTTTACTTTTTTTAATTTAATTTAGAAAACATGAACTTGAGATCGAAAAATTTTTAGTAAATTCGGTTATAACCTGGCAAAAACGAAATTAATAAAATTAATAAATTAATCTCTATACTACAAAAAAGATCGCACGCCCACTTTGTAACGGTTTTCATTCGCTACTACTCAAAAAGATGTTTGACCGTACTTAATTTCAGTCTGAAATTATGCTTTCAAATGTTTTATTTCAAACCTTAATTGGCGCCTCTGCTAATAATGTTAGCAAAGGCATTTGCCACTTTCTAAAGTAGTGATTGGCTGTAGATATTCCTATGGATGTGGTTTTAACAATTAAAATTCTATTTTTAGTACGCTCTCTAACGATACCGATACACGTAATAAAGGACCGGGCCGGGGGCAAAAATAAAATTGATTTCAGTCCTTGTGTTACGCCAAATAAGTAGGCCTTGCCCGGTCTGTCATACATTCCAATCGGAATGATTTTAAATTTGTATTCTTACAGGGAGTTTTTAAATCACAAGACAATTTTGCATTTTAATTGCATTAAAATTTTCATTTTCACACAATTTAATTTATAATTTTTTAAAAGTTTCTTTTTGGTTTTATTTTTATTTGTATGTGTATGTGAATGTTGCATTGCAGCGTCTTTTAATTTAACTAAAATTGTATTGATTTTTTTGTTTGCTTCTTGCTTGCTTGCTTTATTGTTAAATGTTATTGTTATTCTTGCATCTGTCATTGTGTCAATTTAGAATAAAAATGTAAACAGAACAAACTTTGAATGCATGCTGCTGCTATGCATATGAGTGTGTGCATGTTTGACTCAAATCGTTAATATGCTTTGCAGTCGAGTTGAAAAACAAAGATATCTAACCATTAAAGTGGGACAAGCTTTTTACTGCCAGGCAATTATGTCATTTCCACAATAGTGACAAGCAACAGTCGTTTTGCAATAGCATTTGCAATTGCAATTGTATAATATTTGCCATTGTTGTACTCAAATCCATTACACACGTACTACGGACATACGTATTTGGCCCAAGGATTAACGAGAGCACAGCACACAACAACACAAAACAAAAAGAACATTGAAAAAGAAAAACAAACGAAAAAAAATCAAAGCGTCGCGTCATGCCGCGTCGGTGTTACATCTTAAAGAAAGTTACTCGTAACTGTGTGTTGAAAAAGCCTTTTGATAATAAGAATTCTTACAACAGCCTCAGGGTGTATTTTTTGTAAGTGCGAGTGTGTATGCCTTAAAAGCTAAAGCTGTCAATACTGGACATTTACGATCATTTATCTAGTGCGAGCAGCACATACAGAAGAAAGAAATCAACTTTACGCACATTAAAACCAAAAAATATAAAACGTATTTAGTGCGGCTGGTGTAAAATTTCATTTAAGCGCATTCTCCTATCCATCCATCCATCCATTTAAATACAATTTGCAGAGGAATACAACAAAATGAAACAAGCACTCATCTGTTTGACGTAAACGTCCTGTTTGTGCATCAATTAAATGCAAATATGGCAAAATAATCGTTCATGACTTTAGCTTCTGTTGTTAGACATGATCTGCATACGCGAAACATTTTTCTTTTTTTTTGCGCCAACATCACTTGCATTTAATAGGCAGTAGCCACCACAAAATGCTTCACTTAAGCTGTAAAAGATGAAGAGCATTTTGTTAATGACAAAACAAACAAAACCAAATAAAAAAACGAAAACGAAAATCCATTAAGTGAATGAATTGCATTTTAGTGTTTCATTAAATAAAAGTTTTGCATTTTCTATTTGTTTGAAAACATGCAACGCACTTGTTAGTTAACCGGGCTGGCTATACTTTTCCTCATGCGGAACACTGACGATTTAGCACTTAAATCAAACTTTGACTTTGTAAAATAAGTTTAATGGAACAACAAGAAACAAATTGTCCTGCATGAGCAAAAATAATTAGAAAAATTTCATACAAAACTGGATGATAGTTGGTGGTACCAGCAACTGCCACAGCTGCCGGTCACCCGAGAGTAAGGAGGCAATTTCTGCGAGTGCCCAGTTCTTATGGCTTCAAGACACAGATTTCTCGGTGCACAATTGATGGCCGGACTACCTGAGATATCGGACTATCTCAGATACCTCAATGTTATGGGGTGGATCTGGGTCACTTTACGGCTACATAGTCTTGGCGAGTCGGTGGTAATGTAATTCCACAGTTCTCTATGCTCAAATTCAATCACTGCAGAAGCGTTTTGTTTCTTTTCAGAGGACATCATGAGGTAAGATTAAATGAAGACGGCTGGTTGGGGGAAAATGAACGAGTTTCTTGTCTTAATCTCATACTGAGAAAATGTCTTCTGAATAGGTCTGAGTTAAAATAGTAAAAACCAAAACAAGTCTGCTTTTAACATCATTAAATCACAAGTTATGCCACAAAATATGAAATTTAAGTTTTGATCTCCAGCTAAAGTCAAGCAATTGTGATATTTACGTATCACAAGCACCTTCTTAATAACAATTTTGTAATTATTTCATTAAAAAAAGCACAGTCACACAAAGAAAATATGCATAACAAAAATATGAAACTAAAAACCACAATCATATACATTTTATAATCATGTCCTGAGTGAAAGCTTATACTCGTACTAAATATTAATTAAAATTTACTGAATGACTTTTCAAAAAAAAAAGTTTAAAAAATAATATTAATTGGCTTTTGCTGCAACCCAAAACTACAATTATAAATTCTTTTTACTCATCCCAAAAGACATATTCATTTTGGTTGTTGTTGGGTAAAGGAAAAAAACAAAAAGAAATAAACTTTGACAGCTTCAAGTACAAGAAACGGAGAGGATTGATTTTACCTTACACAAACATCAACATGTCTTGATTCATGCCGTCTTTAATTTTGTGTGAAAAATCTAATAAAATATTTTCTTTATTTTTCTGTTGTTGCAGAATTACGAAAAACAAATAAAAATTATCACGATTTCGTTTCATAAAAGTGTTGGCAAATTCTTTTTCAGATTTGAAAATGAATTTTTCATATATAAAAAATTTAGTTTTTGTGGGCCATTTTATTTTTCTTTTATTTTATTTAATTTTTTTTGGTGAATATCACATTAAATCTGTAGATTTGCAAGCTAAATTAAGAAATTTATAACGAAATCTTGATACGAATACACGGCACTGATGAATGTGCTCCCATTTGGCAACAACACTAACTCTGTTATTATTTATATGGGAAATTTTTAATATTTTAAATTCGAGCCTCCTTCTTCTGCTCTTCTTTTTCTCTATCTCTCTTTCTCACTGTCAATGTCGATGTCTATAGAGTTCAGTATTAATTACAGTGATAAATTATTGGCCATTACAATTCTATTTATGGCTCTTTCACAGGCAAGTGTGTATACGGATCTTGATTAATTTTTAACTTCATCATCATTGTAATTATTGTTGGCAAAAGCTTTTACACAATGATCCTTCTACTTTTTACAGCACTATTGCGTTTGTTTCACCAGCAATGTTTTGCTAATGAGTAATTGAAAAGAATCTGTATGTCGACCTCTGGATAATCAGAAATGTTATGCAGTCAAATGAGCAAAAACATACTCGTAACTAAGGACTGACAAATGATGGCAAGCAATTGTCTGCAGCAAGTCAGTCACATCACCTGTGGATAATTACGGGTTCACTTGCCATCGTAACTTAACATGAATGAAAGGGGACGTAACAGACTACGTGGGTTATTTCGTCAAAAAAAAACAGAAAACGGTTATAGCTGAATCATTTAACGAAATGTGGCTCTTTAATTTACATTTGATTTTATGCAGAATTTGTTATCATGGTCGTGATGCAAAAATTATAAAATTTTTAGTTTTTAAGTAGCCCAGAAGCCTGTAAAAGAATTTTATTTTTATATGAAACGAATGAATACTCGGTGGCAGAGACCAGAGACTAATTTTTTTAGATTTGATAACAAAAATTATAACGCTGGCGTAGTTTGATTTTTGTGATTTTTTTTCTTTAAGAAAAGGTCGTCACCGCGCGTGGAATGTTGGGCTCACTATGTTGGCATACCTTTCTCTAACGTTCATTTTAAAGGCTACGCTAATTTTTTGTTTAAGAGGGTAATTTTGTTAGCTATTCAAGCCCGCTTTTCAAAAGTTATTTCTAAGTCGCTGTGCTTTTTTTAATCAAACGGCTAATTTTTTTATATCTATATTTCGCTTTAACTTTGTGTAGCTTCTTCAGAAAACCAAGAAAATTTTTAAATTTAATAAAAAAAAAAAAAGCTCAACTCAAGAAAATAATTTAAAAAAAAACATCTGCGCCAAGAACACACATTTGCAATGAAGCTCAAAAAAAATTATTCTAAACTAAAAATCTCTTGATGACCCTCGTAACAACACGCTTTATGTATTCCTATGAAATTACAAAAGATTTTGGCACTAATCATGCCACTACCTCCTTCCCATTTCTTATGATTTCCTTAACGTTTTTTTGCTCAGTTGATGAAAGCACATAAAAAGCTGAGAATGATTAAATTTGTTTGCCTTCTAGCAACATACACATACATCTATCCACTCGTATGTATGTAAGTTTGCAGTTAGAGAAATCTAATTGATTCTTGCTGCTGATGATAATTGTTTTCTCACTGAAATGGCAAATGATGCCATGCCCGTTCATGTTTTGTTGTTTTATTTCTTTGAATTTTTAATTTTTTACTGTCCAGATTATTTGTTTTTCTCATAATTATTACAATACTTAAGCAATCGTGCCTTTCGCTCTCTCTTTTTTCTCCTTTATGATGTAATGGTGTTGGGTGACACATGTGGGGGTATTTTTCTTTCAATAATTCAAAGACTGTTGCACTAGAAAAACAAGACCATTTTTAACTTTTGTAATTTTTTTATTTTTAGCTTAATCCAGCACCTGCGAAAAGTGGCAAATACCAACAATTAGTCAGTGCCTAGCACTTCTAAAGATACTAGCATCTGATAACAGGGTTCACCTGATGTGGGTGGCAGGTAATGGTGGTGAGGCTGGTAGTTTCATTGGCCCATAACCATTCTGCGAACTGTTTTGTAGCTCTATTAAGTTGAGATTTAGGTAATGAGTGGCGACAAGGGGTATCAGCGTATCGAAAATATTCATGCCATTCCGATCTCGCAAGAGAAAAATGACTTTGATTGAGCATAGCAGAATGCAAATATGAGGAGCAGCCTAAGGGCCTGTGCAGGTTAAGAAACAGAACATGTGTTGTCACTGTAATGGTCTAATTTGAACATGTTTTCGTTACTTGGGACATCACTACCTACAAGCGTCTGACATGGCAGACAAATCGGCCAAGAAAGTCTTAGTGTCACAATAGGTATATTCGGCCTGCAGTGACAAAGTGACTAGTACGCGTTCCTGGCTCTAATTCTTTATTTCTAGTGCTATAATTTTAGCAATTTTTTTAATTCGATTAAACCAACGAAAACTCTTTATTTTGTAGTCACAAATATTTTTGTTCCACCTTTTAAATCAATCGAAAATTAATTTCTAGTTATTCAATCTCGAAAGCTTTAAGTCCATAAATTGTATTTATATCTGTAGCTTTTTTTTTTGTAACCGGTTTTTATTAACCGCGTTTACGACTAAAAAGAAACCTTAAAAATGTGACACTTTCATCAACGAAACTCACAACGTATCACCCCGTGCTTATGCGAAGGCAGTAATCATCTTGCACTTCAGTATACAGTTTTTATTTTGATTTAGATGTTCATTCTGCGTAATTTTTTTTTTTCTTTTTCATGTACGAACATACACACATTCTACTTTTCTGTTGTCTTCTTTTTATTTTGTACATTCGAAAACAATTAAGGATTTTATAAATGACCATTGTCATCAGTAATACAACTGCCATGTTGATTGTAATGAGAATTCGGATGATTATACGGCGAACTCAAGACAATTACAGTCTGTCCTCGATTAATAAAAAAAACTGCACAGAAAAAAATTGTCTCTTAATTGTGAAAATTTTTTTTTTTTTTTTTTGTAGAATGAAAAACTCTTAAAAACTTAGTGATGGTGAAAATTTAAAATCAATGTGGTGGAGATGAATTAGTTATCGGGTAAGTGCTATCAAAATTTTGGACTGCTAGTAGAAGTTCTGTCTGGTTTCGTGTTTGTGTGCACAAACATTACGTACACATGCAGCTTACGAATTTCCATAAAAAACAAAGCAAGAACTAATGAAAATTTAAAATTTCGGTTGATTTTTTTTTCTCCGGTATTTGTAAATCGATTCTTCTGTTTTTCTGTCGGTTTTGTATTTTAGACAATGAAATCTTGTACAAATACATTTTATAAAAATTTCAATACGTCAGCTATCGATAACAGTAATTTTATACGATGTGAAAGTTAACTCTTTTACGAGGTTGGTGATTCGTTCCCTAGTTCTTTTTTTTTATGTACAGGATAGGGACTAAATTTGTAAGAAATATATTTTCGATTAATTTTTTTTTAATTTTACAAGATCAAACATTTCTATTAAAGTTATTCTTTAAACTTTTACACATGTAGATGGTATGTGTGCATACATACACAAGCATACGTAGATATTATTCAAATCTTGCGAACAGCAAACAATAATTTATGTACCATGAAGTTAAAAATGTTTATTGCAGCCTCCTTATTATACTTGTTGCATGTGTGAGCATGTGCAAGAATGAGTACATCTGATTACAATATTATTTGTTGGTACTCGTATATTTATCTTGCTATCTGTACAAATTAATCAACCAACTTCAAGTCAAACATAGATTTTGTTGTTGAGGGTTGTATATCTTCCCGTCCGTCCTTTGGCGCGATAACATAATTTATTTAGGTACCATATAGATACTACGTGTATGTGCGCATGTGTATGCAATTTTAACAGCAATAAGAGAATTTTATTTATTTATTTAGGCGCATGCGTGCATGTGTATGAATATTGTACCTGTATAATTGATTTGCACTTATACTTGTACTTCAATAAGTAATAATGCTTTAAAAAAATGTGCCAAAATGCATATACAATACACACATTCACACATATTTATAAATATGTAAAATTAACACAACCCACTTGACCACACATTTGATTATTCTATTGTAGTGGGAAAGTTCTAAAAGAAAAAAAATTTCCTGATTTGTTTCAAGTCTTAATCTTAATCCTGTAAAATTTATTTTTGCTTTCAATACAAATGTGTTAGGCTTTTGTTCGCTTGGCTTTATTGTTTAAGTAGACTAATTTCTACGTATGGCTACTGGCCTTCTATAAGTGATTTTCAAATAAAATAAATAACTTTGAGACTTATGAATTAAAACTGTAAAAGTTTCCGAAGTGATTTACTATTTTGTATGCGAAAAATGGGGTTATCGAAAGCGTTTAAAAATACATTCCCAGAAGTTAAGCGTTAAAAAATCATTTAAAACTTCTTCACAGAAAACATCTTCAATTTTCCTTTGTCTACCCTTAACTACGGTTAAGGATAAAAGCTTGGTTGCTTGGTTGTTTTTTTTTTTTTATTTAATAAAAATAAATTAAAATTAAAAAAAAAAAAATTCAAGTGTAACAGTTTCTTAAAAAACAACAACAGAGAGGCAATAACAAACGCTTTAAAAAGCGTGTGACGTTTTGGTTGTTTTAGTGTTTTTATTGCATCCCACATTCTGTCTTCATACAAAATTAGAGAGAGTAGCAAATACGGCTTCAAATCTTTTACTGAATTCAGATACGACTCAAAAACAAAAAAAATATGCCTTAAAAACGATAACAACAATAAAACATCAAGCCATCAGCATAAATCCTCAAATATGAAAGTATGTGTGAATGCAAAGCCGAATATTAATTGACTAGCTGCACGCAATAACAACTTTTAAGATACGAGTAGATATTAGTGTCTATTTTGATTAATTGGACAGCAACAAAATGATTCACTATACGGGCCACATTAAATTTATGTGGTGATTGTGGCTGGCTTGTGAGATATTCAGAATTAGAATAAAATTTTCCAAAACAAAATCTGTTTTAAAACAAAATATTGACCTCAAGTACTTATTGTTTTTCTGAATTTCATTTAATTCAACAAATTTTTTTAATAAACCAACAGTAAGCAATGAAACAAGAATGGGTTTTCTGATTACATATTGAACAAACAAACAAAGCTTGTCTTCAATTATACATAAATAAAAATCATTTTCTGTTTGTTTGCTTGTTTGTCTGAAATTTGGAAGGTCGGCATATACTTTTGGAACAGTCATGCCCATTTTTACGTCCACTTTTCAGCAACTTTCACTCGCCACTGTTTATAAAGATGTGTGTCTGTACTTCATTTAAGCCTGAAATTATGCTTTGAAATATTTTATTTATCACTTTAGTCGGTGCCTCTGCTAATAATGTTAGCAAAGGCGTAATGCACTTTATAAAGTACAATAAAAATTCTATTTGTAAACAGATTTCTCTAAAAATTACTACATACGCCTTCTACAGACTCACGTAATTAAGTAGCGGTCCGGACAAGACCAGGCAAAAAAACAATTTTAGTAGGAGAAGCAAAAGAAGTACCACAAGCAAGTTTCTGAGCTGTGTGCAATGAAAATAAATAAAAAGCTGCACTCACAAAAAAAATATAAATAAATTTTTTAAGAGGAGTTGGTTGGTGGTACGTTATTTGTGCGTGCCAATTGACGATATCCTCAATTGTAGTAACGACATTTTACATGTTGATACAACTCATAGATTGTTTCATGTTGCTTTTTAACTGGTCAATAACTGGGTTCACTAGACTATTGCTTTTATTTTGTATGTTTGTATTTTTATAAAATCTATTTGTAGCTTCCGCCCTGCACCATATAATTACAGTAGCATTTTTATATGAGCTTTACTTTACACGCTACCTGCAAAGTCTTTAAACATAATCCGCAATTGCATTATGGGGGGCCTTCACATGATCGTACTCTCACTGTAATATGACTACACACACACACACACACACACACACACACACAAATACTTTGAGCTGTTTAAGCTGCCTTATAGATGACGTTTTTATTTATTAGATAAATAAATACCCACAAACATACATACTTTTTGCTACAGTTTGAATTGTAATTTAATTTCTGTTTTTATACCAAAATTATAACAAATAATTCGTTAACATGGCAGGAGAAACAAACATATGAAATGGAGCAATACCGCAACTACAAGATGCTTGTGCCCCAAATAATTTTTAAAAATTACTTCCAAGCCCAGACTAAAGAATCCCTGTTGCTTGTTGCCATTTATGCATATGAACAGGATAAAACAAAACAGGAGTTTCATATTGATTTCTTCTCTGCTGGCAGTAAGATTTCATACTGCAGAAAAACCGTTTTTAAATACATACAAGACTAAACTCTTCGCCAAATTTTGACCGGCAAACATTATTGTCCTTACAAAACCCAAGAAAAAAAAATAAAAATAAAATTTATGAACGTGTTTAAACTGCAAATTTCAACATCAATTTATAAAAAAAATTTGTTTTGATTTTCGTCAAATTCACACACAACGCATACATGTGACTGCCATTTTATAAAAAACCCCCACACACGTATGATTGATGTTGACTAACGGTGTAGTTTGAAATTATTACTGATTTACGTTCAATTTTTTTTAGTTTCTTTTGCAATATTTTTTTTTTTTTTTTTACCACATAATTCTTCTTTATTGTTTCTCTTAACTTTTTAAGGATGATGGATGTGATCAAGTAATTAATGAAAGGTATGCCAGACAACATACACACAGGCGGAGCGATTTATTTAGTAAACTAACAGATTTGTACGCAGCAGCTCGCTCGTCTTATCAAAATGAGGTGCATGCAGCTCATCGTCAATTTTGAGACAATTTCTGTCTAACTGTGCTGTGATATACTCGTATGCCATTCTGGTAGGCTTGCTGTCATTAACCCAAATGTACCTACTTAAGTAAATCAACAACTTATCGATTGTATCATCACATCCTGTATGTCAAGCTATTTTTATAATGTGCCCACCTTTTAACACACACATAAACATTCACGAAATGTATTAACGTCTTGATTGAATGCCAAATGGATGCTCTATTTGACGACAGTTTGACCGCAATTAACGACAACGCGTTCCAAAGTGACGAGTGTGCGTAGAAATCTTTAATTGACCAAAAGCGGAAAAACATCAAACCTTTTAACAAGATCCAAATGAAATGCTGTAGTGTGGCAGGATTTGACTGCTCAAAACAAATAGATACTCAGATACACAATACAATTGTGTGTTGCACTGCACAAACCACAAACAGCAGTCAAAAGATAAATAAAAAAGTAAGTCTACATTCAAACGATGTTTGCTTTTAAAATTTAATATAATTTTTGAATACGAACAGCAAAAAAGTGTAGCTGCAAGAAAAATAATAGCGGGTTTCCCTCTTTCTGTCTATTTTAGCTTTGTATACTTGTCGATATAATTCTCCAACTATAATAATTAAAATATTTAGGTATAAGAAGTGTCTACGCTCTGCAAAAAAAATTTTTAATTTTATGAAACGGTAAAAAAGTATCCCTATTTTTGATAAAACATTCTAAACTAAACAAAATTCAAGAAAAAATAGGGCATCACACCCGTTTTGGGATTCTCTTCCCATGGATTTGGTGCATTGTTACTTTATGTAATGAACTCCGCAATGTGAAAAACATGCCTACACTATTATGCTCTGTGATATATTTATATAATTTTTTGGGGTTATACGCTTTTTTAAAGGGGTCCTTTTCATTATGCCGAGTCCATAGCTTAACCAATAAGTGACACTTTGCCTTTCTTCTTCTACGAATTTCAACTATTTTAGAGTACGTTATTGCATTAGTACCATTTTTTTTTTTTTTTTTTTTTGGCTTCTAAAATTATTTTTTGAACGTCTCACATCGGGCATTTTGCTTAAATTTTGTTTTTGTTTAAATAAATTTTTAAAATTGTTTCAGATACACTTATTCTACACTAGCTATCGCAATTAGCTAAAAAATTTGTGCTAAAAGTAGCCAAGCATCGTTCGGTGCTATTTTTTCACCGATAGATTTCACATGTCAGTAAAGAAATTGTTTCACATGAAAAGAAACGTTAATTTTAGGAAAATTAAATGAACTTCTCTGTAAAGGCTTCATATTACTTTATATCACAGTTCAATCCAAAAACATCAGAAAAATATAATAAAAATTTAGTACGATAGTAAATAAAATAACTGTAGTCAGTGCTATTATTTTTACCGGCACTGTATATATATTAACTAAAGGGCTGCACAAAAAAATTTTAAACTCACCTGATATACTGTATACTAGAACAAATCCCATTCCTAGTGTCATTTGTATAGTAAAACCGAAAGTTTTGTGCGAAATTGTACAACATAACAACGATTGACACGTTTTTAAAAATTTTTTCCTGCAGTTTTGACAGTAGAAATTTAAAACAAAAAATTATTTTGAAGCAATAAGTATTTGTTTTGATAAGCGATAGAACGAGATTCATAGTATTTGAAATAAGGATTAATGCTTGTAAGCTATGTCAAATATGCTTGTGCAGTGCTTTAATATTAACCACCACTTGTTTATTTTCATTTGGAATAATTACAATTACAATATGTGAATTACTCTAAGTTACAAACGTACATGCATACATCATATATATGTATATATACCGTAATTACTTTATAATGTAAATTATTTGATATTCCACGGACACTTCAACTTGGATTGAACACTTTTTGTTGACCATAACTAACTATACTTTATATGTATTATTTATATTAAATAATAATTATATTTTTTTATACACATTAATGTAATAATTATTTTAAGTTTTAGCGAAACGCGGTCGTTTTGACCACCTGCACGAAATAACATAAACAAAAAAAACTGCCGTTATCATTTGACACAAGGCTGCCAGCTTAATCTGTGAACTTTCCGTCTTACATGTTGGAAATTATAATTCTCATTTCTATACATTTCCATTTATTGTTCCATGTTATGGACCATATGATAATATACTGCTGACTTGAGCTATGTAAAAAATCCTTTTAAAAAATAAAGTATTTCACAGGTAGTTAATACGATTTTAATTTCTAGATATATCGTGTTACCACTAAAGTGCTGCTACATTAATCTGTATTAAAAATAAATCAATAAATATTGGAAACTACCTAATATGTTCAAGAATTGTGGGCTCAAGACACTTTTTAGAAAGATTGACTTCATTTACATTTTAAAGGGGAAAAACCGATTTTATTCTGAGATTCTCTAGACGGTATACGGCACAAATGGATTTTAAGCACTTTTTATTTTTTATATATTTTTTTTTTAATTTAACAAATATCTTAGATTTTGAAATGATTGGTTTTTTACAGATTTCAAATAAAAAGTAAGGGCTATTTCTTAACAACATTTAAGTAATACATCAGCAATTCAAAATAAAAATTTATATAAATATAATTTTCTATGATTTTCGAAAATAAATCACTATAGGTGTATTAATTATTTTTCTTAATTCTAAACAACTTGTAATTGCAGCGTATTATCTGCCTCCTGTTGATGCGGTGCATTGTCGTATCTGACAAATTCGTTAATTTGAAATGACTCGTCGTTATAGTAGTCACTGTCAACAACAAATACATCAACCACCTTTTCAATGGTATACTGCTCTTGTATCAACGTGTTAACCAACACTAAAGGCGTAATTCTGACAA
The DNA here is from genome assembly GCA_947397855.1 of Thelaira solivaga. Taxonomy (NCBI): domain Eukaryota; kingdom Metazoa; phylum Arthropoda; class Insecta; order Diptera; family Tachinidae; genus Thelaira; species Thelaira solivaga. The sequence continues at coordinate 988,423 of OX377614.1, forward strand.
GACCAGTTTTAGAAGGACATATTGTTAATGGGAACTCTTTATGTTGGGCGGGATCAATAACACCTATACTAAATTCAGCTGATCCGGTGTACGGACAATTGAAGTCTAATTGAGTAGGCAATTTTACAGTTAAGTCCATCGGTCTATCAGAAGTATTCGTCACCTTGCAGACAAAAGTAAAAGGTTCACCTACTTTTACAATATTGTTGGCATCAATTACTTCCAAGCGAACATCCTTGTATTCAAATGGCTTTATAGTAAAACATAAATTAATATAAAAGAATTAACAGTAAAAAATTAAATGTGTTTTCTGTACCAGTCTTTGCAATTGGCTAGTTTGCAATCGTCCTTTCTCTCCTAAATTTGAACGCCATACAATGTCCAATTTCCCCACTGTGTTGGCTAATCTTAATGCTTTAATATCCTTTGCAACTTCCGGTTTTGGCTAAAAAAGGATCCATATTAACATATAGTATTAATTTATTGTTTTGATAAATATCCTACTTTTATGCAATACAGAAATTGGCAACTGTTGTTTGGTTGCAGCATATTTTTAGATGTGAATACTGACTCCCCGTTAGGCAAAGTATTCAATGAAGTTACCGTGTATTGGTCTGAACTGTCGAGTTCAACCTTTTCTAAGCAGAAGGGGCCTGTGGTGATATTTTGAATCTGTGCTTCTAAATAGATCTCATCCATTTCGGCGTTATAAAATTTCGTTTGCACATCTAGAGGTTTTAAAACTTGAAATTTAAAGTATTTACGAAAAGATTGGGGCAACCCAGATGATGAGGTGTAATTAACATGGCAAACGAGACTAAAATAAAACTATATCTTAGTAAGTATAAAATATAATAGTTTACACTCGGTTACATATGAATTCCGATTTCTTTAACCTCATAGCACACCACATCATCCAAAGTCTCTTCAGGACCTAATACAGTTGGTTTTGGTATATTTTCATGCATTGGCAAGCCAACACGAGTATTGTTTGATTGCAATTCGGCTTTTACAGTGACGGATTCCACCGGAAGATTGGTACAATTATGAACACATATATAGCTCGAAAAAGTTTCACCCAAATAAATATTTCCAAATGATTGGGGAAGCAGCATAAACTGTCCGGCAGCCAAAAACTCGGAACCGGCAATAGATGTGCCCTCTGATACGGATACCTGCTTAAGGCTGAGTTGCGGTAAGTCACGGGGTTCACAGGAAATAATTTGTGGACATACCAAAGTAGGTCGTGTTAATCGCATTACTGCAAAAATATCAATATTTCTTTTACACTGTTCGACAATTAATATTAAATAAATAATTTACCTTTCAACGCTAGTGAATGCTCAATTTGATCATACGAACTCATGTTATTTTTGGGCAAATTAAACCTAAAAATCAAGCAGAAGTGAAATAATAAATTATCCTTTGATTACACAAACTTCTTATTAAAACTAGTATTCATTATGAAAGAATATCGCTGAAAAACTGGCCACATTTCTAATTATTTTGACTCCGTGATTTATATCGTAACAAATAAATATTTAATAAATTAGTCTAATTAAACACAATACTCCAAAAGATTTATACATTTTCATTATCGAGATATTCTATAAAAGTAATAATGATTGAAATTGTTTTAATTGTGACTAAGTTTTTTTTTAATTTGACTCTTTGACGATTTTATTAACCAGAATTTCGTAACATAAGGCAGCCTAAAAAATCAATTGAGTCTGGTAGTATAAAATTATTGACAGTCGGTCTTTAGCAAATAAATAAAGCAATTGAGAGAAATTAAATATTTTAGTGCATTAAAATAAAATGTGGCCCCTTGTTATGGCTGTTCTGCGTCGCAATGCAGTGTATTTTACACTTCCTTTTGCTGCAGTTATTGGGTTCATAGGATACAATTTGGAAAACCTCGTGTCTGACAAATATACTCCCTACAGTAGTAAGTACATTTTTGTAATGTTTTTGAGTTGCTTTTAATTAACCACTTCAAATTATTTTCTAAAGAATCCATCCAAGAAAATCGAGCGGAGCGTCTAACAGAAGATGGAATTTTAGCAAATGCTGGGCATGTAGAAAAATTACGGTTAAAAGAAAATGTACTAGAACGAAATTTGCCTCCTTCACTACAAAAGAAAATCTAAGTATACTTCAACTTCGTTATTGTATAGTCACAAGCAACAACTTTAATCGGAAAAGAATAGAAAATTATAAATATTTAAATAAATATTCTTAAGTTTATTTTTTAAGTCGTTTCATTGAAATGATAAGGAGGAGAATATATCAGTCAATGATTATTTTTGAAACATAGATGGCGTTTCCAAAATTTTCTGAAGTTTTCAAACTTAATGACGCCACCATACGAAAACACGTTTAAAATAATCAAGGAGCTTTGCACTTCGGTAGTGATCTTGTAAAAAATCAATTTCAATATAATTTTAAGAGCCTATGATATGATTAAAATATTAATCATCAGTTTCTTTGAAATTCCTGAAATCGAGATCTGGCAGCTGTGTACATTTATTCAACAAAAGTTGCAAGTTAAACTAACTGCTTAAGCAAAAGGCAAGCACCAGCCCCAGTGGCCTAATGGATAAGGCATCGGCCTCCTAAGCCGGGGATTGTGGGTTCGAGTCCCATCTGGGGTAAAACGAGTGAATTGTAATTTTTTAATTAACAAAATGATTTCTTAGCTGACAAATAGAAAGTTTTTTAATTTTTAATACTTTTATATCTGTGCTAATTAAGAAAAAAAAAATTACATGTCACATGTATGTGGTTTAGGGACGATAGTAGCTAGAATGAAAATAATTAGTAGTAGTCCCTTAAAATTAAAATACAAAGCTACATCAATTTTTCTTTATTGTCACAGATTTGTTAATTAAATTTATTTAAAAAAAATACATACATATCATCCCTTGCGGGGATCGAACCCGCGACCTTTGGATTAGAAGTCCAACGCGCTATCCTCTGCGCCAAAGGGACACATACCAACAGTTGTACAAATGCTGTATTTCAGTGGTACATCATGAAAGTTGCACATACAACATATTCGATTATTACAGAGCAATTTTATCAATATTTTAAACATGTACAAATAATTTAATTTTAAAATAAAATTTTACAGACATTTCACGAGCTGTATGCATGCATAGTAATGTATAGTGCACACATAAATAAGTACCTACTTAATAGCACGCATCAGAACACGCCAGGGCCAAATAAATTTCCTAAAACTGTTTTTTTTTATTTTTATACTGAAAAATTTAAAAACAAATAAGCTGATGGTTTCAGATTATAGTAAACATTTAAAAAAATAATTTTAGAAAGAAAAAAGGATTCAACCAAAGAAACATTTTCTACCATCCCTTGCGGGGATCGAACCCGCGACCTTTGGATTAGAAGTCCAACGCGCTATCCTCTGCGCCAAAGGGACGTGTTCTGGAGCGCGAGCCAAAAACATTTTAAAAAGTTTACTTTTTATATTTTGGACATATAATTTTCAATTTTAGGTTATATGCACTAAATTAAGTTACAAATTAAAAAAAAATAAATGTATATTATTAAATTTCTTTAAAAATTATTTAAAATTTTTTGTCTGCCTAAAATAAGTCCATATAACACTTTGATAATGCGTTCAACACAGCCTCGGTGGCGCAGTAGGCAGCGCGTAAGTCTCATAATCTTAAGGTCGTGAGTTCGAGCCTCACCCGGGGCATTTAATTTTTGTTCTAACTCTTTTACAACTCAAAAAATGTTATTTAATTTTTTTAGATTAAGATTACGCTGATGATACCTTGGTGTTCTTTATATGGTACCGCGTATAAGAAGTTTTTCATAAATCAAATAGTTCGACTCAAATTTTGTAAGATTAGGTATGTAAGTACTAAAGGGCTGCACAAGCATACTACAAACATGTGTAATATTTTATAATAAAAAGTGCTTGTAAGCTATTTCAAGTATGCTTCGGCAGCCCTTTAGTAAGTACCCACATACAAGAATGATAGACACAAAATTACGCCATGTGCATGATTTGCCGTTAAATGAAGCAGTTTGTCCACTGTTTGAAGAAAAAAATAATAAAAATTTCTCTATTGTTATGTTTACAGTGGTCATTTGTGTTACATGCGCAGAAAATTAAAATTTTATGTACGGGATGTCGTCATCTTGTGTCTATCACAAGTGTCATATACATATGTATACGTATACTACATATGTATGTATGTATGTAATTATCCCTTAAACACATTTTTGCGATATTTCATATATTTTATTAAAGAAGTTTGTAGTTTCTAGTATATCCTAAATCAAGTTGGTACATTATTATTTTCCCATACGTTGAATTGACCATTCTTGTTGGCATAATGGGCAACGGTTGTTTTGTTTTACCCATAGCGACATGCAACAGTGATGGAACGAGTGATTGCATTCACCCCAAACGACCACACAATCCTGACGACCTAAAACGTCACGTTTGTTTTCCGCCTGGCACCGAAGGCAAGCATCTAAAACAACAAAGTGAAATTTATTTTAATAAAAAAAATAATTGTTTCTCTACAAATGTCGCTTAATTTTGAAATTTCGTAATCTGTGAGTGCATTAAGAGAACACCTTGTTTGAGTTCACAAAAGTAAGGCGTAGTATTTTTGCATTTGGCATATTTGGAAAACTTGTGCAAGTGTCCACCAATTTAATACGTACATACTACTTACATATGTATGTACGTGCATAGATACACTTTTCACTAATTTTAACACAATAAATAAATGAAATAATGATGCCGCATATATGTAAATTTGAATGTGAACTTCAATTAACAAGTTCATATTTTAAAAGAAATTTTGTTCATGTGGTAAAAAGCAAAAAAAAAAGTTTCTGAGGTGCCAAATACAAGCACATATGTATGTATGTATGCAGTAGATACTCGTATATGTGTTAGTAGTATATACTTATACGAACGTGTAATAGGAAATGTATGTTCACATATACACAATTCTTAAAGTGTTTATTTATATCATGAATGACTTATTTCTCAAATGACGCAAATTCGTAAGCACATAAATAAATATCTATACATACACATATACATATATTTATGTAAGATAGGTATATCACATGATATTGATGCACTTTGTTTATGTACATTTACATTACATTAGAGCGCTACATCATGAGTAAAAGAATAAATTTAAAATAACACAACACAATTTCGTGAATTAAGCACAAATAAAGATTAACATTTTATCGGATATTTGACTTAAAAAATCTAAACTTCATCTATCGATAACTTGTAAAATGGCCCCTTATCTCATTAGATACCTCAAGCTATCAGAGTCTCTTTATATAAAATAATATCTATATGTATAAACCACACTAATTTTTACTTATTTAGAAACATACTAAGTATATGCGCATGCATATAACATCTACAATCACTTAAAATCTTAAAATTTTTCATTCCGTCTAAGAACACACCTCCCATTGCTATTACGTTATAAAAGGAAAACATGTGACAATTTAACAAATTAAAAAAATAGATATAAATCTAAATTGATTGAACATATAAGCACATACATAAAATAGCATTCTTAATAATAATTTCATGTATTTACTTACATATGCATATATGTGTGAACATATTGTACGTAAAGTATTAAAATGTAAACAAATATAAAATTTGTTTTCGTAAATAAAAAAAGTCTTTTAAATTAAGACACAAAGGAAAACGTGCATATTTACACGTCTAAAATAACTACACAGGAGGAGATGGCTTTTAAATGATTCAAATTAATTTTTTTTTAATTTTCTTACGGAATTAAATTAATAAATTTTATTTAAGAAATAAAATGACAACGCATACAGTTTTTTGTGTGGTTCGTCCGTCATTCATTCATATTGAAATTTACACAAAAAAATAAAATAGAAGACGAACTTGTTTTCTTCAAGTCAAGAAATCTAAATAATTTTATTACACCATAAAATGTTTTAGAAAAACAAAAATGCCAGTTTAGAAAAAATCTTCTTTTATTTTAAATGAATTAACAAAAATGGAAAATGGCATATAAGAAAAAATTATTATTTTACTTTTAATTTCACATTGTAATTCATTATGGATGTGTATACAAGCATATACATAAATACGAGTATATGAATATGAAATTTCAAGGAAGGTAAATTACTAATGTAAATTTTTATTAACAACACTGATTCGATTTTTTTAAAAATTTCCAATATTTAAAAATATATGAAATTTTTTATTTTCTTTTTTAACGGAGAACAAAAAATCGTATGTCATGCACACATACAATTTTATGCACGTAAATTAACACACATAAACTCTTTTTTATGTTTACACTCGGTCAGTGACTCATTGTAGAATCGTTTAGCTTTCGTCAAATTTCATTCAAAACATTTCCCAGAAATTTGCCCTGAAAATTGCTTAATATTTAATTCCCAAAGAAATGGCATATTAAAATATTTTTTTGTTAGTTGGTGCAGGTGGTAGTAGTAAAAAATTGCTGTTTCTTTTTATTTTCATTTACTAAATAAGTGTTCAAATTGTCACGTCTGTTTTTAAATAAAGTAAAATGCATTTTAAATACAATTTTAACAGTTTTGTTCATAATAATAGTACATTTATTAATTAACACGATGTACATAAATTTCAAGGCAATATCACTTTTTATCGTCGTCGACATCAATTCAATTATAATTTGGTATTCTCTAATATTATCTTGCTGATGTCGACGGTCACCAATATTTATCAATGTTGAGAACTGTAATACCGACTTATCAGAAACGATAAAAACTTATGTCGTGTTTAGTAATAAAAGGAAATGTTTTCACTATGTATTTACAAACGACAACATAAGGAAGATAAAGGGGAAGGCAATAAACCATTTAAACACATGTGAACTAAGAAAGGTTTAACGTTTTCTTCTCGGCAATAATCATACCATCATAACACCTTATTCAACAGTTCCACATAAGCTCTATATAAAAATTATTTTATAAAATGTGTTGCAATTAATTTTAAAATTTGTTAAATCCATAAATATGTACATGCGTTTTATACATACATACATACATACATACATACATATGCCTACATACTTTAATTGAAAAGCTTTGTACATTAATTTAATACTTGCCATGGAGGTTAATTTTATTAAATTTGCTTTTAATGAATTTGCCTTTTATTTTTAATATAAACTGCATATTAAAATGCGTATTCAATTTGATTTAGTTCGACATACTCATGCACATGAAGAAAATTATTTGACAACAAAATACTATTAAACAGAAGAATCAAACACAAGAAGATAAAGATTTGAATTTTAATTAAAAGAATTTGAGAATTAAAACCAAAAAGAAAACGTGAACAAATTAATAGAATTAAAGAATTAATATAATAAGCCCGGTTATTGCACCTTTCGATAGTTAACGTTAAGATTTTGTGGGGCAAATAACCAGTTTTTGTCTAAAAATTTGGGTGGATAGTTAGACACACTATCCGACATTCGATGTCCATCGAAAAGCTTGATATTTGACTTATAAAATTTTAACTTTAACTAACGATAACTTGTAATAATGGCCCTAAATGCTAATTCAGAATGTTGTACATGTTTATTATTTTTTATTTCAATTTAAACTTTACAACAAACTAAACTGGAAAGTAAAATAACTTTATGATTTTTTTTTATTACATCCGCATACACATACTCCCTACATAAATTCATATGTATTATGAAGATGATTTTATTTTCGGTGTATAACTGAAAGAATAAAAATAATTAAAACATGAACAATTTGTTTGACAATTGATTTTAATTGAAGCTCAATCAGAACTGAATTGAATATTGCGTCAGTACAAGTACATACTAAAGGGATGCACAAGTATACTTGAAAGCCATATATCACTACAAACATGTGTAATATTTTATAATAAACTACTTGTAAGCCATTTCAAGCATGCTTGTGCAGCTCTTTGGTACATATTTGATACTCATGTCTCAAAAAAAAATATGATTAAAACAGCTTTTTATTATGAGCTCTAAAAACACAAAACATAAATAAAAAACAAAATATTAGTTAAGCGTTACATTTTATTCTAAAAAAAAAAATTAAAAAACTGCTTCCCATACCGGGAATCGAACCCGGGCCTTCTGGGTGAAAGCCAGATATCCTAGCCACTAGACCATATGGGATACAACAATCTATTTCTTAAAATTCGTATTTAAGTCGTATGAATGTGCTTATATTGTTTCTACTTCTCTTCTAAAATCTATACAACAGCTAAACCCAACTTTAACAAACTATAAAATATTTTGATCACTAATAACAACATATCTACCAAGTTATCGATAAAAAAAAAATTCTTATGAAAAAGTTATATAACGTTATTACGTTATTAGCTAATTTTGTAATAAACTAAATTGTTACTCTCTTCGAGTTCGTTATAACAGTGCTCGAATGTATGCAACCAACAACCATCACTAATGTGCATTTTTATACACTCACAAACATGTATTTAACGTTTGCATTAAGAAATAATAGTACGTGACGTCATGCACGGGGGCCTGTCTTGTTTTTTACTAGATATAAGTTCATAAGATACGAGTACATTCACAAATATACACATACAACATACGACTGACTAGTACGTGCACATGAAATAAACAGCGAAGCAATTAAAGAAATAAAAAAATAAAAAAAAGATTATTAGCTAACGACTTATACATACATACATGTGAGTCTGGTATAAAGGGCAAAATGCAAACATACATACATCCATATGTATGAATGTAACCGCATCTAGTTATTTGAAGGTGTAACTGTTTGTAATACGAAAGATCATGTGTGTGATTTATAAATAAAAATTGATTTATTACAGCATTCAGTTGAAACGAATGTTTATTTACTTATAATATTTATTTATAAATACATACATACGTACTACACACATACATACATATGTACATATATAAAATGACTTGGGCATTTATTTTAAATTATTATGCATGTGTATATGTATTTATAAAAAGAGGTATGCTTAGTACATGAATACATACATATATGTATATTTAAATATATATTTACATACATATGAATGTAAATTTTCTAATAGAGCAAAAATTAATTAATTTAATTTTAAATTGTTTTAATAATTTAGGCAACAATCAATTGGTGACAAATATTATGGCACCTTCGTAATGCACACATTTATGTATGTTTATAAAGCAATATCTGGGGGGTTATTACTTATTTCGATTCGATTTGAAAAGACATTCGAAGAGAATTATCAATTTGAAAAAATATTAATATTTTTAAAATAATCTTCAAAATTGTTAATACAACTCTGGCGGATTTTCGAAAGTTCTACATTTAAGATTTTCCTTTCGAATTGAAAATTGTAGTAGGATATACACACTATCTAAGTAAAATTACTGCTGAATAATTTTTTTTAAGTGGACTTATACACCTTTCAGAAATAATAGTTCATACAAATGTAAGTACTAAAACCTATTTCTTATGCAATTTCATTACACAAAAAGATAATATACATATGTATAATTTTTTATGAATTTTTCCAACTTCTTTTGTAAAATTAAAATTAAAAATGTCGTTGCTATTTACCCATTACAACCATTACGTTTGCATGAGTAAGTAGTTAAATAAATAATTAAACAAACAAACACCTAGTTACACAATAAAAACACTTTTAACTTAGATTTAATCCATGTAATAAAAATGAACCGATAAAATTAATGCATTTTAAAAATGAATTCTCATTTACACAGATATACATACATACATACACACATATTATTACGTTGTATTAAAATGAATTATAAATAGAGTTGTATTTTTTAAATATAAAATAAACAAATTTTTTTACAGATGAAAAACAGTAGATATTGAAATTAAAATAAAGTGTAAAATAAACATTCCCAGCATTGCACTTGTAGTGCGTTTTCAATAAGCGAATATCTTCTTCTTCTTCTTTGATGTTTACAAAAAACTAAAAGTATTTAGTCTGGATTTACAATTTACATTTAACAACAAAGCAAATAAAAATACTAAAAGTCACCCATAGAACGAATGCTTGCCTGGACAGTAAAAAATTATCTTTGTTGAATAAAATATGTCATAAAAAAATTTTGTTTTTTTTGTTTTTAACAAACTGTTTCACCTATTGTCTTTGAAATTAAGTTAATAATTTTTTTTATTTGTCTTTTTTCGTCGGGGTTCCAGGAGTAAATTTAGTAAATAGTATTGACTCAAAACCTAAGATGTTCTACAACTATGTAGGTATCTAATGAAATGTTTAACTTCTTTATAAATATTTATGAAAAATTTTATACCAAAGAAATTTCACGTATTGCGGTTTAAAATATAAAAATTTATAAATTCTCTTTAACGAAAAAATACCTATTTCATATTAAATGGAATTGTAAATTGAAAACTTTGAATGCTTTTTAGGCTGAGAAAACATACACAGCTACATACATACATTTATGTGTAATTACGTACATATGTACTCAATTTTAAACAAACTTGAGGTTTGAAATGCAACTTTACTTTGCTAAGTACTTTTCTGTATGATGTTATTTTAATCTACATGCGCTTTCACACACAAAAGCACAAATAAAAAGCACACATGCACATTTACATTTAAAAGTTCATACCTATTCGATACGGATTTAAATACTGTGATGAATATTCGCTTATTACATGAACAGACTTGCATACATACACAGATTATTGCATGTATATAAGTAGGTATGTATGAATATTTGGAGGCTCGTCTATTTGCTTGTGCATGTGTGGTGACAAACCCCTCCATGTCTATGCACCTATTAGTGAGTTTAGTGCAACAAAAACCCGATTGTTAGCAAAAGCTTTGAAAATACTCGTATGTACGTACATGCATTATGTTTGAGCATATATACACCCATACCTATATTTATATTTATGTGTTAATAACTTAGTTGTAGCCAAAAAGCGGAAAGAAATTTTTTTCTTAAGTTGGCATCAACATCTAAGATTTATTTTCTCATGACAACAATTTATTTAGTGCAAAAGCATGAGTTAAATAAATAAAAACAATTAATGAATGTGACAGAGGGACAGACATACGGTGCTAAATAAATAAGAAATGCATTCATTCCACTTTTATTTTGAACGGACTAACGAATGAAATCTAACATCAATTGTTACAATAACGTTAATCAACTTAACAACATTTAGCAATTTATTGTTACTGTCAAACACATGAGAAATGGAAAGGTTTTCAAACACATATTCACATACATATGTATGTAACGACATTTGCATGTACATATATAGATACTTATGTAAGTATGTATTTATTTATGATGTGTTAGCGCATCCGAATTAAAGTTCATCTGAAATAAGTGCGGTTAACCATAAATTAAGTTTGGTACGACTGATGCAATATTTTCGTACTAAAATTTAAATTTTTGTGTACATACATACGTACGCACTGGGATATGCACATGTACACATGTGAGTAAATACATACATTCAATTCATACTCATGTGTAACATTCAAGTTTTAAAAAGTTTAAAAACAGGTATTTTTTAATAAGAAAGTAAAGAAGTATGTACAAAAGTTTGAATATATGTATGTGCGTATTTCTTATGGACTTAAATATTACATTATCCTTTAATTTAGAGATCATTTCTATAATGCTAAGTTTACAATATGTCACCCATTACGTTATTTTTTTTAAATTTGAAATTATGCCTATATTATATATGCATATATTTGAATAGGCTTTTAAAAGTGATTCAAATTTTTTTTTTTAAATAAAAAAGAAAGTAAAGTGTATTTTTTTTCTATTTAGAAGAATGCACACATACACATGCACGGAATATCATTTCAAAAGTAAATTCATGCATATCTATGTATGTATGCAAAAGTATGTTTGTTTGTATTTTTGCCCTTGAGAAAAAAAGAGATATATATCTGAAAATATAATTCATGCGAGTAATAACAGTGCATACCCACTTATTCTCCCATAAAAACATCAAAATACAGTCAAACATAATTTGATCGAACACATACGAATATGTATAATCTTTACTAATATTATAAATAGGAAAAACTTGTTTTTTTGTTTGTTTATTAACAACAGAATCGATTTTAAAAATTCTTTCAAACAATATAAAGCTACATTATAATGTATAATTATCAGCGTTATGTTAGGCTACGTCCATTTTTTAATCATTTAATAATTAAAATTCTATTTTGCAACAGATTTTCTTAAAAATTTGGTACATAAAATCATTATATTCCAAAAATGGATAGTCACGCCTATTTTACACGGGTAAGTTGGAAGCTCGCTAATTTATACTGGACACACGAGACCGGGTAAAAACCGCTAATTATTAACCGAATTTTAAACAGATTACTTTGAGTTTTTACATATACGATTTCCTTATAAGAATTCCATCTGATAGGCATAAGGTCCGGGGGAGACCTTGTTAAAATAGCTTTGTATAATAAAGTAGAGTAATGGCTGTATTACTAATCAGGAAAAACTGGCCCTAAAACCTACCCGTTATATATAATATGTATGTACGAATGGTCAGTAAATAATAATATTTAGTATTTGCTCTACAAAATCCTAATTTTATCTGTCGAAAGTTGTAATAACGGGCCTTAATATAATAATATTGCTGTAACTGTAACATAGGGTCTGACAATAGGAATTAGAGCAATGCGCAAGAATACTTGAAAGGGCTTATAAGCCATTTTTATTATGAAATATTACACATTTTTGCAGCGATGTGTGGCTTTCAAGTATACTTGCGCAGTACTCTAATAGGAATAAAGACTTAAGTTAAAGGGATTAGTAATGAATCGTGATAGAAACGTAAACAGTGTCATTTTTCATTATAGTCTAACCTCTTGAGCTAACTTTATTTTATCTGTTCCATATGTTAAATGTATGTACTTATACATTTTTCAACTATACTATTTTTCAACTTGCTTTTAACTTTTTAGTAGATCAAAGCATGTTAATTATTTTAATAATATGCCTTCTGAGTAAATAAATATTTAAATTATTTTTTTTTATTATTTAAATTAAGCGAAAAATATATACATTCTTGTTTATGTAGATGTTAAGTAAATATTTCAAAAAGAGTTCTGCAACAAATGTATAAAAAAGGAAACCATTTGAACAAAATTATTAAAAAATTTGTGTAATTTCGAAAAAAAAAATACAAATACAACTATGTGCGTATGTATGTGTGAAGAAATTACCATTAAGCACTGCGGTACACGAAATTATTTACTATACATAATATGTATGTATGTGATTTCTAAATAGTTGTAAATTTTAGCCGTATCCTACTGTAATTTCGATCATTTTCACTTAATGTTTATCGTTTCCTCTCCCATTTACTCTCTCTACGAGTAGTTTGTGGTCTTACTTCATTCAAACAGGTCGACCAATTTACAGTAGTAGCAACTTTATATTTAAAAATGCGCAAAATTTGTTAAATGCGAAGATCGTAACGGATTATTGCAATGAAATAAATACACATTTATGTATGTCTACATACAGCAAAACATGTACAAAAATTATTGTAATTTATTCAAAGACAACGAAATAATTTTAATAACTTTAAAACATATTGTAATTGCGGCTTTTAGTATATACATTTTTATTATTTTTTTTATTTATTAACAAATAATTTTCATTAAACCATTTACAGCTCTAATAATTTTTTTTTAAATTTCGTTTAATAAAATCGAGTTCAACTTCATTTTGATTATTAAATTATGATTATTATTATTATTATTATTATTTGATATTAGAAATTATTTCTAAGATTAAATTTGTGAACGAGCATTGGTAACTTTGATCATCAGCTCCCAGGGTCTGCGCAGGAATCGAACCTGACATAGGTAGCACGCTACCCATCAATCTTGTAAATTAATTTTCGTCTCCAAGACAATTTTAAAAATTTCAACAAAGTAATACATATGCCTTGAAATCACATATGTAAGTATACGCTCATCCGTCAAATAAGATTTCGTTCAGTGCTCGAGTCTAGACATAAGTTATTATTTCCATATTTATTGGAAATGTTTATGTCTGTAGAATTTACAATACTCGAACGCAATTCATGTTTAGTATTGCATTTTTCACTTATTACTATGTAGCTTCTGAATTGTTAGCTAACCCATAAAATTTCATATAGAAGTTTATTAAGGCTTTAATTAAAAAATACAACGCTTTAATTTCAGTATAAAATTAATAAATTTTTAAGATTTAAAAAAAAAAACTCGCCAAACTGCCAACACTGATCGTTTAGAAAATTGTCTGATGTGCTCCCGCCTCAACACGCACATTAATGCATTTATTAGGGTTGCCAGTTTTTAATTTAAACACTACTACCGTAAGGAGCTAATTAAATTAATTTTAAAAATGCTTTTTTTATTTTAAGTTTATTTAAATTTTTTGCAAGCTTAGGATCTGATAAATAAATATTTCTTTTTATTTATAATAAAATTACATATTTTGTATATGATATTTATAAGTTAAAATAATGTTATTTTCACTGCAAATAAAATTCCATATGCAAAGGGAAGAATAGCATAAAATACCTACACATTTATAAATACAAGCATAATCAGGAATAACATTCCGAAAACGTTTTTATTTATAATTTACATCTTAATTAAATCATTTCATGTGGCAACCCTAAGGTTTAATGCATTTGTTAGTAATTTTGCAACAAAATTAAGAAATGAGAAAATTTCTCAGTTTTAGACGGCAAAGAAAAAACTCATGATTGTAGAAGAGCAACAAAAACTCATGGCAAAATTATTTCTGGGAGGTAAGCGGTAGCAGCCAACGGCTCACTATATAAACAACTGACATTTACATCTCAGACTTTAGTTCCACTGTGGATATAATCAATAAAATAAAGGTAAAAACTTATTAGGGAAAAATTATTGAAATGTAAAAAATATTTAAGTGTTAAAATACTAAAGAATAACAATACCACATACATACATAGTACTATATGTATATGTATGAAAATAATAATTTACAGAAATAATTAAGATAAAAGGAAAATTCCAATGTGCAAAATTGTGGCTTTAAATAACGTTTTGTTGAATTAAAAGTCAATAACTTTCGCAATATATTCTTTAAAAGATGGAAATTAAATTTTAAAGCAACTACAACAAAAAAGTTTAGTCGAATAAAAATTTGAATAGGAGTAAAATGAAATAATTTTGTTTTGTTTAATACGCTCAAACTACTTATCCGGTATGTGTAAACTAAAAATATAATAAATTCTCAAATTTATTAATTTTATTTGAGGCATGGCTTGTAAATTGTTAATTAAATTCCAAGGGTAGTGAAATGGAAAACAATCGTAATAACTTGGATAAATCTGATTTAAATGTTAAGTCATTTAGAATTTCGTTTAATTGACTCTGATACTTTGGACGTGTACAATTTGTAAAATAAAAAACAGCAAAAATTTAATTTTAATTTATAATAAGTGATCTAAAATGCAGTAGATTGTTTTTAATAAAAAAAAAAAAAATAAATAAATAAATGCATATAAATATATTTTTTTTTTCGTTTACGTAATGAAAACTATTTAAAAACACAGTGTCGTAAAAATAATTTGCTTCAAAATTTTGCCAAGGGCGTAATGTCACTCTTTTAAAACAAATTATATTCTAAAAAAAAAGTAAAAATAAAATGTATGTATGTAAATAAGTAGTATATATGAATTGTTTTAAATATGTATAGATATATAAAATAGTCTGCAATGCAAATGAAAAAGTTAAACGTGATTGTGATGAAAATTGCAGATCGTGTACAAATCGTGAGATAGACCGTGAATTGTTTGTTTGTAATAAAAATATAAATGTGTTGTATAAAAGAAAATCTATAAAATTTTCATGTGATTTTTCTTATGTTTGTAAACACAAATAAATACAAAATATTTATAAAACAACTAAGTATGTACATACATAGATACCTGCATATATGGCAACAGAAAAATAAGATTATAAAATGTGTTCAAGAAAATGCAAAAGTTTTAAGAAATTCATTCTTTAGCCACAATTTAAACTAATTTAACGACAGCATATTACAAGGCCTTTAAATATGTACTACATAAATATTAAAATTAAAATACATACGAATAGTATGTTTGTGAATTCGTATTTCATTTCACAATAAATATATGAACAAATAAACAAATTCAGTAAATAGTTAATAAAATGCTCATTTAGCAAAAAAAAACCATACAAAATTGGGAAACTCTTTCTTGAATTAATTTAAAATAAAATTACAATATTGACTACATTTCTGCGGCCAGTTAAAAGCTAACAAATGACTGCTATGCTCTGACTGATCTTTTTTTCAATTGTCCACAAGCAGAAAATAAATGCTTTCTCTTTATTTTTCTCTCTAGCATAGACAGCAACCTTTTATTTACTAAATGCAAATTTCCAATCCTACCAATTCAGTGGCTGTTATTCGTGTCAAAAATAATTCAACTTAATTGATGAACAAGGAATATGAGTGGAAGAGAAAATCGCAACAGTGGGCATAATCAGCCCCTAAGTAGCACTATGGGAAAAATTAAGGACAGATTATCAAGGGTAAGCATGATCATATCTACGAACACTATACATATTAGATATGATTAAAACAAATCATTTAAGTAAATTAGTTATTTGATTAATTGTGGATGTTACTCTTAGGAGAATAAAGCCGCTAAGTATTGCGTTATGTAACTTTTTGAATTTATTGACACATAATATACAAGTAATAAAAATATACCCAAAATTAACAAAGCATCTGCATCTGGAAAGAGCAAATAAATTGATAAACTTTGCAAAATTAAACAAAACAAAAAAACGGATGCAAATAAGAAATTAATCAATTGATGCAGTATAGGAAATAAAATATATTTAAAATTATGTCATGATAACATAATCTTGGAAAAGGCACAAATTAGAAACTTCCGAAGAATTCTCTGCAGTTTTATAGTCACCAAATTCACCATTTTCAACATGATTTTACATTTTTTTATGTAGAAGTGTATTAAATATTTATTGTTTTAAAATAATCAGTAATAAATCTATTCTATTTTGATTCAATGCATCATTTGTAATACATATCAATAGGTGGTACATAAGTAGGCCTAATCCACTCTCAAAACAAACAAAATCAAATGGATAATAAGACAATTTAAGATTATATTTTTTTATTTAAACAAAATTGATTTTTACACAAGTCTTGAGGCGATTGTTCTGTTATCAGTTCATTACAATAATCCAATATATAAAGTATATGGAAGTCTAAAAAATGTATTATTTAAAGACAGGCGTTAAAGCTTAAACATTCGTTACAAAGCATTATTTTGCAAATAATACGTACATACGAGTACATATGAAGAAGACAATAATTGATAAACTTTGTTGAAATTAATTACAGGAGGATCAACCATATCAAAGGGTAGATTTAGTTGAGAGAAGCACTTTGTCAACCTCAAACACTGCTACCAGTTTAGATACGATATTACCGGAGGATCCATTGTTATTTCCCACATACAACAGACCAACTCTTCCCCAACAAACAGTACAACAACAAAAAAAGCAGCAGCGACTCTTTGAAACAGAAATACCATTGCAGTTTGGTCCTATTATTGACGCAGATGATATCAATGAGCCTCCACTGCCGGTGAGTTCAAAGGTAAAAGTGCAAGAACCTGCGCCGCTCCCATTGCCACCTCCACCTGCATCACAACATTCACACAGGGATCACTACACTCGCAGTGTTGTTTCAATACCAAGCGAAGATTTACAACGCAGCAAACAGTCACTCAAAGGCTCACGGGTATCTTTTGAGCAGCGGCGAGCTAACGACAGCAGCGATGAAGATAATTTTGAGGAGAAACGATCAGGTTTTCAACAGCAAAAAGCAGTAAGTGTCGATCACAAGGGTATACTTAAAGACCTAAAAACAATTTTGGCCAATGATAATCGTCGTCAATTTCAAGCAAAGAAGCATGTATCATTAGATCTAAAAGGAACACGTTATTTGCAAGATCTATTAAAAGATTCATCGTCCGAAGAGGAGTTTCGTAAAAATCGTCGCGAATTCCAGGGTCGTAAACATCAAAGTCTAGACCCACGTGTAAGTTTTAAATTAGAAAAAGTGCTGCAGGGGTCAAGTGAGGATAGCGATGAAGAGAACGATGATGTTGAACATAAGCGTTTAATACACCGTCCCAAAGACATAACAAAACCTTTAGTAATCGATTTAAAAGATTTAGAAAGTGAAAGCGAAGAAGACTACGTTTCTTCAAGACAACATTTTCAACAACAACGCTCCATCAGTACCGATTCAAGAAAAAGGTTTTTAATAATTACATGTTTGCTCATCCATCATAAACAAATATTCAACTTTTCTTTTCTCTTTACTTATTTAGTATACGCTTTTATGAAATGGATGAAATGGGTCGTAAAAAAGGGGACAACTTGCGAAATGCTGTGCCTTTTGTTAGACAAATTACAGAAGATGGCAAACCAAAATTGGAAGTATATAGGCCTACAACAAATCCCATTTATATCTGGACGCAGGTACGACTTCATAAATTTATAATAAAAAAAAAATATTTACTAAAATAAAGCAAGCGCTTCGAATTTAAAATACACACCTACATAATTCTATTAGATGTGTGCACAATAAAACCGTCAAACTAATTCAATTAAAAACTGAATTCTTCAACTATTTATAGTTTCTTTCATGCAAAGTCATAAAATGCAATAAATAACAACACAAATGATGAATGATTATTCAATTCAATTCAGCTCAAAGGTTAAAAATAATAGCACAAAATTATGTTATGACTGCCATTTCCAGGATAGAATTCAGTGGCAACTTAAACTTTTAACTTGTACTATCAGTTTGCTGTCTGGAATTAAATTAAATAATAAAGAAAATATATTTTAATAAAACACACGTGCACACATATATCACAACGCGTAAAAGTCCTTCGATTTTTTTTTTTTCATAAAAATCAAATATATGTACATATTACGTATATATACACAAAAACGTATTAAAATCAATTTTCAAGACAGTCGACAACAAGATCAGTGATTAATTAAAAATTTACTTTTGCATTCACTTACTCCTCATGCATTGACATCAATCAGTAAAATTTCAATAAAACTTAATTTATAGACAACAAAATCTTATCACTTTTTAATATTTTCTTTTAATGCCATATGAAAACAGCGTGATTTCAGATGAAAAACAAAGAAAACTTTTCAAATTACCATGATAATTAAAGAGTAAAAAACATTAAAACTAGATTATAAATAAATAAACTAATCTATCTATATACATATGTATGTACGCATTTTGCTTTTTCCTTTATTTAATATATAATCTTCATCGACTTTATAGATAGAGAAGGAATAACACACGTAGCATTCTCACACTCTAATTCATTATTTTCTCTCCTGGAACTAAGCAGAACGAGTTCAATTCATCTTTAAATTTTACTATGATCTAAAATCATATTAGGTTTTCAAAATATTGTTGAATTTCAGTTCTTGGCTTACATTTGATTAAATTCGGTTTATAACGGAAGATTCATTTAGAGTTTGCGAAAACGTTGTTTTATATTTGCAGTGATACAAACACAAACAAGTGCTTACATATAACGAATATTTTCTTTCATATAAATGACTGACCTTTGATTATAATTTGTCTAATATTAAAGTGAAAGTTTTTAGGAAGCTCAAAAGATGAAAATCTTAATGAGAGCAGACACCCATGTGTCTTTTCATTTGCCAGATGATGTTCCAGCCGCTAAATGTACACTCTCGCAGGTTGTGTTTTGTTAAATTAACGGAAACATTACACATATAAAATCACCATCACATTAATCCATATGCACATAGATACATACATTTAAAAAATTTTATTGTTCTTTTAGGTATTAGCCGCATTCAGTGTTTCCTTGGGTTCTTTGGTGGTAGGATTTTCTTCAGCATATACTTCACCTGCGTTAGTTTCAATGACGGATCGCAATATTACGTCTTTTGAAGTAACTCCACATGACGTAAGATTTTGTTTGCTTAAGCAAATATTTGTATATATATGTGCATATGTATTTAATATATAAATTTTTGTTGTAGGCATCTTGGGTTGGTGGTTTAATGCCTTTGGCGGGTTTAGCTGGTGGAATGTCCGGTGGTCCTTTAATTGAATACCTTGGGCGTAGGAACACAATACTTGCTACAGCAATACCATTTATAGTATCGTGGTTACTTATTGCTTGTGCATTGAATGTAGGCATGGTTTTAGCTGGTCGTGCCTTAGCTGGATTTTGTGTTGGTGTTGCTTCTTTATCATTGCCAGTATATCTTGGCGAGACTATACAGCCAGAAGTTCGCGGAACTTTGGGTTTATTACCAACGGCCTTTGGCAACATTGGCATTTTGGTGTGTTTTGTAGCTGGTACTTATATGGATTGGTCAATGTTAGCCTTTTTGGGTGGTGCATTACCAGTGCCATTTTTAATATTAATGTTTCTGATTCCGGAAACCCCGCGCTGGTACGTATCCCGAAATAGAGAAGAAAGAGCTCGCAAGGCATTGATTTGGTTACGGGGCAAAGAGGCTGATGTGGAACCAGAACTTAAAGGTTTGATGCGTTCTCAGGCAGATGCAGATCGTCATGCTACGAAAAACCAGTTAATGGAACTACTTAAACGCAACAATCTAAAGCCGTTATCAATATCTCTGGGTTTGATGTTTTTTCAACAATTTAGTGGTATTAACGCTGTAATCTTTTACACAGTACAGATATTTAAAGATGCCGGATCAACAATAGATGGAAACATTTGCACCATCATTGTGGGTGTCGTTAATTTCATAGCCACATTTATTGCCACTGTTTTAATAGACCGTTTAGGAAGAAAGGTAATACTTTTATAAAACAAAAATTGTGAGGAAAAAATAATTAACACTCTATTTCAGATTCTTCTATACATTTCTGATACAGCCATGATTATTACACTATTTGTGCTAGGTGGCTTTTTCTATTGCAAATCAATTGGCATAGATGTTTCAAACGTTGGATGGCTACCTTTAGCAAGTTTTGTTGTTTATATACTAGGATTTTCGTTAGGGTTCGGTCCTATACCATGGCTTATGATGGGTGAAATTTTGCCTGCAAAAATCAGAGGTTCGGCTGCCTCAGTAGCCACTGCATTTAATTGGTCGTGTACATTTATTGTTACCAAAACGTTTCAAGATATGATAGGTATGTATGTGACAAATGTCTTCCTTTACCATTAATCTCACAACATTAAAAGTTGTCATAATCTTTCGTTTAAAACAACAAAAACCTACTACTATTTATATTAGTTTAGCAGGAGGTATGGACTTTTATACTCTTAATTAATTCATTATTTTTTTTTCTATTTTCTCTAAAAAGAATCTATTGGCGGACATGGAGCGTTTTGGCTGTTCGGTGTTATTTGCTTTATCGGTATGTTCTTTGTCATTCTATATGTACCTGAAACGCAAGGCAAGTCCTTAGAAGACATTGAACGTAAAATGATGGGACGTGTTAGACGCATGTCATCAGTTGCTAATATCAAACCACTATCATTCAATATGTAAAAAAGTAAAGGAATCCTAATGTATTTCTCATTGTCCATTATAAAAACCAAATATTAATATTAATTTATGTAAGTAGTTAAGCGATCTTGTCAAATTCAGCAAATAAATTATAACTAGAAATATTTTTGCAAACATCAATGTTAACCTATAGAAAGCTGAGCCTTTTTCCTAAATATAAGTAAATACATATGTATGTATGTAATAATAAATTATCCTTGCTTACTGCTTCATTTTATTGTTGTAATCATTTATAATTAAATATTATTTAGTATTCTATTGAGCAAAATATAATTTTCTATTATGTAGTTTTTAATAAATAAACGTAAATAAAAATAAATATTACGTTTTCTTTTATTTAAACCTTAAATCGTTTCACTGTCCACTAAGATAAAAACTTTTAGGAAATTATGTATAGAATAGTCATATGATTTCAAAAAGGGACAAAGTTACAAAAATTCAAATTAGAATTTTTGATTGTTACATTAACGGGCTTAAACTAAGATACATAGAGAGTATGTAGTGATAAGGAAGAAATATTTTTAAATTTGATATTAAAGTTAAATTGTAGAGAAGGCTGAAATAAATTACTTTTAAGCAATTAATCTTAGGAAAATTCTTCATATAATGCACCTTCCAATTACAAATATACGTAATATTTTCAATTTTATATACATATATATGTATATATATATATATTTTCAATTTTATATACATATATATATATATATATATATATATATTTAACGAAATTTCAAAATTATACAATTGTCACAAATGCGGCAGGCTTTAGGCCGTAAACTAAAAAATATCATTCAAAAGTATTTTTTAATTTGTTCTTCATGAAAATTCATTTGCTTAGAAATCCTAATATTTTTTATTTTCATTTTTATTGTAATGTGTATAACTAATTGTTAATAATTACAATAGACTACAATTTAATAATGATGCAAAATTAATTCTTTAAATAGGCTTTAGAAGTTCCCTGCAAACATTTTTACCGGCAATGCAGTATATTTTAGTGATTACTACATTTTCTTTCAGTAATAAGTAAAAAATTACTTCCAATTAAATTAATATAAATACATATACATATGTATAAATTAACTAGTAGTGGAAACCTAAAAATAACAGTATCATGAGCTTATCCTCAAATTAAAACTTACCCATTACTTGTACACGGCAAATTGCACATATATCACATTCAACATCCCAGCTCCACATAGCAACCGCATTCCATTTCTTTAAAGTAAACATTTTTTCAGGCTTGCTTCCATCATTATCATCAATTTGTCTATCCAGGGAATTTTCACTCTGATCATCCATGTTTGAGAAATTTACTAATATTTAAAATAAGTAAAAATTTTCACAGAAAAACAATAACAAGATGAACTCTTCTAAATAAAATATACCGTAAAAGTAGCCAAAATAAAATATTTACTGCAGTGTTGTAAAATTTAGTATGCATTAAAAAATGTATGCACATAATACTAAATTATGTACATGGTAGCCACAATTTATAGCATATGTACATATCGTCATATGATTTCATTAAGGCCCAAGTTACATATTAAAAACTTTACAAAACAATCCAAAAATTAACAAAACTGTTGCAAGTTTTCATATATTTATATATGTTTAAATATTATTATGTACCTAAGTAAGCGCCCACTTTTTATATCTATATATAATATATGTACGCAAATAAATAGTATTTTATAGTATGCATTTGCCAAATAAGAACACATATATATAAATATATAGTGCATAAAAAAGAAACTCATGCATATTTACATATGTATGTTTCATTTATTACAAATTATGCATATCGTATTACATACAGAAGTATGGTAACAACGAATAGTCAAACACACTACACATGGATATGATATACATATGCATGCTTACATAGATAATAGGTGGTTTGTTTATAGCTTTTGTTATATTATTTATATAAAAAAATATATGCATATATATAGAAATATTGAATATAGTAGTAATTACAGAATGGGTTTCTAAAGAAAATATAAGAATATTGTAAAAATTTTAAAAATAATATATATACATATATTATGCATATATTATATGCATTTCGTTCCATGGATATACATGTACCAGGATCTTATTCTGTACAAAATAAAAAACATTTCATTATTTGATAAAATTCAAAAATAACGTTTTTTTATTATAACTATTAAGAATAATAAATTGTATTTAAAAATTTTATAAATAAATAAAGGCTTTAGTCCGTAAAGAAAAAAATATTAGGGTTCGTTGTAACATTCAAAAGTATTTTTTAATTTGTTCTTCATAAAAATTCATTTGTTTAGAAATCCTAATATTTTTTTTTATTTTAGTTTTTATTGTAATGTGTATTAACTAATTGTTAATAATTACAATAAAAACTAAAATTTAATAATGATGCAAAATTAATTCTTAAAATAGGCTTTAGAAGTTTCCTATTCAATTAATATAATTCACAATAACTTACTTGTTATAAAATAATAAAATGATGGAAATAGCGATTTAAAAAGTTCAAACAAAACAAGAAAAACTCTATACTATAACTAAAAACATAAGATAATGTGGTTAAAAAAATACGTAAAAATGTTGCACCAACATTTAGGCATGACAAGAATTAAATTATACATTTGGATTTTTCTTCATGTCAACTTATTGATTTGCAGGCACCGAAGCAGTTTGAATAACATTGTTGACTGGATTAGTTAATGACTGGTTTTCCGGCAAGTTTTTGTTATTGTAAGAACGAGGATGGCGTTTTCCACGTTGATGTTTTGGAGGCTTTGTTGTGGAATCAGGGTTAATGGCAAGAGTGCCGTTAGGTTGTTGTTTATCTCCACCTGCATCTTGCTCATTACCGGTAGTATTTTCAACATTGTTTCTTACTGTGTTATGTGCTGAAAATATAACTACCGCTTACTACACAAATAATACACACGATAAATAAGATATAAGAATAACAATTCTTTATCCTATTATTCATCCTATTATCTAACATAACAGAAATTTAAGAGATTACTTACCACGTCTATTACGACGACGATTATAGTTAATTTTTGCAACAGGCTTTATGGTTGTTTTAAGTGGATCGAAATGACTATCAAACAAATCGGCTAGTTCAGTTTTTTCTTCCGATTTTAATTCTTTAAGGTCTTGTAGAATTTGTACAATACCATCACGTTTGTTCTGCAACCAAATATCATTGAGACTTTTCAAATCATAATTGTGTTCCGCTAAAATAATGCGAAATTTGACGGCACGCATACGATGATATAAAGCAGATTTGAAATAATTCAAAAATACAGGGCGGAAAGAATTTTGACGTTCCAACATTTCATTTTGAAAGCGCAGCTCATCCAAATCATATTTAATAGGTTGAGCATATTGTTGCAGTGCAGTGAGCATTTTATCAGAAGCATTTGTCGGATCTAGCGATTCATTTGTATCTTGGTTGCTTAAGTACAAAGCAATATTATAACTAAGTTTAGCACGTACACGTGCATTACCATCAAATTCACGTTCGTTGTTATTTTGCCATTTTTTCTTATCTTCCGATGGTTTTTCGGTTGACATTGTGGTAGAAGTTTTAAATATATTATTTTGTTGAATTTTATCAAAATTTGTGTTGTTTTTTAAATGTTTTGAAAGTTTGCTCAGTGTATAATGATTTAGTATTTTATCAGTTTTAGTCTTAGCTAAATGGAGGCCATTAACAAACGATTTTACAGTATTGCAAAACCTGTCCAACATATTGTATTTCTTTAGAGCCTCTAAAATCATATAGGGAATGAACTTCCGCTCTTCATGATATACTAATATAACGCCTTGCGAGCTGGTATCTTTAGCTTTAAGGTCTTCCAACCAATTCAAAAAATCTTTAAGAGTAGCTATTTCCGATTTCGATTTTATAATCTAAAAAGTTAAACGATTTCTTTAAAATTTATCACAATATATAAAAATATATTGCCCATACTTTATAAGTTTGAGTCGATTTAAGCATACGATAAAATCCAATAGATATTACCCGAACTTGATGCCGTTGGCGAGCAGCTGGATTTAAATTCATATACGGCATTACATATTGTCCAAAACTTTCGTTAGGTGTAAAAGCTGCTAACTGGATTATCTACAAAAATAAATGTAAAATTAATGTTTTTTGTGTTAGTTCCAATAGTGTTTTTTTTTTTTTTTTTTAATTTCAGTATAATTTAAAATTAAACAAAAAGTTATTGAAGCCATACAATATCTATCAAATAAAAACTAGTCATTTGCACCAGTAGATGTTTTATTTTTTATCATTTCACCTCTATTCCATTAGTAGACTCTCTTCTGTATTTGAAACAGATTTAAAAATGTGGAATTAATTTTTTTCTCGAATTTTCGTCAATTTTTTCCCACAAAATAAAGGAAAAAATTATTGTATAAATCCGAAAATACAACACGAATAGTTCAGGTGCTGAATTTTTCACTTTGTAATAAAGCATTCGAATTCGACACAAATAATCTTTTTGACTTTTTAGACGATTTTATATAACAAATTTTCAATAAATAAAAGAAAAATGTTTGCTTTTTTGCATGTATTACTGATAACCGATGCGAAAAAATATAACACATGTAGTGCGAAACTACATCAGACCATATCCCTTAACTATCAGTTTCTCCAACAGTTCTAGAAGAGCAATAATGTAACATTATTTTTACCAACCTCATCAATTAATCTTCTTCCAGTTGTATCAATATCTATACCCACTAGTATATATTTTCCTTTTGGAACTGTCGTAAAGTGATCATCGATATTTTTGGTTCCATTTGTGGAGACTGCTCCATTCTGTTTTACTGCATTATTTGTGTCTAAGGACAAATTTGTCGAGGATGATGTTGATGCAACCATTTTAGTTTTATTAACTGTAGCTTTTAATTGTATAAAATATTGAGTTTTTCTATAAAGCAAAAAAAAAATTAATTAATTTCGTATGAATTACAAAAAGACTCAATTTACTTTTAACCAATGAAATATGATGAAAATTAATTAGAAATACAAATCGCCTAAACTGACAGAAATTTCAAAAATTATTTTCTTTTGATGATTCTGATGATAACTGTATGCATATGACACTAAAAAAGCCTGAGATTGCTTCGATCGAATTTTTATTGAAAGTGTTCAAAAATAATGTACTAATTCAATTTTATCTTTATTTTTTACAATTCCTTTACATACAATATCTAATAATTTTATGAAATCGAATAAAAAATTTTTAAGTGATTTCATTCATCATTGCAAACAGAAAAGAATAAAAATTTTTTTAACCCAACGAAAAATAATTACTTGATTATTTTATTAAATCAAATCTATATACATATATAAAATGCACCGCGAATTCATTTATAATTACACATACATTGATGTACATAAGCAAAAAAAATTGTCGAGTAAATATATATCATCAAACGGTTAATTTCCAATTATAAATGAAGGCGCAAAAAGCTATATTAAAGATCAATTTCTCCAAGCCGGTATCTCTACATAACCGGTTCTTGGTTATAAAATTTTATATCTAAAATTTTAACAGTTTTTCAACTATTGTTGATAAAACTATATACTCGTATGTACATACGTTGCAAAAATAAGGCAGATAAAATTGTTTTATTAATGTATGAGATTTGGTATATATTTTTCGGTAGTTGTGCAGCTAAATTACTTGGGTTTTATTATATCACTATTCCTAGAACTAAAAATGCACCTTTATCAATTGGGGAAAAATGCATACATACCTACCTACACTCTATATGTAAGTATATAGGAACCTCAATCATTATTTAAGACCATGCATGCCCATGTTAATTAGTATTTTTTGTGAAATTTTAAATTACTTATTTTCTATTGTTCGAAATTGGTACCAATACATATTTCTAAATATGAAACTAAATAAACACCCACTATTTCCATCCTAGGAAATATGCACCGGCCACATTCAGGTTAATTAAATTTAGAAAATTTAATGTCTAAAAAACAATCGCACTCTTCATATCGGTACAAATTTGTAAATCCCTTACGTTGCTATTGATCACTCTCCAAGAATAACTCTAAAAATTTTGCAAATGGAGAGCGGTATAAAATACTTACATACATATGTACACACTTATAGAAATGTGATTAATCTTATTTTCTGCAACAAGTGTTTTCTTTTTTCTTCTTTAAACTTTTTAGTTTGTACTCAAAAATGCATCAACTTCTTTTTAAATTACAACAAATGTTCTAACTTTTGTTATTTAGAGAACAGGAATTGGAAAAAAATAAAATTTAATTTATTAAAGAAAAAACAAAAATGTTCTAGAATTACGCACGAGCACCGCACTCAGTAAATTGATAAGAATGCAATTCACAGTTGCTACTTTCCGTACAATATAAATACAAACATTAAAAGAAAATACACTCCTAGTTTTTCAGGTGAAACAAAGAAGTTGAAACAAGTAATAATGAGATGAATCGAAACAAGCGGCCAAGTTTCTATATAAACACAGGGGGGTTACTCTCTATTGCGATGCATCTGTATGATTTTTATATTGAGTTGCGATGCGTTTTCTTTCGCATCGCAATAGAGAGTAACCCCCCTGAATAATTAAAATAAATACAAAACTTCCCCTTTATATCATACTCACGTTATCAATTTCGGATGATGGCTTAATTAGTAATCCCACAAAAAAATATTTTTTGACAAAATATGTAGTTTTTTTTACAAAAATAATAAAGTGGTAGCACTGTTGTTAAGTGGGCCCTGTGCCAAATGGGAAAATATTTTCTTACTTGGCCAACAAAAATGTTATTATGCGTTTTAAGCGCAAAGTGAGATTTCATTTAATAAGAAAACAAAAGTGGAAAATAATATCAGCATTTCTTTTAGTTTTAACTATTAATACGCTTACCCGGCAGGTAAATCGAACATTTAAAAAGTATAACTATCCACAGATAAAAAGAGAATTTTTAGATTATATATACACCAAACTACAATGGATCTCTTTGTGAGCCCATCGATCTTGTATATACGTGGGTAAATGGTTCAGATCCAGTTTTTTTGAACTCTATTAAAAAGTATTATAAAAATTTTGATACATCAAGATTTGATGATAAGAATGAATTAAAGTATTCTCTGCGATCTGTGGAAAAGTTTGCTCCCTGGATACGACATATTTATATAGTAACTAATGGACAAATACCAAAATGGCTAGACATATCAAATGAACGTGTAACTATAGTCCCACATGAAGTTTTAGTACCAAACACTGAATGGCTGCCTACATTTTCCAGTGCGGCTATAGAGACATTTATACACCGCATTCCTAATCTTTCTAAAAGATTTATATATTTAAATGATGATATATTTTTGGGAACCGATTTGTATCCCGAAGACTTATATACAGATTCTGAGGGAGTTAAAATTTATCAAGCATGGTTAGTACCTGATTGCGCTGAAGACTGTCCGTGGACTTATATTGGGGATGGAACATGTGATCGCCATTGTAACATAGAAGCCTGCCAGTATGATGGTGGAGATTGCTTTGATGAGTTCAGCAAAAATAAAGAGAATAATAATAAAAGAAATCAAGATTTGAAAGTAAACAGTTCAAGATTCTTAACAAAAGTGGTAACCAAAGAGTTTCCAAAGAAATATAACATGCTCCACCAAACGTATTATAATCAAAATATTAGTTTTAAAAGGCATATACTACATAATAAAAACTTGACAACTGCTGGAGATTTAAAAGTTGTTGTAGACGAATTCAACAAAAAGCAGCAAGTTAGATTACAAACAAAAACACAGCAGGAATCAATTGTAGGAGAAAATTTAACCAAAAGCAAATCAATAACTCCATCAAAAGACTTTTATTCACAATCGCTTATTTACACAAACATGCTTTTAAACAGATATTATGGCTTTAAAGCTCGCAATGTAATAAGTCATGTCGGTTTTCTTCTAGAGAAAAATATTATAAAAGACATGTTAAAAAAATTTGAAGAGGAAATTGCTATCACAGCTCAGAATCGATTCCGAGCACCAAATGATTTACAATACGCTTTTGCATATTATTCCTTTTTAATGGAAGAGACAATACGAGTTACTGTTAGGGATATATTTAACGACTTCGATATAGATCATTCTATGACATGGTCTGATCGAGAAATACGCACACTCTTGGCAAAAATTTTCCAATTACCTTTAGACTGGTCTGCTGTAAGATTTTTTGAAGATGTTGTACGAAATTGCAGTCGTGCTCAAAAACTATATACCGATAAAATTAGGTACACAACAAATATTTATGAACGTTATGAGGACTCTAATCTAGTTTGTATATATAATTTTGTAATTTGAACTAAATAATAATAAGACAATGTATATTTTAGCCAACTGTAACTCGTAATCTGGTTGAAAATTGTACACCTTTAACTGAAGCCTTACAAGATAACTTTGGCATAAGACGGAAATATAAATATCATATAAATCCCAAAAATAGTATCCGTAACAACTTTATAATGCTGACATCCAATGTAACAGAAGTTGTAAATCTTTTGGACAAAATACGTAAAAACCCGAGGTAGTTCTAAAAAGTTTGTTCTTCAAAAATTTGCTTTGATATATGTTTGGATATTTAATTTTTGCTATTAAATGCTTATATGTATTTTGTGGTGGGAATCATCTATACAGTAATTGCATAAAGAAAATGTTGTTGCTTTTATTTTGTTGAATATTCAACACGTTTATTTTTATAACTTATTTACTTTTTTGTAGAAAGTTTAACTGTATCAATGACAACCTCGATCCAAAATTATTGGAAGAAAACGAATTGATTCGTCATATCTTGGAAGACTTTTATCTGTCCCTATTTCCACATCGCAGTCAATTTGAACTATTGCCACAATACCGCAATCGTTTTGATAATTGGAAAGATTACTTAAAATGGCGAAAACAGCAAGGAGCTGTTTTGGTTATAATTTATGGTATTAGTTCTCTAATTTTAATGTATCTCATACGTTCAATTTGTATTCATAAAGCAAAATTTGTAAGTAGTTGCGTACAAAAACTGTAATTTGAATATGAATTATACTGTCCTACTGATTATTTTGTATACACATGAAAAAATTTTAATTTATACTGTAAACTGTATTTATTTAACACTAGGATCCAGGTACAATTTATTTTTACTATAAGCAATGACAAATCCGGAATGCTACGTATTTGGTTAAAAAGAAGTATAAATAGTGTTCAGAAATTATTAAATAGCCTCGTATGTAAAATTTAAGAAAACTTTTAACATTTTAATTTGTCGAGACAAATGTACAAAAAAATTTCAATTTCGGTAAACTTTCCTTTTGAATATACATATAATGGAAATATTGAGAAGATACATGTTAAAGAAAATATATTTCATAGGAGTGAATACGTTGAATCTTTCACATAATAAAGTATGTTTTGTGTGTATCTTTTTGCCAGTGAATTAGTAACTATCTCAAAATAAAATGTATACAAATTCAATTAAATTAAATCTTTTTAATATATATACACTTGTAAATGCTTAACATAGTATACGTTATATTAACATATATACAAATACAGCCCAATTATGAATAAAAATTCCTCAGGAATTTTTCATTTTTCTTGTCGTTTTATTATAAACAAAATTTGTCCCTCTTTTAACATAGCAAATTATCCGATTTAGGGAATTTTTATAACAAAACCAAAATTTTCCATGGAAAAATTCTTGCGAATATTCATAATTGGCATGATATATGTTTTTAATTTTGAACATATTGTCAAATATTCTAATTAATACTGTAATTTTTGTAAAGTACAGTAATTTTCTCTTTTGATAAATCCGTTACATCATCGTCGTCTGTAAAATCATCATTGGCACTTGTAGTAATTAAGACATGGTGAGATTCTTCATTTTCCCCCGAACCGATTACTAATAAAGCTTGCGTTTCTTTTTTGGCATTGCTTAGCACTGATATAGTTGGTAATGGCTGATCTAGCAAGTGAGCATTTTGTTTCCGAAGTTTTCGAGTTTCTTCAAATTCTATCGGATGTACTTTTTTTCGATGAGAATGCATATTCGCATTAGAGTTAAAGGTTTTTGGACAGTGAGGGCATCTATATAACACTTCTCCAGTGTGCGTAGTCATATGTTCCTTCAGTGCTATAGGTTTTTTGAATGTTTTCCGACAAACGCCACATTCATACGAACGTTCTGTTCCATGAACATACCGCTTATGGCTTAACATAGCACTGCGACTAGGAGATACCTTATGACATATATCACAAATTTGAGGCTGTTTGGATTCCATATGACGTTTCTTATGTTTATTTAAAGCGTATTTATCTTTGTGCCATGAGCCACACAAATCACATTGTACTTTAGGAATTGATACACCTTGGTGTTCCAATTGATGTCGCTTAAATGCAGCCGGACCCCGAATAACTTTAGCACAAATGTCACACATTGTACCATAATTACAATGCTCTTTGTTATGCTCATACAATTCTTCTGTAGAATTAAATCTGAAATATATAGAGTCAAAACATACAATAAAACTGGGACGCTAACTGATACTATCAATCGTTTCACCTTCTATTACAAGATTTACATGTTGTGGATCGATCGCGATGTGTAAACATTTTATGCTGCTCTAGTAAATATTTTCTAACAAATCTTTTGGAACAATCAGAACATTCATAAATTTTATCCTCGTCTTTTTGGTGTTTAATTAGAAAGTGATTTCTCATTGATTGTCGATCAGCAAAAGTTCGGTCACATTCCTCACATCTATAATGAAAAAATCAATAAAATAAAAATATTAATGTTCTCACAAATAAAATGGTCTATACCTATAACAATCTGGATTTAAATGCTGTCGTATATGATCGAATAAAAGTGCTCTTTTTAGGAACTTTTTATTACAACATTTCGCATATCCTTTTTTAATGCTGTGCACTTCACGCATATGAGCTTTCAAGCCGGCAAAATTTTCTGATTCCAAATTGCAAATTTCGCAATGCAAGGTCATGTATCGGGCAATTTGGTCGTCAATTTCTTTCATTTTTGCCTTGTAAACATCTTGTTCATCTTCCGATTTATTTTTATCATTTGTCTGTCTTTGGTTCTGTTCTGTTTTAATAACCACATCTCCTTTTTTAGGTCGCCCTCTGCGTTTTTTCATACAACCTGTTTTGCTAAATGCGTTACTAGATCCATTATAATCCAATAGTAGCTTATTGGAATTTCTTGTTGACCTGCGTTTTTCCACATTTTCTTGAGGTTTACTCAATTTTGGGTCTTTTACTAACTCTTTACTTTTGTTTGTTAAGATATTATTCATGAAAGCCTCTCCATCAAAGGTATCATCATTATCACTGTTTTGAGTGTGGCTGCTGTTATTGAAATGTACATCATTGTAAATTTTATTACACCTATAATTATTATTAGCTACATTGTCGTACTCGTGCTGAATAAAATTATCTTGGGATAAAATATCTCTCGAATCTTCAGCACCTAGGGCAATTGCGGCAGCTTTTTCTACAGTTTTACCGGGCTCGTCTGAAGTATCTTCTATTAACATGTTAAATGGTACCTCACCAAGTTCATCAAATTCATCATCGGGTTCTCGCTTACTTGGTAGTGAACTATACATTATGAGATCATTAATGTTACTGGGCGACCGACGTTTTGCTTTTGCACTTTCTGTTTTCACAATAAACCTTTCAGTCATATGTCGATGAACATGTTCCACCATTTCGTAAAACTCGTGAAATTCATATAATTTAACCCAACACAATTTGCAGATGGATGTTGATATCGGATCGTCTTTTCGAGGCTGAAAAAGTTTGAAAATTTTACAACAGTACCTTAGTATTTGTTGCAAGACTGCAACACGTTTACCTCAAACCAAAAATGTTTACCAACAACACCTGCAACATTAAGTTCTTCCCCATTGCAGTCAAATATGTTAATTATGTCTTCAATATCCTTTAAACACAACCGACAAATCATTTTTTTCTTAAAAATTCTATTTGAAGTTTGCAACAAACAAAAAATCAGAACTATTTCAAGGGAATAGCGATAATAATAAAACACTCAGATGATAAAAATTAAGCTTCTTACTTTTTTAATTCTCCCTAAACTAATGACTTAAAAAAATTGTGTACATCACAGGCTGCCAGATTAAAAAAAAAATTTTTTGCAAAAAACGATATTTATGTTTAAAACACTGAAGACTTATTAAAAAATATGTAAAATGTTTTGGCATCACTTGTTATATATTTCTGGTAATCAAAATTATTTGACAACAATTTACCGACAGTCTTGAATTTACGTATTGCTTAGTGTTTATGTGAAGTTAAACTCAACTTTGGCGCGAGAAATTTTGTATAAAATATTTAAATTGTTGATTACTTGTTTTTGATTTTTACAACAATTACTGCAAGGAGGTCACAAACTAAAAAAAGTAAATACCTATGTATATCAAAATTGATGCCTCCTGTATACATGACAAAACGTAGTTTCTGGAAATGGTTCCTTTTAGTGAGTATGAAATGTACTTATGCAAGCAACTTATATAAATATTCTTACAATAATTAATTTCCTATCAAATAAAATAAATCTGTATTTATTTTCAACTACAGATTCAGCCTCTTTTTTTCATTTAATTATTTTCGTCTATTAATTTAGAATTCTTACAGACTATTCAATATTCATATAATAATTATTAAAGAGACAATATAATTTTATGTTTTATTACGTGTTGGACGCTGTGGTATATAAAGCGAGATTTTGCCAATTAAAAAATCGAAACAAGTATTTCCATTGATTATATTACATATTATTTATACTACACATAATGTTTAGCATTTTCCAGCGGCTTATTAAATATGAAAACTTAATTAGTGCGAGTCTAGCATTATAGCAAGAAATAATATAAGGATTCCATTGTAATCTACGAACACAGAATAATAAAAACTATTTTTGTACAGATTCAAGACAATTTTTATGGACTTGATAAGTTGAGTCCCATATTATGGAGTCATATTCTAAAATAGGACGAACATGTAACTGTTTATTAATAGGTATATGCGTCTTCAAATTCTTTAGCCTAGCGTTTGATAAAGCGAGTGGAGCATCGCGAAATTATATTGCATTGAAAGTTCAACGTAAATTAGCACTTCCTCCTCTGTTACGTACAATTTCTCTCACTTATCCTAAATATACGTACATAAATAAGAATGTAATTTTCAATTTTACAAAGTTTAACATTTATTTTTTTTAATTATTTAAATTACTGAAATATAATACTTAGGCGCTATAATGTCAACATTTATTTACATATGTATTATTTTATTTTAGAATTAACACATTTGGCTTATTTTACATGCGGAAATATATTGAGAGATAATTATATGCATACATATAAGAATTTATTTACATATATACTTATTTCTATATGTAAATATGTTTGTATGTATGCTTTAACAGATCTCTTATATACATAATTTCCTCATGGATTTAGATGTTAAAATCCTTCTTCTCTATTGCTCCTCCTCTTCCTCCTTTTAATTTGATAATGATGTTCAATTAATCCACATTTTCCTCATTAGTGGATTAATTAAGTGTAGTTTCTCCTCTTGCTCGTCCAGCTCAACGTTGCGTGCGAAAAACGTAAACTCAGATACGTTTTGGATGTAATTTTCGCAATACTTGCTTACTGTTTGTTTTATCGCTTGTGATCGCGTTCTGTGATGGTTTAGGTGTGTTGGATAATTTTTTTTTAATTAGTCGTAGAATTTATTGATTGATATAGATACATAAGTATGTATATACATATTTTTGGGTAAATATTAATATATGTACCTATCTAAATGAGATTTGTAGACCCAGTTTCTTTCTTATTTGTGGTGGTGGTAGGAGTGATGTTCCTCCTTTTCAAATATTGGCACTTCAACGTGATATTTTTCTGGAATTGGAATTTCTTTGTGTACAGGAACTTTAACTTCTGAATAAACAGGGTAGGGTTTTTCAATTGGAACCTTAACTTCATAAGGAACTGGCTTCTCTACAGTGTAATGGATTTTCTTTTCGACTGTATAGGGTTGAGGAACAGGTACTTTGACGTGCACAGGATAAGGTTTCTCTACTTCGACTTTGTATGGTTTATCAACGGGCACTTTCACTTCATACGGTACTTTCTTTTCCACAACAACTGGGTAAGGTTTTTCTACTTCAACTGGATATGGTTTTGGTACTTCAACCGGATAAGGTTTTTCCACGGCCACCTTTACCTCATAGGGTACTTTCTTAATAACTTCATAAGGCTTGGGAACAGGCACTTCAACTTTCACTTCATAAGGTATCT
The DNA here is from genome assembly GCA_947397855.1 of Thelaira solivaga. NCBI lineage: Eukaryota > Metazoa > Arthropoda > Insecta > Diptera > Tachinidae > Thelaira > Thelaira solivaga. The sequence goes on from OX377614.1 coordinate 1,024,560, forward strand.
TTTTAATTACTTCGTACGGTTGTGGAACTGGTACCTTCACTTCATAGGGAATTTTTTTAATAACTTCATAGGGTTGAGGAACAGGAACTTTTACTTCGTATGGCTTGTCAACAGGCACCTTAACTTCATATGGAACTTTCTTTTCAACAATGTAAGGTTTTGGTACATGTACAGGTACTTTAACATACTCCTTAACATGAACAGGCACTTTCTTTTCTACAATGTAAGGTTCTGGCACATGCACCTTTACTTCATATGGAACCTTTTTCTCAACAGTATATGGAATGTGTTTCGTTACTGTATATGGTACGGGAACTTTTTTCTCAATGGTAACAGTTTTTATATGTTCGTGGTGGTGACTATGGCCGTAATCTCCAAAATGCAATCCACGTTTCTCTACAGTTTTACCTTTGTCATCTGAAGCAACATCCTCGGCACAACTGACCATTGCCACGCACAAAGCGAGACAAGGAAAAACAAACTAAAAGTATGAATTTAAATGCCTCAATTATTAAAATTTCAAAATAACAGATTATTTTTTAACTTTTTTAGTATGTTTACTGAAGTAAACATACATACATATGTATGCAAGAGTATGTACATACATACATATATACATACACACACACACACACATATGTCTATATATAAGCACATATAAAAGTATACTTTACCATACGCATTGTTGAGCTGTTGGCTAGATAAATTTTAAGAGGAAAACTATTATACTATTTTAATGTATCGTTTTGAACGAGATCTGAGTTGATACTAATTCATGGAACCACAGTTTGTTGCCTTTTATACCTACCAGTTGTGTTTTCAACATTCACCAGAAGCATTTCAATTGTTATAATTTTTATTTAATTTTTTTTTTTTGTTGTGTTTTTTAAATTTTTCTTTTGACTTCGCTCCGTTGTCTTCACTGCCGGACGGACCAGTCAGTCCTCTAACTAAAAAACGCATACATATATAAATTGTTACATACAACACCCAATACATACATATAATTTTACATTTATACAAAAAGTTAACGCAGTAAACAATCTAAACACAAACCAAATATAAAATCATTAAACCAAAGTATAAAAAATGTAATAAAAGTGTAGCAAGCATAACCAACCATCTTATTGTATTCATATAATTCATGTATATTTATTTATATGCAAATATATACATACATGTACTATATATATAAATAAGTATGTACATACTGATGTATTAAATCTACGATTATTGAACATATTTATATTTGTAGATGTGTACATATATAGATATATATTAAAGAAGTGTACAGTATTGATATACAAGTTTTGGTATACTTTGCATTTTTTACGATCTATCCGTATGCATTTGTATTACATATATACATAACAAAACATGTTTCTATTGCAAATGCTTACACATACGAAAATACACTTATGTGTGTATGTAGGTAGTTAACTTTAATTATTTATTTTTATTAATTTATTTAATACTAAATGAATGCATTTGTAAAATCATAATCTTATATTAGGAAAGGAAGAAAAAGTAAGTATTGAGTATTTATTAAATAATATCCAGTTTGAAGTATACATACATAGGTATGTAAGAAAGTAACACATGAATGTTTGGAGATAGAAATTTACATATTACAATCGATTAGGTAAATTAAATAAACTTAAATTTATAAAAATATTACTATTGTATTATTATTATATTTAATATACTCAATCAAACACTTTTATATTCTTTTCTAAAAAGAAAGTCTGCCGAAAATTTTTACTCATCTTGCAAAATATAGTTTTACATATATTGTTAGTAGAATTTTTTAACCGATTTTGGCCTATACAGGCTAGGTTATTATAAATAAATGAAATGAAATTAAAATATAACGTACATCTTACGCAGTATGTATTATTTTATACTATGAAGCTTGTAGTAAAAAAAAAACAACAGTGCTTGCTACAAATATTTTTTTGTACATATGTACAAGCCCCAAAAAGCCAGACGAAATTCAGAATTCTGGTACGGCTTTTTAAACATTCTACAAAAATTAAATAATAGACCTAGTAAATTATGTAGTACCTTATTCAAATAAATTTTTTAATGATATACTACTACTTTTTATTATAAAATATTACATTCCTACATATATGTATATATGTGTTAGTTTCAAAATGTTTTGCCTGTATAAAATGTGTATAATTATCTTATTAGATCTATTTACCTTTTTGAATGACCATGACCCAATATTCAATATACTAATCATCAGCTCAGCAACAGTATGTATTATATGTATGTACATATTTTTAAAGCAATTAGTTAATATTCTCTTATACGTTTTAAAATCAGATGATTATAATTACTTACAAATAGAAAAGTCAGTTTTTAAAAATATCCTTATACGATTATTATCTATATTTATGTATGTATCTATATGTCCATTTTTGTGTAAATAATATTGCTTGTGATTTCACATGTTATGCACAGCATAACAACATAGGTATATGCACACATGTGTACATGTGAATACAATGTAGGTTACTCAATAGTTTTCTGCTTTTAACAATCTGTTATGTAAATTTATAAGCCACATATGTATAGATGTATGTATGGAAAACTTACACATATTTAGGTATTTGGCAAACAAAAAAGAAACACAATGAACTTTACATTAATACTAGTTTGAATGGATTAGATTTCATTATATGACGCAAGGTTATTGCTACATCATAAGCCAGTCGTGTATCAATTTAAGACAATGCAACAACATATAGGAATAACATGTATAAACTGATACAAGAGTATTTTCTTCATAAAACCTTTCATTTAATTACATATATTGAATAGCATACATATACATAGTTAAATGACAAAATGTTTGAAAACCTCTTTCAAAAATAAAATCAGGTATGAAAATTATTTATGTATATAAAAAATAAATAAATCGTAGACTTTTCAGTTTGTTAAATTTCTTCAATTTTAATTAATTTTACTACAGCTGCCGTACACATACTGGTCTTAATATTTCTAGTGGCTAAGTCCAGCACATGCATTCCATAGCTTCGGACTTAGTAACATCTATACTAAGATTTTTTTTAAATAGATAAACTACCGAAACGGATTTTAAAAATTCTTTCAATAACATCAGCTAGTAACATAGGCTATACATCATTAAGCTACACGCCCAGGTTTATATCCATTATTCAATAGTTTAACAATTAAAATTCTATTTTCCAGCGAATTTGTTTAAAATTGGTACATAAAATCAAAATATTCCAAGAATGACCACTACATATTCTAGAATCCGACACGCTCATTTTTACGTGGGTCAGTTACAAGTCTTAAGTTAATTAAAAATCAGATTTTATGTATACACTCTGCTTAGTCAAAGAATAGGCAGTTTTTGAAATGTTTTCACTTTGTGTTTCTTAAGTATAATAAAGAATTATTGAAAGCAGTTAAAATAACAGAATTTATAAAAACGTAAAGTTTCATAAAAAAATATATTACGACAAAAAATATATTAAGAACAAAGAATATAATTTTCCAATTATTATGTTTTTGTAGATTTTTCAATATTGATATATATACCCTACCAGAAATGTGTAAATAACACATACTCATTTTTTTCACTAAAACTTTTACATCTTTTTTATGTTGACATCCATTTGATCCATGAGTAAGAGTGAGACACAAAACCACACGTACACCAAGTTTCCATCACATTTTTCACAATGCCCTTAAGAACTTGATAGAAACTTTGTTCTACGTTGTGTCATATATTTATGTCAACACTGCTAGTCAAATGACCCATCAATTGACTGTCACTGTTCGTGTAGGGTATATATAAAAATGCGTCATTAATGGCTGAACACAAGTGTGAACGCAGTGTTGGGCATGTTCAGTGTGAACTTTTCATCTGCTTAAATGAGCACAGATTATGAAAATAATTTATGAACTACCCAGTAATGTGCAATTCCAGAAAGTTTCGCTTGAAGTCGGCTACATTTAGATAAAACTGTCAAAAAACCGCAAAAGTGTTTGGTCATTTTGGTTGAAACAACTTTCCCATTTAATATATTTTCCATTTGAAGTTGAATAATAATGTAAGTTATTTTCAAAGTTTTTTTTTTTTATAGACTAACACATTTTATTCAAATATTGGAATTCAGATGTTTCTTACACGTTCGGAGTATGATCGCGGTGTAAATACCTTCTCACCTGAGGGACGTCTGTTCCAAGTTGAATACGCTATAGAAGCTATTAAGTTGGGATCAACGGCTATTGGTATTTGTACATCAGAAGGTAATGGTATGATATTTATATGGTATAAAGAAAATTCTAATTGCAATGAGATCTTAGGTGTTGTACTGGCTGTAGAAAAAAGGATAACATCACCGCTAATGGTCCCAAACACTGTAGAAAAAATTGTTGAAGTTGATAAGCACATTGGTTGCGCTACATCTGGCCTTATGGCAGATGCTCGGACACTGATAGAAAGAGCTAGGGTAGAGTGTCAAAATCACTGGTTTGTGTATAACGAGCGTATGTCAATTGAGTCGTGTGCTCAAGCCGTATCAACTTTGGCTATTCAATTTGGTGATAGCGGTGATGGCGGCTCAGCTATGAGTCGCCCATTTGGTGTAGCTATATTATTTGCAGGTATTGAGGATGGTAAACCTCAACTTTGGCATATGGACCCATCAGGAACATATATCCGATATGGAGCAAAAGCTATAGGATCTGGAAGTGAAGGAGCACAACAAAATCTACAAGATAATTACACGGCTGAAATGACAATAAATGATGCCATTAACTTATCCCTAAATACTTTAAAACAAGTTATGGAAGAGAAACTTAATTCCACAAATGTTGAGGTAATGACAATGACTTCAGAAAAACTATTCCGCATGTATAGTAAGGAAGAGGTTGAGCAAATTATAACAAATCTGGCATAATTGATAATGTTGAACATTAGTAGTTTAAAAATATAAAATTTGTAAAAGGTTCGTTAAAATAAACCGAGATTTTAAATTTGTTTTTACAATAAAATAATCTATAAATTTAAATTCCAGCTAAGAGGTATTCCATTGCAAAGCGTTCGTAAAATCCACTAATAATACTAATATCATGCCAAAAAAAAAATTGTTGATGCAATGAAACAAATCAATTCATAAATTCAATGGCTCCACGGAATAGCTACTAACATAAATAAACATTATAAGAATTTTATCAAAGCAAATGAAACTAATGCCCCTATTGTGGTTCACAACTCAACTCAATTGAGTTGTAATTTTTTTGTTTTGGTAACTGCAACTGTGCAAAACAGCTCACAATACTACTTGTTGCTCCTTGCATAATTTGTGTTTTCGCAACAACTTTCCAACCGATTAATGTTCTTTAATAAACCCTTCACTACGTAATAAAGCGGGGAATGGGCTACATTTTAGTAGACCATATTTTTAAATTGCTTTAACGCAAAAAATAGTTTTATATGGAAAAGGGCTAATAAGTTTTTGAGCATTTGCCCGATTTAAAAACAAGTGTTCTAGGGAACAATTCAGCACTTCCCACTCTATCATTTACTAAAAATTTCATTTGAATTCATATTGAAATATTTTTTGGTTTTTCCCTAAAACTTTCAAAGAGTAACAAAGTGGGAAATGGGCTAAATTTTGGTTTAAAATTTTTTAAAATGCATCTTGCGCCAAAAAAAAGTTACAAGCGTTTTTCTAATTAAAAAGAATTTTAAAAAAATTGGATGTCTACCTATTGCATGCCACATTTTTTGCCACATGCCACATCCACTGTAATAAAAAACAGTTTTCATTAGAAAAACGCTTATAACTTTTTAAGCGTTAGAGCGATTGAAAAAAATTTTTCCAGTAAAATTTTATTAAAAAATATCGACCCGTTCAAAAGTTATAGGGATAAAACAAAAAAATATTTCAATATGAACTTGTAACATGATATTTTGTCTGCTGTTTTTTTTTTTTCTACAATTTTTGAACGGATTAATTTTTTCATATGAAACTTTCACTAAATGATACCGCGGTTATCGTTCCTCTTAAATCGCTCAAAAATTTATAAGAGTTTTTCCACTTAAAACTCTTTTTATTTAACTCGGATGCGGCATGTGACAAACAACCATTTTCCATTCTGCCACATGTTGAAAGTTTCATTAGAAAACATCTATCCGTTCAAAAGTTGTAACAAAAAAAATTCTTTCCCGAACATCGATATACTGTTGATTCTGTGAGCTTGGTATTTTACTTTTTTCGTTCAAGTTTCTTTTATCTATTTTCGGACAAATGCGACAGGTGAATTTATCATAATAAAAGCCTTGTATATAATTTTATGTGTACGTAAGAGTATATATATTTATTAATGTATGTATGTATGTACTAATTAGAATATATTATATTTACAGATAAATAATTATTTAAAAATTATAAAAAATATGTTAGTGACTTGTTAGGTCAGAAATTGAAGTGCAACAAACATAAATTAATTAATTTCTGATTCAACATTTTGTGCCTTATTATTGCTGATAATCCTATTACTGGAGCTCGCATTGTTATTGTTGTGGCGCCTAAGAAAGAGACTGGCTTTCGGATCGGTAAATGAATAAATATCTGGTTCAAAAACTGGCGGACATTCCATATTGGGATATTCGGTGGTAGTTGGTAATGAACTGTTTGTTTGCGACGTTACAGGGAAATCTATCACATTCGCATTTGAAGATTTAATAGGTGGGGGCGGAGCTGTTGTATCTGGGGCAGAAATTATTGCATTATTCGATAATGTTGAAGTAATTGAATGTTTTCGATAATTTGCAGGCTGATTGGGAATAATGACTTGAGAAAAGATTTCTTGATCATAATCACGTCCCAAGCAAGTGTTACTTGTGGGTGTTGAGGGTATCGACAATATTTGTTGATTGTTTTGTGTATGATTATGATGACCGAAAACTGTTCGATGAAAAAGGGGAGAATTGGAATGTTTCTTGTCTTTTTTATTTTCATTTTTTATGGTGAAATTGTTACTTAAAGCAGATGAAGCATTGGAGGAAAAACTGAGTTTAGAGAAAATTGGCATAGGCGCTGAATTCTTTCGCTGGACATCATATTTATCAGCTCTCTCTTTTAAATCATTGTTATAAGTATGACTCTTTTTGATTCCAGTACCCGTATTGCCTGTTTCGTTGGCATTGTGAAGATTAGACTTTTTATTTAACGGCAAAGTCATTGTAATGCCAGCTACATTGTTTGACGAGTGTTTACCAAATTGAAAAATTCTTTCACTTGACGTTTTAAAGGATTCCAATTTTCCCTTTTTCTTAAAGCTACCTACTCTTCTTTCTGCAACACTTGAAGAAGCATAATCAGCAGCTGAACAACTACTACTTGTTGAGTGCTTCTTATTTTTACTTGAAGGGAGCAAGAAAGGGCGTGATTTCATAGCAGCAGTCCAATTACTCCCGTGAATGCTACTCGACACTTCTAAATTTTCTGCACTGCTGGTTGAGTGATTGGAAATTTGGCGAGATGTTGAAACCCGACTTTTAGAATTTGTTGATGTGCTGCCACATCCACCTAGAGGTTCATCGCCGGAAATTAGTTCATAACCAAAATCTCTTAACTTAAGTCCTTCCTTCGTACGTGTTAGTTGAATGTCCTCATCGTCTGGCTTAAAGCTTATTTCATAATCTGGAGGTTTAGGTAAACTTCGACTTTGTGTCTTTGAGACTTTTGCATCACTTGTTATATTCGTTACCCGTTGATTAGTTTCATTTATTTGCTTCATTTGTGTTGCCTGCTTGTAAGCTGCTTGACGTCTATGCTCTTCTTTTTTTTCAACACCTAACAGTACACGGTTGTTGTACATTTCTTGAGCTTCCTCTTCCTGTTTCTGTAACATCAAATCTTTTAGAGTAACAAAGCCTTGAATATTTGGAAGGGCTTCCCATGCATTACTGGAATTAATTTTTGGCAAGTTGTAATCTAGTGTTCTTGAAGTTTGAAAATCGAATTCAACTAAATTGGGATTAGAAGCGTGTATATAGTTGAATGAAATTTTTTTGACACTTTTGTTCGGGCTTGTTAAGTTTGATTGTTGTTCCGCTGTAAATTCATCTTTTAGTGGTGATTGAGGAACGCAACTAATATTGGAAAATGAAGTTGGCGATGATGGCGTAGAAACCTTAATAGGAATATCTGGTATAGGCGCTGGAGAAGATGGCGGTTCCAATCCCAGTATTGTAGAATCGGATGTGCTAACTATTGAACTGCGGCTGCATGAGTGGAGTATTCGTTGATTATTTTGTTGCATTGTTTGAGAAGAAATAACACTTTCCGAGCTGGTTTGAGTTTTTTTTTGACATTGATAATTTTGTTGAAGTTTAAATTCCTCCAGAGTGATTTTTTGAGTAGAATTGAAAGGGTGTAATGATGTATCGTGATAACCAGGCGTATTAGCTCCTATTTGTATACCAAAGCTTCCTCCGGGAACTTTACGGTAGGACCGAAATTGATCGGTAGGCACAGGTATATCATTCGATTGCTTTTTATCGCTACCATTAGAACTTTTAAAAGGCAATGATCCCTTGGTGAGTTTTCTTAACGAGCCTAAATATCGCCTATCACTTTTGGTCGATATTGGCGTTGCTGTCGAACCTTTAGACATACTCAAGCTCTGTTGAGCCTCTCTAGAACTTTGAGGGGAAGGAGTACAAAGGTTTTTTATTACAGTAGATTCATTTTCCTCACCAGAACTTTCATTTTCTGAAAATAATTCCTTTGAGCTTATTTCGTTTAAAGCAACTGTATTGCCAGCTGCAGAAACACCTATGTTAAGTGTGGATTGACGTATAAATTCTACCCACTGATTAAGAGCATCTAGTGATTCAGTTGCAAAATAAAATGTTTTTGCGGCATGATAAACCTTAAATGCATAAGGTTTTGAATGGACTTCCTATTTGACAACATAAAAGAATTATATCCATAATTACAGAAAATATTTTGGAGCTCACTTACCTTTGCCAGCGAAACTGTAAATCCTGGAAGAAAAATAACGCAGCTCGCTTTAATTGCTTCTTTTGAACGAAATCCATAAAGTATTGTATCAAGCATAACAAAATATAAACGCGCCCAAAATGTTACACCTCGTTTATCCTTTGTGCGCCGATACAAAAAGCCCTGAATATCGCCAGTCCCAAGCATTTTCAAATTAACATTTCTCCTTTTACTAATAAGACTATATTTCTTTTTCAAAGTCAGTGATCGTGTTTTCGTGGGAGTATGCAGCTCACTATTCATTTCATTTTTAGCGTCGTGTGCAGTTGATAGAGATAAGTTACTTGTACAAGAGAAAAACGATTTGTCGTCCTCTTCAATGCTATTATCCTGTGATGTTTGCGCAGGCAAACCAATGTTTGATATTTGTATAGAATTGACATTTGTATTAGAATTCGTTGCAGCAGCTGCTGTAATAGCTGCAAGTAAACCTGGAGGCTTAGGTGGTGGCACTGGAACAGCATTTAGTATAGTATCACCTAGTTTTTTTGGGCGGGGAGGTGGTACTGGTGGGGTAATTAAGAGAAAGTCTTTACGTGGCTCTATTGCAGGCGGAGTATCTGATTCTTCTCCAGAATTATCGTACGCTGGGGTACTGTGGCTCTTATCTAATCTACCACGTCGAACAACCATGGGTACATTAACTGTTTCAACAAGTGAAATATTGTTGAAAGAAGACAGAATTTGCTGCCTATTTTCTGCAGTTTGTTCTCTATGATTCGTTATGTTTCGCAGTGCTTCAAGAATATCGTCATCTTCTTCATCAGCAAAAGGTATAGGTTCGAAAGTTTCAAGAATTGTATTTTGAACGTTACAAGTATATTTTTCATCCACAGGATAATCTTCAACTTTCATATTCGCATCGAAACGAACCACTTTACAGACACCTGGTTTTGAAGCGATATCTTGTTCTTCGTTTGGTTGTTCTGCAACTTGCCGTAGCTTAAGCGAATCATTAAATTGAGTTACTCCTGTTTTAATATCAGTGGAAAATTTTCCATTACCTCCACTATTTCCACCTATACCAATGCAAGTGGTAGGTCGAGGAGTGATTTCTAAGCCAAATCCAAACGATACGGATTTATCGCGTAAGCTCGGTGACGATGGATCTGCTCCAGTTCCTGCCTTATGTTCATGCCACAGCGGAACGCCCACAACACTTTTATGTCCCAACAATTCATCCCCGCATATGGTGTTGCGTCTTTGCAGCATTGCTCTTGGTTTAGGGTAGTATAGTCGGCTCTCTTTTTCAGCCACCTTCGTGTCTGTCGGTGTTAAAATATCACTGCATATCGAATCTGTGTCTCCCTCATCTGTTTTTGTGTTGTCTGTGTTTAGCAAAATTGGAAGTTTGAACGAATTTTCTGGTACAGATAAAAATCCAGGCCGTGGACTGGGTATGTTTTCACCCCATCGAGAACCCACATTACGTTTTTTACTTGGCAGACGGTATGGTTGCATGTATATTTGACCATAAATTTTTGTATGCTTGGGACGTTTTTTCAACGTTAATAAAACATCTGGCAGAGATTCTCTTAATTGTAAAAGAACAGTTTTATACTGCCAACCAACTATTGTTTGGTAATTAATTTGCACAATTTCGTCTCCATCTTCAATTTTTCCCGAATTATGCGCTGGCGAATTATGTTTAATATCCGTCACGCGATGAACACCATGATAACTTGTTTCAATGTTAAATCCTAATTCTGATTCTCGCTTTTTAAGCGTAACTAAATTTAAAGAAGCAGGTTGCAATAACATTGGATCAGTTATATCTTGTATTATATAATTTGCTAAGCGCTCTAGCGTCTCAGCCGTTGTGCGTATTTGTTCAACAGGATTTTCTACAAAACGTTCTCTTTGGGCTATAGTCGCCATTTCAAGTCCAAGCCTTAACATTTTCCGACATATTTCCGTGAATTGAAACTGTCCTTGAAATGGAGAACGATCCAACCAACTAATCAATGGCTTAATTTTAGCTATCGTTCTTGTAATATCATTCAGTATTTGCGTCTCGATCATAGAAGACCCATTTTTTAGCGCTAGCAATCTGTGTAGACTGCGTGCAGCTGTAGCAACATGCAGTGCCATAAATTGCAAATTCTCTTTGTCCAAATTGTAATGCTGCGTACAAAATACATTATACTATATAATTTTTTTTTTACATATTTTTACGTATTTCATACTCACAAAATTTCTGAGGTTTTCAACAGCTTCTAAAACAATTTCTTGGTGTCCAATAGAATTCATACCTAGGTGCTCTAACTCATAAGGTCTTATGTTAAGTAATTGGTGACCACCTACTCCATTATTTATGAAAGAGTAAACATAATTGTACATGGAGTCATCCAGACCTAAAAATATATTAAATATATTGTACTCGATATGGGTTTGGTTTAACAATGAATCACAACAACTCTATAGTAATAATAATTGGAAATGCCAGCAGAGACGAATACAATAAATTGAGACAAACCTTTGATCCAATCAGTTACTTGGTCTGGCGACCACTCAGCTACATTAATATAAGCCATGTTTAAAAAATATATATTTATGCCATCAGATATTAACAGGTTTTTAATGAAAAACTATAATTAATTGAAAATAAAAAGTTATTCTTTATCTTTTGCTGTCATTTTGCTTCTTTTCAACTATTTTCTTCTAAAATGTTATTGTTGCCAATCTCAAAAACCACAATTAACGTGTTCTTACTTTTGATATTATTTTCTTAAGTGGTGAGTTTCCATTATGTTTAAATAAAAAAACCTGAATAAAACTAAAGTCCTTAATTAAATTAGATAATTTTAATTTGTTTTAAATAATAAAATGTTTTTGAAAAGCTAGGTTATAATTGCATACATACATAAATTATATATATATTTTTTAAGACTTTTTGCGTTGTACGTATGGCAACCTTTCAATAGAAATATATATATATATGGATATATGAAAATATATAATTTATACATACTTGTATATATGTATAAAAACATAAGTACATTAATATCATATCTATGGACGTGGCTTAAGAGCCATTAATTATTATGTAACTTATTATAAGGAAGCGCAGGCAGACTTGAACACTTCCTTAAATATTACATACATACATATATTTACTGTTATTTAATGATAATGGAAATCCTAGAATTTAACGTATGCGGAAATCAATAGAATGTTTTTTATTATTTAATTTGCGTTCGAGATCCTCTCCATGGACTAGAGCAAAATAAAACTTTAATTTGCTTTTAGATTTTTATCGAAAAGCAAGCCATTTACCGGGGTGATTATTCCGGAGGAATAATATAAAATTATTTGTTTATTAATAATTTACTTACGTTCATGTTATAATTCTTATTTTAAAAATAGAATAAACTTCATCCATTCATTTATTTCAGTTATCAGCAAAACAACAAAAATATATTAAAATTAGATAATAAACATTTGGTTAATATATTTGGCTTACCGGTACGTTTAATGTAGGTTTTATACCTAACTAATTAAAAATAATTATTATACATTGTGTCATATATACCGCGATCCAGGGAATTCTTTTGTATATTGAACAAATATGAAATTTCATTTGAAAGCAAAAAAACTTATTAGATACATATATTTATAATACATAAAAATAATCGGTCTCGAAGACGATGTGTTGTGACTTCATTTGCATGCATTTTATTTCTGAATATATATATATTACAGTATAAATTTTTTAAACGTTCAGAAAATAGTATTTTTAATCCAATTAAAATGTATCCAGCTAAATTGTTTCTTTCTTACACTTCTAAATTTATTTTTATAATACTTTTAAGTATAAATATACAAGTACATATACATACATATGTATGTATATTTAACAACAAATACCAATATTGTTGGTTAATATAAAATAAATATTAATTATAAATGATATACTAAATGGCACTTTCACTTTAAACGCGAAATTAATAACTGAACTTATTATTTTTACAACTAAAAATAATAGCTAGTGCATTAATACTTTTAAAATATTTAAAAGAAAACAAATAATTATTTATTCTTTAAATTTTCAAAGAATGCAATATTGTTTTTGAGAACTCCCTGACGTACTGTAACTGGACTTGTACCACCGCCCGCTGCAGCATTGCATGAATCCGCTGTTAAGTCCATAGAAATTGCTTTTTCAGTATCAATGGATGAGGAATCCCTAAAAATATATATATATATATATATATATATGGAGTTAAATTTATTTATTTTTATGTATAAAAAAATGCAAACAAGTTATTTTATTTTACGTTTCTAGTGATGACAAGTCGGAAGTTATAGTTATATCGTCTTCAGGTTTTTGACTTTCTGATTGCTTATTTCGATCTAAAGGAGTTTTACGAGAAGTGCTTTGGGATAAGGTTCTTGCCTTGAAAAATAACAGAATAAAGTTAAATAAATTTTATTAGCAAGACCTTATCAACTAAATACCTTTTGAAGCCAACGTTTTTCTGGTTGTGTGGTGTTTGTTGTCATTAAGAAGGCTTTCGCTAAAGCTTTGACAGAAGGCAATGCTTTAACTACCTCTGCTTCAATAACTGGTTTTTCCAAAGGAATAGATGTAGTTTCCTTCACGTATAGTTTGATAGTTAAAAATATTTGTACAATTTTTATATTTGAAACAGTCTTACCAGCTCTTGTTCATCCAGTGTTAATACCTGATTAGGTTCTAATAGTCTACGTTTAGGCTGCAGGAATTTAAATGCCACTGGTGTAGATCCACGTGTAGGAGTTATTACATTTCCACTACTTTTTGATCTATTGAAAACTAGACTAGATGGCCTTTCTTTAATATCGGTTTCGTTTTCAATCTCTCGTTGTCTCTGCACTAATGATGCACTCTTAGCTCTTGGATTGCTACGACACAATTGTTGTCTTCCAAAATCTTGACATTTTATAGTGTCAGAATCATCGCTTGTTGATACCGAATTTGTTTCAATCTCTAACCCTTTTGGTGACGTGGTTTCCATAAGTGAATGATTAATTTCTACTACTTGAGCAGGCATGGCTTTGTATATATCAAATTTGGGATCCTCTTCATTACACGCTGTTAATTTCTTAGTAGTCTAAAGCCATTCGAAAAATTTTGATATATGAGAATCCAAATTGTTGCAGACAAACGCAAAATGAAACCAATTTTAAAGCACAGTTATTTTACAACAATTAAAATTCATATCGCTCATTTACTAAAAGGTTTGATTTTTTTTACCACTTATCATTCTTAATCTTCTCCATTACATTGTGTAAAACCATTTATAAAAAATTATATTTAATTATTATTTTCTTTTATATTAATATTATAAGGATCTTGTAGTAAATAAGCGATATATACATACATAGATATATGCGTAAGTATAAAAAGTAAATGACATTTAATACAAGCTCTATAAAATAAATAAGACGCCTGGCGAAAGTCCCACTAATAAATTATTTCCGATGAGTAACTTTTTCAACAGCTCATTTGTGCTGTTTTTATAATTTAAGCAATCAACTCGTCTAAAAATTGTGTATGAAAAACACTCAATATTTTGAGTACTTTTCATATAAAATTTCAAGACGACTTGATCGCTTGTGTTTTAAGAATGTTCATACATACCACAGATCAGCAATGAGTACTGAAGAAGTGAGTTGAGTTGAATCATTATTAATAATTTGTTGTACTTATATGCAGTCGTATCCAATTCAACTTTATCAAACATCATATTTACTCGTAATGTATTGTAGTTTGATTGCTATACGATTTATTGTTTTTTGAAATTATAAATCAATTTATACGGTTGACGTATGAATCAAAAACCAACTTCTGTTTGGTATGAGTAGAAGTGGGATTTACATTTATTGTATTCAATAATTATAAATCAACGTTGTTGTAAGTATGAATACACCAGACCAGTTGAATTTCAATAATGTCTACTCATTTATATTTAAAATTTGATGAGTGACTACGAATACCGAAAAAGTGATTCATTGCCGATCTCTGATACATATGTACATATTTATGCACACATCCAAAATGACTTGAAAAAAATATTAAGATAAGCTTACCAACATATACACCTTAGGCTTACATATGTATATATGTGTCATTTAACTTTTGCAAAATGTGAACAAAGATACATACGTAGTAATAAGTGCGTACATACATATGTATATGTAAGTATATGTAACTATGTAAATATAAACTACGCTTTTCTTCTATTGAATATGAATTGTAGCATAATAATTGCACCAAAGTATGTAATTCTAAATCACAACTTTAATATTAAAAATTATAAAGTAAACTTTTAGCCAACTTCTGTCAACAGTTTGTTATTGACTTAATTTTTACGGCTGAATGTTTATGCAATAAATAAAAAAATATGTACTTGAAACCATCTACAAGGCTAAAGTTTGGAGTTACACCCCTTATCCAAAAAGAATTGATGCAGGCTTTAAAATAAATAAAAAAATTAAGTTTAAAGTCTACGTTAATTTTTCTATGGATAAGAGGTAGTATTTAAATACATATTAAAAATATATTATGTATGTGTATGTACATATATGCATGTGTATATATTCATGTATGAATGATTTGATTGGTAGTGTTAGTTACAAAATAAAAATTACATAAATAATTTGCAAAAACCTTTTTTTCTACAAGATACGAAACAAATGTTGTTAGTAAATTTAAGTTAATTTTTATTGCGATAAATAATATATTTTTATATTTATAATATTTTTTTGATCTTTTTTGTTAATATCGTTAATTCCAAAATAAATTTTTTTTAACCTCGAGGTCAAATTTATGTTTCAAAACATTTTTCTTTTTATTTTTTGCCATCAAGTACCATCATCAGGGCTTTTTTTATTTTTGGTTCACCAATTGATCACTAGTAGCTTGTTTTAAAATATAAATTTGACCTCGAGCTTGAAAAAAAATTATTTTGAAATTAACGTTAATTTTAATTTTTTAAATGAAATAAGAAACAATTTTTTGTTTTAAAATGTATTGTATGCTGTTGTTGTATGACTTACCTTCAATTTTATAATTTTTGTTCTTGTACTTGCTGCAATTTTAATTTGCGCTATTGTTATTACATAAGGAGTTATTCTATGTATACAGTATATAATCGAGTATAAATTTTACTAAAAACATTTGTTTCATTACATTTGCTTTAGAGAAACTGAAATCTTTATTTTCATTTAATTAAAATTGATATTAATAAAATTATTTATGGCATTGCTTTTTTCAAATTAGAAACACAATTATAATACAATAAAGTATTTCACCAAAATATACAAAATCACATTATGTATTACGTATGATGCCATATGTATGTATATTTTTTCTTTGCTTACTAATTTAATTTGCTTGTTTGTTCTCACTTTCTGTAAATACATTTGTATGTACGCAAGTAATATATTTAATTGAATATCTAAGATTCCATGGCACTAAATTTTTAACTACGAGTACAAATATGTATGTATGTAAATACATTTGCATACTTTTTTAATAACTCGATTGAATTACCTAATTGTGTATGAATGTGTGTATGTATTCATGTACATTGTACATAAGGCTCTTTTGATACAAGGCTGATGCAATTTAAAAAATAAGGAAATAATTTTAAAGAACCGTACATATTTATTTTTAATTTTATGCAAAAATTTTGAAAATATTCCTCTGCAATGAGCAATGTGAACATACATACATATTTATATACATATAAAAAATGTGTGTATCTGTGTATGTGTGCGTATGTGCATTTGACTAGTAGTTACTCTTATTTAGTACAATAGGATAATTAATTATTGAAAAGAAATTAATTAATTATAAAAAACTTTCTTAGTGTATTTTAATCACATAATTTAAAAAATTAAAAATTTCTTTTAGTAATACGTATTCGAAATAACACAATTCAATTGAATGTTATAAAAATACCACGAGAAGCCTTCAATAACAGGATTTCATTCAAAAACCAAGAAAGAAAATTGCAATAATGGTAATACACAAGACTCTCTTTGCATACATTATTAAAAAAAACTGTTGCATTCATTGAATTAATATAAAAAAAAAAAATTAAATTCTGCACTAGAAACAAACTATGTTAATGCAAATTCTGTAATGAGAACAACAACTACCTATTACGCATTAACGTAGACTTTAAAGTCAACGTTATACAAATTAAAAAAAACAAAATTTCATAAATTTTGCTTTAAAATTTACGTTATTTTCTTTTAGATAAGAGAGTAGAATTTTAAAATGTTATTAAAGCAAACACTAAACACTTTTTAACAATGTGCTTTCAAATAAAAATTTCTAATATTTCCTTAGCACAAAATAAATTTTTAATGAAAAAATGTCTATTTTTCTACATCAGCACTAATAATACAAAAATGATTATTTGTATTGAATATGAAATTAAAATAATTTACAAAAGGATATGTGAATATTAGTTTGGTTCATATTAAACTAATAATGGAGAAAATTAAAATTTTGCTTTGTTTTAATGGGTTAAATATACACTGGAATTGGATTTGTACTTTTCTTGCCGATTAGGCTTAACTTTTGCTTGCTTATGAGTTTCATCTAAATGAACACGCTCATATAGAGGGTTTATAGCAAATTCTTTGGTTGTTGCTGATACAGTTCGAAAACTATTACGCTTTAAGTCCTTATGTAGCAATTGTTTTTCAAATTGTGTTAAAACGTTTCCATCTATGTGATAATTATTCTGTGATGCGCTCGTATTACTAGATTTATTGCTATCAGCACTTAATAAGCTTAACATACTAACAGTTTTACGTTTGGAATTAAGGGTTAAACTACTGCGCCATGAGCGCTGTGAATGTAAATCTAACTTATCGTCTTCATCGCCAGTGTCATTCTTATTTGCATTATTTTTTAAATAGTTGTAATAGTAGGAGGTGGATGTAGAAGGTCTAGTTTTTAAATTAGATGATGCAAAATGGAACGTGTATTGATGTTGGGGATAAATGGAAGAAGCATGTTGAAGTGAAGGAGGTAAAGTATTAATATTTCTATTATTTAAATATTTAAGGGAGCTGCTACGACGCACTGGTGTTGACATAGTCCAATGACAATCGTTTGGTAAATGTTTTGTGTTGTCACTACGTGATTTATTCTGATATGAATTATTTTTATTTATATTTTTGTAGTTGTTGTTTACCTCTCGCTCATCCTTAGTGGCTGATGACACTGGTGATGGTGTTAAACTTTTATTGATGTAGTAATCACGACTATACCTTAAAAAATGTTTTTCACAAATCAAGAAAAATTAGAAAGAAGGAATTTATGAAGATGTATATCATATACATATGTATGTATGCATGTATGTATGTGTATCGGGGGTGGTACTTAAAACATAATATAAAATTAAAAAAAAAATTTTTTTTCATCAAAAAAAGAAAAAAAAACAATTTATTAATTTTATTCAATTTTTTTGTTTGTTTTTTTTCCCTCAATTTAGAATTTGTTTATATTCATATAATACCTCTAGTGGGTATGAACGCAAATACATAATTAATATTTTTTATTATGTTTTTTGTCAGGTTATGGGCACACTCAGTGTGACATTCATGTACATCTGCCTAACTAGTAACTATCCCACTAGTAACTACTAGTTCTAATATATTTAAAATATACTTTGACCAATTTTTTCGAATAAAAGAAATTTAAAAAAAGGTCCAAGTTTTTGAAAGACTGATTTGAAATTTTTTACTTCTAGTTTTGGAGTTAAAATTTTTTTAATTATTTTTCAAAATTAAAAGAAAAGAAATTTTATGCGAATTGCGAAGCGTGATATTTTTTAAAAAAATTTTTTCCTATTAAAAAATTGTCTCTAAAAACAATCGGAATTTCAATTAACATTAATTTTTAAGACACAAAACGTTTAAACATCTTAAAAAATATATTACGTATTAAATATTAAATAAACAAAAATTACAATTATACCTACATACTCGTACATGCATACATAATAAATACTGCGTAAGATATATTTATTTTCATACCTTTTATAATCACTTTCTATCAATATATTTTCGTCATCATTCATTTTTGATTCATTTAATAAGTCTAATGGATTTAGATCTTTGGTTGGACTTATATTTGGTAAAGTAACGAAACGTTCTTGACTGCCACTGCTTATACGTCTTTTTAAAGCTTCAGGAGCATATGGGTTATTTGGCATTTCGACAGCGTTATACCATTTTTTATATTCGCGTTCTGCTATGGAACCTAAAAAAGAAAAGAAAACTAAAATGTTACTGGACTAGAGCACTCTAAGATTTATGAGGATTGTCTAAGCTTGCATAAAAAGAAATAAAATTCATATTTAACATGTAACAGGATGTATACATATATTTTTAACCTCCTGAAACATACAACACATTTATTTTCCGAGTGTACAATGGGATCGCAGTCAAAAACTAGCATAAAAACATGTAGCGTAAATTTAAAAAACAATAAAATTAAGAAATTAAAAAAGAAAGAAGGGAAAAAAACCAAAACCATGGATATAAAATTAAAAGGAGTCTCTAAAATCTGCACCAGCAGGTGCATCTGTAACTAATATTCAAAATATATAAAAAACACACACATTACACCACACCGAGTTTATGAAAATGGCCGTATGGTTTTAAATGAGTACCTGGTACAAAATGCCGAAATATGGCCACAATATCATCGTCATCATCATCATCATCATCATCATCACCATCATTATTATTAATATTATTATCATCATTGTTGCTATTGATACCATCAATATTGTGCTCGCCGATATCAACGTGTTTAACACCAATACCAACATCATACTTAGCAGAGTCACATTCTTGTTCATTTTTGTAAGCTTTAACGTTAGTTTGTTGGTTATTTTCTTTTAGTTTCCCTCGTAAGCAGCCATTACTTTCTAAATTAGTAACTTTATTATTTATTTTAACTGCGCTTGTTAATAGATTTTCGGTATTATGATTTTGGTTTGATAGATTTGTTGGCACATAACCACTCAAGTAAGTGACAGACTGTTTGTGATTATAGTTTTTAGTTGTATTTAGTTTTATTGATTTAGAGGTAGTTGATGCAGATGTGTTAGAATTAAGAGTTAATGTAGCATTAGTAATAGACTTGTTGTTAGAATTTATAGCTAAAATATTCTTTTCATCAGTGTAATTCTCAATTGGTTCTTCAACAGTGCTAGTGCGACTATCAATGTTAGGATTGGAATCATAACTTAATTGATCTGAGAAGAGAATAGTATTAATGAAATTATAAGAAATTTGATTGAGTTCGTTTATTTGCAAAACATACAAATCACTACAGTCGTCTTGATCACTAGCTTGATCACTAGCTTGATCACAAGAATGAGTTAAGCTCTTATAAACGAATGGAGTGTCTGTATTTATCGCCTCAGTATGAATGTTAGGAGTTTCCTCTATACTATCGCTAGCAGAATGCGATAAATCAAGGGTAGTTAGAAATCTGTGCATGAGTAGGGTTCGACGCCGCCGATTCTCAAGCGCAGTCAAAAGGTGTTTGTCATGAATGAATTTTTGGCACAGGTCAACTAAAGTATTTGCATGACTTGGTGGCAAAGTTTGTGGCATTGGCAATGGGCTTACATCTTCAAAACTCGGTGTTGTGTCTACCACTCTAAGTTGGCGTTGGAGCTTCTTCGCTATGTTAAGGTTACCTGGTTCTTTGCTCGTAATGTTGATTGGTATATCTGTAGTTGTACTACTGTTGGCTTCAGTACAGTCCAAACTGTGTTCGATTTCAACAACAGTACCTTGCCGGATTATGTCAAAAGGATCTTGCAATGAAAATTGATCTTCAAAACTACTTTCATCCGTTAATTGAAGGGAGCAATTAGTATCGGAAATATTTTTAAAACTTAAATTTTGTTCGGTTTCTGATACAATTTCTGCCATCGAATTGTTGTGCATAATTTCAGTTTCAATTGGTGGTGACTTTTTTAACGTAGATATTTCAACCACCTCCTCGTCATGTGGCAGAGAATTAGGAGCAGTTACCGAGTCTGTACTATCAAAACGAAATGCAGAATCATCACATTTTTCTTTAAGTTTACTTTGTGTTTCAGAAGATTTTTGTTCAGAAGCAACATTATTGATTTTCAATACTGTACCATTTTCAGAACCTAAAACTTCATTAATTTTATTGTCTTTCGATTGCTCACTTGATATAATTTTACTTTTTTTGGCTTGTGCTTTACAAACAACTTCACTGATTGCACTGACTGCATTTTCAGGAACATCGCTTATATTATTTTCTTTCAACTGCTCGTAATGAAAAATTTTGGATACAATTTCACTGACTTCGCCTATTAAAACATTAGAAAGTTGTTCTTCAGGAACATTTTCGTTGGTTTCGCAGAATAAAGCAGTCGAATTTTCGAAAACGTTAGGGAAGTTATTTTCTGTCAACTGATTTCTATTAAATACTTCACTTTTTAGAGCTTGAGTAACAAAATTTTGTGCGCTATTAAGAACTACACTGATTTCATTTCTGACTTTATTTTCTATGGACTGTTCTTTGGGAATAATATCACATTCTATGGCTTGTGCTTCCGAAGATTTCTCCTCAGGTACTGCTGCACTGATTTCGGAGACTGTTATATTTTCAGAAGCTGAATCCTCGTTTAATTTATTTTCTGTCAACTCTTCATTATGAACGCTCACACTTTCTTGTGTTTCAGAAGATTGTTCTTGAGAAACTGCTGCACTGATTTCGGAGGCTATTATTTTTTCAGGAGCAGACTCGTCGATCAATTTATTTTCTGTCAACTCTTCACTATGAATAATCTCACTTTCTACAGCTTGCGTTTCCGAAGATTGCTCCTCAGGTACTGCTGCACTGATTTCGGAGACTGTTATTTTGTCAGGAGCTAAATTCTCGCCTAATTTATTTTCTGTCAACTCTTCTTTATGAACGCTCTCACTTTCTACAGCTTGAGTTTCAGAAGACTGTTCTTCAGGTACTGCTGCACTGATTTCGGAGGCTATTATTTTTTCAGGAGCAGACTCGTCGATCAATTTATTTTCTGTCAACTCTTCACTATGAATAATCTCACTTTCTACAGTTTGCGTTTCAGAAGATTGTTCTTCAGGTACTGCTGCACTGATTTCGGAGGCTGTTATTTTTTCAGAAGCTGAATCCTCGTTTAACTTATTTTCTGTCAACTCTTCATTATGAACGCTCACACTTTCTTGTGTTTCAGAAGATTGTTCTTGAGGAACTGCTGCACTGATTTCGGAGGCTATTATTTTTTCAGGAGCAGACTCGTCGATCAATTTATTTTCTGTCAACTCTTCACTATGAATAATCTCACTTTCTACAGCTTGAGTTTCAGAAGATTGTTCTTCAGGTACTGCTGCACTGATTTCGGAAGCTATTATTTTTTCAGGAGCAGACCCGTCGATCAATTTATTTTCTGTCAACTCTTCACTATGAATAATCTCACTTTCTACAGCTTGCGTTTCAGGAGATTGTTCTTCAGGAACTGCTGTACTGATTGCGGAGACTGTTATTTTTTCAGAAGCTAAATCCTCGCTTAATTTATTTTCTGTCAACTCTTCTTTATGAACGCTCTCACTTTCTACAGCTTGCGTTTCAGGAGATTGTTCTTCAGGAACTGCTGTACTGATTGCGGAGACTGTTATTTTTTCAGGAGCTAAATTCTCGCCTAATTTATTTTCTGTCAACTCTTCTTTATGAACACTCTCACTTTCTACAGCTTGCGTTTCAGAAGATTGTTCTTCAGGTACTGCTGCACTGATTTCGGAGGCTGTTATTTTTTCAGAAGCTGAATCCTCGTTTAACTTATTTTCTGTCAACTCTTCATTATGAACGCTCACACTTTCTTGTGTTTCAGAAGATTGTTCTTGAGGAACTGCTGCACTGATTTCGGAGGCTATTATTTTTTCAGGAGCAGACTCGTCGATCAATTTATTTTTTGTCAACTCTTCACTATGAATAATCTCACTTTCTACAGTTTGCGTTTCAGAAGATTGTTCTTCAGGTACTGCTGCACTGATGTCGGAGGCTGTTATTTTTTCAGAAGCTGAATCCTCGTTTAACTTATTTTCTGTCAACTCTTCATTATGAACGCTCACACTTTCTTGTGTTTCAGAAGATTGTTCTTGAGGAACTGCTGCACTGATTTCGGAGGCTATTATTTTTTCAGGAGCAGACTCGTCGATCAATTTATTTTTTGTCAACTCTTCACTATGAATAATCTCACTTTCTACAGTTTGCGTTTCAGAAGATTGTTCTCCAGGTACTGCTGCACTGATATCGGAGACTGTTATTTTTTTAGGAACTAAACCCTCGCTTAATTTATTTTGTGTCAACTCTTCATTATGAACGCTCTCACTTTCTACAGCTTGCGTTTCAGAAGATTGTTCTTCAGGTACTGCTGCACTGATTTCGGAGGCTATTATTTTTTCAGGAGCAGACTCGTCGATCAATTTATTTTCTGTCAACTCTTCACTATGAATAATCTCACTTTCTACAGTTTGCGTTTCAGAAGATTGTTCTTCAGGCATTGCTGCACTGATTTCGGAGACTGTTATTTTTTCAGAAGCTGAATCCTCGTTTAACTTATTTTCTGTCAACTCTTCACTATGAATAATCTCACTTTCTACAGCTTGCGTTTCAGAAGATTGTTCTTCAGGTACTGCTGCACTGATTTCGGAGGCTATTATTTTTTCAGGAGCAGACTCGTCGATCAATTTATTTTCTGTCAACTCTTCACTATGAATAATCTCACTTTCTACAGTTTGCGTTTCAGAAGATTGTTCTTCAGGTACTGCTGCACTGATTTCGGAGACTGTTATTTTTTCAGAAGCTGAATCCTCGTTTAAATTATTTTCTGTCAACTCTTCATTATGAACGCTCTCACTTTCTACAGCTTGCGTTTCAGAAGATTGTTCTTCAGGTACTGCTGCACTGATTTCGGAGGCTATTATTTTTTCAGGAGCAGACTCGTCGATCAATTTATTTTCTGTCAACTCTTCACTATGAATAATCTCACTTTCTACAGTTTGCGTTTCAGAAGATTGTTCTTCAGGTACTGCTGCACTGATTTCGGAGGCTGTTATTTTTTCAGAAGCTGAATCCTCGTTTAACTTATTTTCTGTCAACTCTTCATTATGAACGCTCACACTTTCTTGTGTTTCAGAAGATTGTTCTTGAGGAACTGCTGCACTGATTTCGGAGGCTATTATTTTTTCAGGAGCAGACTCGTCGATCAATTTATTTTTTGTCAACTCTTCACTATGAATAATCTCACTTTCTACAGTTTGCGTTTCAGAAGATTGTTCTTCAGGTACTGCTGCACTGATTTCGGAGGCTGTTATTTTTTCAGAAGCTGAATCCTCGTTTAACTTATTTTCTGTCAACTCTTCATTATGAACGGTCACACTTTCTTGTGTTTCAGAAGATTGTTCTTGAGGAACTGCTGCACTGATTTCGGAGGCTATTATTTTTTCAGGAGCAGACTCGTCGATCAATTTATTTTCTGTCAAGTCTTCACTATGAATAATCTCACTTTCTACAGTTTGCGTTTCAGAAGATTGTTCTTCAGGTACTGCTGCACTGATTTCGGAAGCTATTATTTTTTCAGGAGCAGACTCGTCGATCAATTTATTTTCTGTCAACTCTTCACTATGAATAATCTCACTTTCTACAGCTTGCGTTTCAGAAGATTGTTCTTCAGGTACTGCTGCACTGATTTCGGAAGCTATTATTTTTTCAGGAGCAGACTCGTCGATCAATTTATTTTCTGTCAACTCTTCACTATGAATAATCTCACTTTCTACAGCTTGCGTTTCAGGAGATTGTTCTTCAGGAACTGCTGTACTGATTGCGGAGACTGTTATTTTTTCAGAAGCTAAATCCTCGCTTAATTTATTTTCTGTCAACTCTTCTTTATGAACGCTCTCACTTTCTACAGCTTGCGTTTCAGGAGATTGTTCTTCATTAACTGCTGTACTGATTGCGGAGACTGTTATTTTTTCAGGAGCTAAATTCTCGCCTAATTTATTTTCTGTCAACTCTTCTTTATGAACACTCTCACTTTCTACAGCTTGCGTTTCAGAAGATTGTTCTTCAGGTACTGCTGCACTGATTTCGGAGGCTGTTATTTTTTCAGAAGCTGAATCCTCGTTTAACTTATTTTCTGTCAACTCTTCATTATGAACGCTCACACTTTCTTGTGTTTCAGAAGATTGTTCTTCAGGTACTGCTGCACTGATTTCGGAGGCTATTATTTTTTCAGGAGCAGACTCGTCGATCAATTTATTTTCTGTCAACTCTTCTTTATGAACACTCTCACTTTCTACAGCTTGCGTTTCAGAAGATTGTTCTTCAGGTACTGCTGCACTGATTTCGGAGGCTGTTATTTTTTCAGAAGCTGAATCCTCGTTTAACTTATTTTCTGTCAACTCTTCATTATGAACGCTCACACTTTCTTGTGTTTCAGAAGATTGTTCTTGAGGAACTGCTGCACTGATTTCGGAGGCTATTATTTTTTCAGGAGCAGACTCGTCGATCAATTTATTTTTTGTCAACTCTTCACTATGAATAATCTCACTTTCTACAGTTTGCGTTTCAGAAGATTGTTCTTCAGGAACTGCTGCACTGATTTCGGAGGCTGTTATTTTTTCAGAAGCTGAATCCTCGTTTAACTTATTTTCTGTCAACTCTTCATTATGAACGCTCACACTTTCTTGTGTTTCAGAAGATTGTTCTTGAGGAACTGCTGCACTGATTTCGGAGGCTATTATTTTTTCAGGAGCAGACTCGTCGATCAATTTATTTTTTGTCAACTCTTCACTATGAATAATCTCACTTTCTACAGTTTGCGTTTCAGAAGATTGTTCTCCAGGTACTGCTGCACTGATATCGGAGACTGTTATTTTTTCAGAAGCTAAATCCTCGCTTAATTTATTTTTTGTCAACTCTTCTTTATGAACGCTCTCACTTTCTACAGCTTGCGTTTCAGGAGATTGTTCTTCAGGAACTGCTGTACTGATTGCGGAGACTGTTATTTTTTCAGGAGCTAAATTCTCGCCTAATTTATTTTCTGTCAACTCTTCTTTATGAACACTCTCACTTTCTACAGCTTGCGTTTCAGAAGATTGTTCTTCAGGTACTGCTGCACTGATTTCGGAGGCTGTTATTTTTTCAGAAGCTGAATCCTCGTTTAACTTATTTTCTGTCAACTCTTCATTATGAACGCTCACACTTTCTACAGCTTGCGTTTCAGAAGATTGTTCTTCAGGTACTGCTGCACTGATTTCGGAGGCTATTATTTTTTCAGGAGCAGACTCGTCGATCAATTTATTTTCTGTCAACTCTTCTTTATGAACACTCTCACTTTCTACAGCTTGCGTTTCAGAAGATTGTTCTTCAGGTACTGCTGCACTGATTTCGGAGGCTGTTATTTTTTCAGAAGCTGAATCCTCGTTTAACTTATTTTCTGTCAACTCTTCATTATGAACGCTCACACTTTCTTGTGTTTCAGAAGATTGTTCTTGAGGAACTGCTGCACTGATTTCGGAGGCTATTATTTTTTCAGGAGCAGACTCGTCGATCAATTTATTTTTTGTCAACTCTTCACTATGAATAATCTCACTTTCTACAGTTTGCGTTTCAGAAGATTGTTCTTCAGGAACTGCTGCACTGATTTCGGAGGCTGTTATTTTTTCAGAAGCTGAATCCTCGTTTAACTTATTTTCTGTCAACTCTTCATTATGAACGCTCACACTTTCTTGTGTTTCAGAAGATTGTTCTTGAGGAACTGCTGCACTGATTTCGGAGGCTATTATTTTTTCAGGAGCAGACTCGTCGATCAATTTATTTTTTGTCAACTCTTCACTATGAATAATCTCACTTTCTACAGTTTGCGTTTCAGAAGATTGTTCTCCAGGTACTGCTGCACTGATATCGGAGACTGTTATTTTTTCAGAAGCTAAATCCTCGCTTAATTTATTTTTTGTCAACTCTTCTTTATGAACGCTCTCACTTTCTACAGCTTGCGTTTCAGGAGATTGTTCTTCAGGAACTGCTGTACTGATTGCGGAGACTGTTATTTTTTCAGGAGCTAAATTCTCGCCTAATTTATTTTCTGTCAACTCTTCTTTATGAACACTCTCACTTTCTACAGCTTGCGTTTCAGAAGATTGTTCTTCAGGTACTGCTGCACTGATTTCGGAGGCTGTTATTTTTTCAGAAGCTGAATCCTCGTTTAACTTATTTTCTGTCAACTCTTCATTATGAACGCTCACACTTTCTACAGCTTGCGTTTCAGAAGATTGTTCTTCAGGTACTGCTGCACTGATTTCGGAGGCTATTATTTTTTCAGGAGCAGACTCGTCGATCAATTTATTTTCTGTCAACTCTTCTTTATGAACACTCTCACTTTCTACAGCTTGCGTTTCAGAAGATTGTTCTTCAGGTACTGCTGCACTGATTTCGGAGACTGTTATTTTTTCAGAAGCTGAATCCTCGTTTAACTTATTTTCTGTCAACTCTTCATTATGAACGCTCACACTTTCTTGTGTTTCAGAAGATTGTTCTTGAGGAACTGCTGCACTGATTTCGGAGGCTATTATTTTTTCAGGAGCAGACTCGTCGATCAATTTATTTTTTGTCAACTCTTCACTATGAATAATCTCACTTTCTACAGTTTGCGTTTCAGAAGATTGTTCTTCAGGTACTGCTGCACTGATTTCGGAGGCTGTTATTTTTTCAGAAGCTGAATCCTCGTTTAACTTATTTTCTGTCAACTCTTCATTATGAACGCTCACACTTTCTTGTGTTTCAGAAGATTGTTCTTGAGGAACTGCTGCACTGATTTCGGAGGCTATTATTTTTTCAGGAGCAGACTCGTCGATCAATTTATTTTTTGTCAACTCTTCACTATGAATAATCTCACTTTCTACAGTTTGCGTTTCAGAAGATTGTTCTCCAGGTACTGCTGCACTGATATCGGAGACTGTTATTTTTTCAGAAGCTAAATCCTCGCTTAATTTATTTTTTGTCAACTCTTCTTTATGAACGCTCTCACTTTCTACAGCTTGCGTTTCAGGAGATTGTTCTTCAGGAACTGCTGTACTGATTGCGGAGACTGTTATTTTTTCAGGAGCTAAATTCTCGCCTAATTTATTTTCTGTCAACTCTTCTTTATGAACACTCTCACTTTCTACAGCTTGCGTTTCAGAAGATTGTTCTTCAGATACTGCTGCACTGATTTCGGAGGCTGTTATTTTTTCAGAAGCTGAATCCTCGTTTAACTTATTTTCTGTCAACTCTTCATTATGAACGCTCACACTTTCTACAGCTTGCGTTTCAGAAGATTGTTCTTCAGGTACTGCTGCACTGATTTCGGAGGCTATTATTTTTTCAGGAGCAGACTCGTCGATCAATTTATTTTCTGTCAACTCTTCTTTATGAACACTCTCACTTTCTACAGCTTGCGTTTCAGAAGATTGTTCTTCAGGTACTGCTGCACTGATTTCGGAGGCTGTTATTTTTTCAGAAGCTGAATCCTCGTTTAACTTATTTTCTGTCAACTCTTCATTATGAACGCTCACACTTTCTTGTGTTTCAGAAGATTGTTCTTGAGGAACTGCTGCACTGATTTCGGAGGCTATTATTTTTTCAGGAGCAGACTCGTCGATCAATTTATTTTTTGTCAACTCTTCACTATGAATAATCTCACTTTCTACAGTTTGCGTTTCAGAAGATTGTTCTTCAGGTACTGCTGCACTGATTTCGGAGGCTGTTATTTTTTCAGAAGCTGAATCCTCGTTTAACTTATTTTCTGTCAACTCTTCATTATGAACGCTCACACTTTCTACAGCTTGCGTTTCAGAAGATTGTTCTTCAGGTACTGCTGCACTGATTTCGGAGGCTATTATTTTTTCAGGAGCAGACTCGTCGATCAATTTATTTTCTGTCAACTCTTCACTATGAATAATCTCACTTTCTACAGTTTGCGTTTCAGAAGATTGTTCTTCAGGTATTGCTGCACTGATTTCGGAGACTGTTATTTTTTCAGAAGCTGAATCCTCGTTTAACTTATTTTCTGTCAACTCTTCATTATGAACGCTCTCACTTTCTACAGCTTGCGTTTCAGAAGATTGTTCTTCAGGTACTGCTGCACTGATTTCGGAGGCTATTATTTTTTCAGGAGGAGACTCGTCGATCAATTTATTTTCTGTCAACTCTTCACTATGAATAATCTCACTTTCTACAGTTTGCGTTTCAGAAGATTGTTCTTCAGGTATTGCTGCACTGATTTCGGAGACTGTTATTTTTTCAGAAGCTGAATCCTCGTTTAACTTATTTTCTGTCAACTCTTCATTATGAACGCTCACACTTTCTACAGCTTGCGTTTCAGAAGATTGTTCTTCAGGTACTGCTGCACTGATTTCGGAGGCTATTATTTTTTCAGGAGCAGACTCGTCGATCAATTTATTTTCTGTCAACTCTTCACTATGAATAATCTCACTTTCTACAGTTTGCGTTTCAGAAGATTGTTCTTCAGGTACTGCTGCACTGATTTCGGAGACTGTTATTTTTTCAGAAGCTGAATCCTCGTTTAACTTATTTTCTGTCAACTCTTCATTATGAACGCTCTCACTTTCTACAGCTTGCGTTTCAGAAGATTGTTCTTCAGGTACTGCTGCACTGATTTCGGAGGCTATTATTTTTTCAGGAGCAGACTCGTCGATCAATTTATTTTCTGTCAACTCTTCACTATGAATAATCTCACTTTCTACAGTTTGCGTTTCAGAAGATTGTTCTTCAGGTACTGCTGCACTGATTTCGGAGACTGTTATTTTTTCAGAAGCTGAATCCTCGTTTAACTTATTTTCTGTCAACTCTTCATTATGAACGCTCTCACTTTCTACAGCTTGCGTTTCAGAAGATTGTTCTTCAGGTACTGCTGCACTGATTTCGGAGGCTATTATTTTTTCAGGAGCAGACTCGTCGATCAATTTATTTTCTGTCAACTCTTCACTATGAATAATCTCACTTTCTACAGTTTGCGTTTCAGAAGATTGTTCTTCAGGTACTGCTGCACTGATTTCGGAGGCTGTTATTTTTTCAGAAGCTGAATCCTCGTTTAACTTATTTTCTGTCAACTCTTCATTATGAACGCTCACACTTTCTTGTGTTTCAGAAGATTGTTCTTGAGGAACTGCTGCACTGATTTCGGAGGCTATTATTTTTTCAGGAGCAGACTCGTCGATCAATTTATTTTCTGTCAACTCTTCACTATGAATAATCTCACTTTCTACAGTTTGCGTTTCAGAAGATTGTTCTTCAGGTACTGCTGCACTGATATCGGAGACTGTTATTTTCTTAGGAATTAAATCCTCGCTTAATTTATTTTGTGTCAACACTTCTTTATGAACGCTCTCACTTTCTACAGCTTGCGTTTCAGAAGATTGTTCTTCAGGTACTGCTGCACTGATTTCGGAGGCTGTTATTTTTTCAGAAGCTGAATCCTCGTTTAACTTATTTTCTGTCAACTCTTCATTATGAACGCTCTCACTTTCTACAGCTTGCGTTTCAGAAGATTGTTCTTCAGGTACTGCTGCACTGATTTCGGAGGCTATTATTTTTTCAGGAGCAGACTCGTCGATCAATTTATTTTCTGTCAACTCTTCACTATGAATAATCTCACTTTCTACAGTTTGCGTTTCAGAAGATTGTTCTTCAGGTACTGCTGCACTGATTTCGGAGACTGTTATTTTTTCAGAAGCTGAATCCTCGTTTAACTTATTTTCTGTCAACTCTTCATTATTAACGCTCTCACTTTCTACAGCTTGCGTTTCAGAAGATTGTTCTTCAGGTACTGCTGCACTGATTTCGGAGGCTATTATTTTTTCAGGAGCAGACTCGTCGATCAATTTATTTTCTGTCAACTCTTCACTATGAATAATCTCACTTTCTACAGTTTGCGTTTCAGAAGATTGTTCTTCAGGTACTGCTGCACTGATTTCGGAGACTGTTATTTTTTCAGAAGCTGAATCCTCGTTTAACTTATTTTCTGTCAACTCTTCATTATGAACGCTCTCACTTTCTACAGCTTGCGTTTCAGAAGATTGTTCTTCAGGTACTGCTGCACTGATTTCGGAGGCTATTATTTTTTCAGGAGCAGACTCGTCGAACAATATATTTTCTGTCAACTCTTCACTATGAATAATCTCACTTTCTACAGTTTGCGTTTCAGAAGATTGTTCTTCAGGAACTGCTGCACTGATTTCGGAGGCTATTATTTTTTCAGGAGCAGACTCGTCGATCAATTTATTTTCTGTCAACTCTTCACTATGAATAATCTCACTTTCTACAGTTTGCGTTTCAGAAGATTGTTCTTCAGGTACTGCTGCACTGATATCGGAGACTGTTATTTTCTTAGGAATTAAATCCTCGCTTAATTTATTTTGTGTCAACACTTCTTTATGAACGCTCTCACTTTCTACAGCTTGCGTTTCAGAAGATTGTTCTTCAGGTACTGCTGCACTGATTTCGGAGGCTATTATTTTTTCAGGAGCAGACTCGTCGAACAATATATTTTCTGTCAACTCTTCACTATGAATAATCTCACTTTCTACAGTTTGCGTTTTAGAAGATTGTTCTTCAGGAACTGCTGCACTGATTTCGGAGACTGTTATTTTTTCAGAAGCTGAATCCTCGTTTAACGTATTTTCTGTCAACTCTTCATTATGAACGCTCTCACTTTCTACAGCTTGCGTTTCAGAAGATTGTTCTTCAGGTACTGCTGCACTGATTTCGGAGGCTATTATTTCTTCAGGAGCAGACTCGTCGATCAATTTATTTTCTGTCAACTCTTCACTATGAATAATCTCACTTTCTACGGTTTGCGTTTCAGAAGATTGTTCTCCAGGTACTGCTGGACTGATATCGGAGACTGTTATTTTTTCAGGAGCTAAATCCTCGCTTAATTTATTTCCTGTCAACTCTTCTTTATGAACGCTCTCACTTTCTACAGCTTGCGTTTCCGAAGATTCGTTGATTAATTTATTTTCTATCAACTCTTCATTATGAATAATCTCACTTTCTACAGCTTGCGTTTCAGAAGATTGTTCTTCAGGTACTGCTGCACTGATATCAGAGACTGTTATTTTTTCAAAAGCTAAATCCTCGCTTAATTTATTTTCTGTCAACTCTTCTTTATGAACGCTCTCACTTTCTACAGCTTGCGTTTCCGGAGATTGTTCTTCAGGTACTACTGCACTGATTTCGGAGGCTATTAGTTTTTCAGGAGCAGACTCGTTGATTAATTTATTTTGTGTCAACACTTCTTTATGAACGCTCTCACTTTCTACAGCTTGCGTTTCAGAAGATTGTTCTTCAGGTACTGCTGCACTGATTTCGGAGGCTATTATTTTTTCAGGAGCAGACTCGTCGAACAATATATTTTCTGTCAACTCTTCACTATGAATAATCTCAATTTCTACAGCTTGCGTTTCCGAAGATTGCTCCTCAGGTACTGCTGGACTGATTTCGGAGAGTGTTATTTTTTCAGAAGCTGAATCCTCGTTTAATTTATTTTCTGTCAATTCTTCATTATGAATAATCTCACTTTCAACAGCTTGCGTTTCAGAAGATTGTTCTTCAGGAGGTGCTGTAATGATTGCGGAGACTGTTATTTCTTCAGAAGCTGAAACGTCGTTTAATTTATTTTCTGTCAACTCTTCATTATGAACGCTCTCACTTTCTACAGCTTGCGTTTCCGAAGATTGCTCCTCAGGACCTGCTGGACTGATTGCGCTAACTATTATTTCTTCAGAAGCTGAATCGTCGTTTAATTTATTTTTTGTCAACTCTTCATTATGAATAATCTCACATTCTACAGCTTGCGTTTCAGAAGATTGTTCCTCAGGAACTGCTGTACTGATTTCGCAAACTATTATTTTTTCAGGAGCTGAAACATCGATTAATTTTTTTTCTGTTAATTCTTTAATATAACCAATCTTACTATCCACAGCTTTCGGTGCAGAAGATTGTTCTTTGTGATTAGCTTCACTTATTCCGTGGACTGAAACGGTAGCACTTTCGGGAACGCCGTTTAATGTAGATTTTTCATTTCGAATAATTTCGCTTGTTTCAGTTTCTTTTGCAAAAGATTGTTCGCAGACTGGAATGGTTGAAGTTTCATTCTGGTTGATTAATTTAATTTCTTTTACCTCTTCAGTATTTATATTTTCAGTTGGATGAACTGCACTGACTTCGCAGACTGCAGCGGTCACACTTTCAGGAACATCGTTTAATATGAATTCTGTTGGCCTTTTAATACAAATACTTCCACAGTCTACAGCTTGTGTTTCAGAAAATTTTTCGTCGGGAACAGATGCTCTTATTCCGCAGTCTATAGCTGCACCAGCATTTGATTTATTTTTTGTTGGCTCTACACTGGGAATAATTTCACTTTTTGTGGCTATTGTTTTAGAAATTAGTTCTGAACCCACTTTACTGACTGTCACATTGACGTGTTCTTTATAATCGCTTCTTTTACTATTCGTCAACTCTTCGTCGGGAGTAATTTTACTTTGGTCGACTGTAAAATTAACAGTTTGATTAACAGTTTCTAACTTTTCAATTATTAAATTATCTATAGATTTCAGTTTTCCGTTGAGATGTTCGACAGTTTGTTCGGATTCTATTGAACTTTCGGATTGTTGATTTCCGTCATTTTTGGGTATATTATTGCTTGAATTCACTTCCATATTATAATTTAAACATGGTGCTTTATTTACCGAACCTAAAATTATTTCTAGTTGCATTTTGTATGACGGGTCGTCTGCTTTTAGTATTGATAAATTGTTTTGCGGTTGTTGAACAGCTATATCCGGTTCTGGATTTAAAAATTTTTCTTTTTCGGTAATTTCAATTATATTTGTGTTGCCAACATCTGAATTTTGTGTATCCAATTCATTTATTAATTTTGTGCTAATGTAGTGCGATTTTCCACGTTCTTCTTTTAAAATGGTTTGTGTGTTTGATTGTATTGATAATTCTTCGTGATCTTGTATTAATCTTGTATTAACGATGGATGCTGCTTCCGAAGTCGTGATAAAAGTTTCAGTTTCAGTTTCGAATCTGGTTTCCGATTCGAAAGAAGTATTTTTAAAATTAACATTTTCTCCTGGCTCTTCAGGAATTACGTCTAAATTATGTGGTAATAATTCAATAGCTCGAGTTTTTATTTCCGCTAAAGCTAATTCCTTTAATTGAGTTAAAGTATTAAATTCTGAAACAGTCATTGTTGGTATTGGCTGTTCAACAGATGGAACAGCCAACATGGGACCTAATGCCATTGCTGCTAATATTTCAACAACTGAAGGTGTACGCGAAGTAGTTTCAATAATTTCTACGCCGCTAAAACCAGTACACCCATCAGATTCGGAATTATCATCGCTGGCTAGAAAATATAAACGATACAAGTCGTACAAATTGTCATTCCCATTTCTCATGCATAGATTTTACTAAGGAGACGGTATGTATCATTTTGAATAATTTACCTTACAGTGTTTTAAAAAAATTGTATGAAGTTTTTCGCTAGCATAATTTAATGATCACAGGCATACTTTCATATATGTATGTATGTATATGTGTAAGTATACAGCTAATGGATAACATGTGCTAAGTATGTACTTGTATATTTAAAGGAAATCCTAGTTTATTTATTTTCTTTTTAAATAAAAATATCACTTACCCGCCAAAGGGTTGCTGCTTAAATCTTCTAGGACACCCAGTGTGGAATCTTCAATGTTTTTTCCAGAAGAGCTGTATTGCCTATTTATATTATCGTTAATGGCTTCAGTTTTGGTTATGGCATCTATTATATTTTCATTGAACGTATCTGTGACTATGGGTTCAGCATCGTTGGCAGTTGTACTTGAAATCATACTGCTCCGTTCAATAATTTCATCCAAAATCATTTTATTATTTTGACCGCCAATTATATGTTTATTGACTAAACGATCGTTGATTGGCTCCAATTGTGTACGTAAACTATTTAATGAATTGTCAGAATCCGATCCCAGCTCAGATAGGTCGCTTACTTCATCCGTTGTTTTATCACCAATTTGAGCACGAACATCTTCTTTAGGATCCGGTACTAGCATGCCTATGCTGCTGGCAGTAACAGAACCACTTAATGTAGATTTCTTCTTTTTAAACAACCAATTTTTTTCCCAAGTGCCTTCTCCAACAGTACTCGATGTCACCGATATATAATCTAAGGAAAAAAATAAGTGTATATCTCTTTCAATACCACGACAATACGATATTATTTTTTATATAATATTTATTGTTTGTAACAAATGAAAAATGTTTTTGTTTATTCTCATGATTTTTGTAGCACTTTGAAATTTAGGTAAATGTTAAATTTAATTTTTTTTCCACAATCTTGATGGGTATAAAAATGAAAAAAAAAATTGTTCTTACCATCTTCATCCGATTCCGTAGCCATTTGATTTAGATCAGGCAAGGGTACCATATGATTTGCCAAATAATCACTCATCACAGAATCCCTGTCAGAATTTCTAAATAGTTCAGATGATTTGTCGTCATTATTCTAAAATGAATACCCACAAAAGGTTATTTTTAGTTTGAAACCGTTAATTGAATTAAGGGGTTTTGGGTGTCTTACGTTAATTATCTGTTCTATTTCAGGGTAGCTGCAATCACTTTGAGGCTCAACAGAACTTCCAGATGAGGTAGATAATTTTTCTACATTAAAATTGCGATCGATATCTGTATGTTGCTGTTGACCTAAATTATCATCATCATCTTTTCGTTCTGGAACACTCCACGGATTGTTATTTAATTGTTTGTCCACAATCTAAAATAAACAAAAAAAAATTTAAATCAGAATAAAAGTTTTTTGGTTTTGTTTTTGATTTAAAAACAAAATTTAAAAAAAACATCCATTTTAGATATTAAGCCGAAGGATGATCAATTACTCATATCCTTAATTACATTTTCATTAATTTCCATAATGTAATTTATGAATTCATTTGTCTGCACAGTCAGTTGAAATTTCTAAAATTATAATCTTTTTGCTGAGATTATAAATTTAATTTTCAAATATGTACTTCCTTTATTATTGTACTTTTTTTATTTAAATTAAATTAAATGAAACTTTTTTTTGAAGTGTGATACAACAACAAAGTTATTCAATATTCAAATTGCACTTCTTTACACTCTGAAAGTTGAATAGCGACTAAGAAATGCGTTTTTAGAAAATTAATTGCATTTTACGAACACTTGTCCGGAAGGAAGCCCTTCAAGTGCCCAATATACATATTAGCAAACATTTTCCTCTTTTTTTCTTCTTCTTATTTGAGTGATGATAACAAATTAAGTAAAAACAAAAACAACAAATACATTGAAAACATTCTAATACCACGACGGTAGGCGCCAAATATCCATTCATATCAATTATGTAAGTCGTTTTCATGTTTATTCTACACACAAGTTTGTTATCCCATTTGGGATTGCTATAATATTCACTTTCGACCCCTATTCGAAATATGTACTTGAAATCAGAATAATCTATTCAGGCAAATGGTAAAAGCGATTTTTCAGACAAGGGTACTGTGGAAATTCAGGAGAATCAAGAGAAAGTTTCGTTCGCATAATATTTTTTTCATATTTAGCTGATCAGACCCTAAAATAAAGATGTATTCAGGTAGTCAAAGCTTAAATGTTGTTCCCGGCAGCAACTTGCACTGCATTTTCAAAACACACATTATATGCACACATACATGTGTGTTTATAACTGAATGTGTCAATTTGTCCCTTCCAATTAGTAGTAGGGTGTTTATAGAATTCGGCACGGCAGAATATAAATCGTTTTATTTCTCTATGGGCATAGGCTCTACTATTTACACATCTATATTCACACATACATACATATAAACGTCTATCTAAATAATGTATTCATTTGTTCTTGTTGTAATTTCATATTTGAAAACTAGAAACAGTAAAAGGTTGCACTACACCATGACGTACATAAATCAACAAGTAACTCTTTTTGGGGTCATATTCCAATTGGGGTTTCTATGGTATGTGCGAAAGAATATATTGTATCTCCATGTGCATACACAACATTTTATATTTAATTCATTTATTATAATATGGCGATTAGTGATTAAGGTGCTCGTGTGCTCAATAACGCGTGACTGCAAGTAATATTTAGTTTCAATCAAATTAAAGAATCTTTTTTGTCATACTTAAGCCCCTTTTAATTTTAGATCTCTTAAGATAATACCACGAAACATGGGACTTTATCCGCCTCTTCGGATGACCCAAAATGGTCAGTAGTTCTCTATATTGCATTACTATATAGTCGGCTCTTTTATCAATCTATCACCTACAACTGTGTATTCTTTTGTGTTAGTGAAAAACACCCTCATTTCGTTTGAAAAGACTGCTTCACAGCTTTATTTCTTTTTTTTAACTCTATTTAATATCTATTGTTTATCATACAACCAACACAACGTTTCCAAATTGTTTTATCAAAAAAATATTTCTCACCTGCAGATGTCGCGGTTTAACCCTAGGTCAGGGCTAAAATTTTTTTTAATGTTTTATACACAATTTGTATTAAAAAATTTTAAATACAAACATTTTGATACAACCTTTTTTAAATAAAGTTTTTATGTAAATAGACATTTTTTATGCTATTGATTTTTTCGTTTCTGTTAATTTAAGTTAATTTTTTCTTTGATTCGAACTATGTTAGAACATATGCAGTTAAGAAGCATTAACTCGCCACACAACCACTTCAAACCGAAAAGCTCAGTTCAATTTGTACGATAAAGCTTTTATTTTATACTTAATTTATTTATAGCGTTGCGAAAGAGATTAATTTATTTGCTGCCATATTTTTCTTATTTAATTAAGCAAAAAAAAATCCAACCTATGTATTTAGAAGGGCACGATCTAGGAAGGTTTTACAGAAGGCCTCAAAAATTTCGTAGCTGAGTACTTAACAGAGCTTTGTGGCTGCAGTGGTCAAGTGGCGAGTTAATGCTTCTAAACTGCAAATTCCCTGGTACGAATCCAGTTAGTGGTATAATTTAAATGAAAAAAAAAATTAAGTAGTTTCTGGTTTTTTTTTCTACAGAACATCAATTTAATGCAACATAGAATGCATAAAATAAGCATTCTTGGTAGCTAAGGCTATTGCTTCTAGGTGGTTCATCGCGAGCAAAAATCATGCCTTTTGTTAGTCATTCTCTATCATTGCTGAGGTATTTACTAGAAACTATTAATTTTACAAGGCTCTGATAGGTATCGTGTCTGTGTTGTATTCCAAACGGATTTGAAAATATGTGGAGTAAAACTTTTTTATTGTAATAAATAAAAATGTTTGTTTTTTAATTCCACCAATAATTGGGCACCCAATTTGAAAAAATCTGAAAATGGACCACAGAGTAGTTATGCTGAAATTTTTAACAGCATTGATTTTCAGTTATTTGTTATCTATCTCTCCCTCTCTCTCTCTCTTTCCCTCTAACTCCAAAGTTAAAATTGATGAAGAAATATTCTTATTATTAAAAATCAACACAGCCATACCTCGATTACCGCTACCTCTTTTAACGCGTTCTTTAGAATTTTTGAGAAAAAAAAAAAAAAACCATTTTAACTTTAAAATATTTTTTAAAAGGTTTTCTTTTTCTAATTTCATACGAAAATTGATAAAACTTAATTTACAGTTTTTGGAATCCTTGTTTTTGAAAATAAAAATTTCAAAAATAATTTTAATTCGGGGAATCCCATAATGGGAAATTTTGTATTAAATTGTTCATTTGAAATACTGACACATATGATTTGATATAGACCTCAGTAATTTTGATTTTGACACATATTGCTAAGCAATCTAGAAATAGCTTGACATTGGAGATAAAAATTAATGTTATTAGCCGAATTGAGAACGGTGAACGACAGTCGGAAGTGTTTTAGTGTAAATAGCTTTTTTTAACGATGTCTCTGTTAACGCACAATTTTCATAAACGCAATATGAGCACTAAGCGATGTGTTTGTAATGCAGGTACATAATAAGAGTACTGAATGAATCTTAAGTTACTAATTTAGAGGTTGTTGCCTGATTTAGAAAGGACCATTCATACTTTGTTAATTCGAGACATTGCTTATGTGTGTGTGCATGTAAATATTATTTTCTTACCTTATTCAAGACTGCTGTTGCTAAAAGATCCTGATAGATTGTTGGCTCAAAATAATGCTCTGTACGATGCTTGTGATAGTAACCATTATTTGTAGACGGCCTTTGATTATTATTTGTTCTGCTTGGTCTATCTAGTGCAATTTCTGATACGGCATGTCCGTTTGTTAACGGTGGTAAACTCATTGTTTCAGCAATAATTTTTTGTATCATCTGACGCAGTCGTGTTTCAGTAATGTCTGAGAAATTGTTTTCGGTTGGTCTAATCGCCATAGACTCTTGTGATGTTCCATCTTGCATACTTTTCTTATTAAATTTTGGATCAGGTAAATCTGAAATTGAAATATTAAAAATTTTTAAATTAAATCAAGGTGCAATAATTGTCTAGCAAATTTTTGCAACAGCATGCGAAAATTAACATCAACTTCTCATGCGATTTGATAACTAAGTACGTGAGAGTACAATTGTGTATATGTGTGTGTTGCAAAAGATTCAGATTATTCAATATTTGATTGAAATGATCTTGCAACAAAAGCAAAACAAGCAACAATTTTGTGTTTGCATTTTCATAAAATAATTGAACATTACCTCCATCAAATGTATGTATGTTTGTAAGTGTTAACACAATAACAGTTTCGACTATTTAAATATATTAAGATGAAAAATGGACATTTAATTTACTTAAATGGATTAATAATTGTTTTTTCTTTTCAATGTACATACATACAGATGTATTTGTGTGTCCGTGTATACTTTACCTAAATTTAATTTTAGCACATGCACTACAACTATTGCTAAGGTGGCTACAAATGCGAAAATGCCTGTCAAAAGGCCAAGCAAAAAGCCCATTTTCAATTTTCAATTTTCACTTTAAATTAACGTTGACACTGATGCTGTTCGCTTGGGTTTCATATAAAAGTTGTGATTTTTTCTCTTATTTTTTTTTTTTTTTTTGCAATGGGAATCACCCGTGCATTTTTTTAATTTCGTTTGGGTAAGCTTTCGGTTTTATTTCTTTTTATTTTCTTTATTTTATAATTGATTTTTTTATTTTAGTTTTATTAGCTTTCCTCAAGTATTTATGCATGTGTGTGTACGTGTTTGTTTTGTTTTTGTTTTTGTTTAAGTGTATTTAGTATTTGTTTAACAATGTTTTCTTTTATTAAATTATTATTTTCTTCTTCTTTTTTTACATATTTGGGTTGGTAGACTTTATGTGCGTATGTATGTGTACACCATGTGTTTATTTGTGAGACAAAAAATATTGATTTTAAATTACATACATACATTCGTACATACAAAGTTGTAAAACAACAATTTTTTAAAAATTAAAAAAGTCGAATTTTGTTTTCCTCTCCTCGGCCCCATTGAAGCTAGAGAAAAGTAGAAAAAAGTGTAGAATAAGACCAGGAATACACACACAGCAATTTTAGTTCGGCAATTCTTGATTTTGTAGGAGAAAGAAGAATGGAAAGGGGTACAAACTTGCTCGGCAATTCCCTTTTGTTCTCTTGTCGCATCTTTTATAAAGATGTAAAAAAAGAAGAGAATTGAGAAAGAATTGCCCAACTATACTTGTCGTGTGTGGTCATGGTCTAAGCTAACTAAAAAAATTGCATCTTGTGGCTTATAAATGCTAAAATGTTGAAAAAGTTAAATTTTTCTACTTTTTTTCGCCCTTTGTGTTTTTTTTCATATTTATTTTCTGAAAAATAGATTGAACAAATTAACTCTTCGACATTTTAGTTAGTTTGTTCTACATTTTTTTTCTCCCATTTCATAGCTACAATTGCAATTATTTTGTGGGATATTGCCGTAAGAAAAATGGCATATTTTTCGCAGAAATCTAGTTTTAGCCAAAATGTTCATGATGATGAAACGCAGCTAAAGTAGCAAAACCCTATTTGGAGTTTTCAATGTGTTGCACATTGTTATCAATTTAAATTAAAAAAATTCAATTTTCAAATTTAATAGATCGTGTGTATGTACGTAATGTACATGCATACTTTATTATATTTTTATTAACCTGTTGAACTAAAATTATATTTACAAACACATAATTAAAAAAAAAATATTTTTAATTAAATGACTCTCACACATCGTTAAATTTTTCATTTTTATTTTACACACACACAGACTATACAGTAAAAAAGTATAGGAAACTTTGTCCCTATCGGGTGTTATTAACTCTGTAGTTCAACTGCGATTAAAATTTCAAAAATTAGAAAAAATATTTTTTCTAGACGGCCATAAATAAAATTTTAAAAATTAGGACTGCACATATGTATATGTTGCTACATGAGGCTTTATATGCACAAACCGACTAAGTCCACTTATTATCTTGAATTTAAGTATAAAAGCACTTGGTATTCGAATTACTTTTTATGTATTTTCTTTTCAATATAAAAAAGCCATTTTCTTTAATGTATGAAAATTTTAACTTTGAAAAGTGATAAATTATTAACAAATTGTTTTAAAATTATTTTAAATAATCGCCGAATTTCAAATCATTTCAAGTCTGATTACATTCAACTAACAACTATTATTCAGGCATTTGAACGAGAGTAGCGAGGTGTGAGAAAACTAGTTTGTTAAATCAGCCAATTGCTCATTCAACTAAATAATAAAAATAAAATAGAAAAAATTATTTAATTTGTGCTAATCAATTGTTTCAGATAATTTATTGTAGTAAAAATATGTAATCATTATTCAGAATAAAAATTTACCACATTCGGCATTATCACTAACACTGATCAGCTGAGACGAGGCTTTAAATTAAAAAAAAAAAAAAAATGAAATTGCTGCATGAAGTAAAGTTGGAAATATTTTTAATTTATTGCAAAGTTTAATTATTACAGTCCAGTTTTTCTAAAGACCCAACAATAACGTACAATTGATTGATACAAACGATTAAATTTTCAACTTAAAATTGACGTTTACAACTTAAAATTTTTTTAAATGCTGCCCACTTTTTGGTTTATTCACGAACTCTGCGATTTTAAGCTTCGTTTTTAAATTTTTTTCTTTGCTTGGCGTGTTTTTTTTAAGGAAGAAATCAG
Source organism: Thelaira solivaga (assembly GCA_947397855.1). Lineage (NCBI taxonomy): Eukaryota > Metazoa > Arthropoda > Insecta > Diptera > Tachinidae > Thelaira > Thelaira solivaga. The sequence goes on from OX377614.1 coordinate 1,066,956, forward strand.
CACTTAAAAGAAATAAACAACAAAGTGTTTTGTTTACATTTTTTTATATGTATTTGATAGAAGAACTATCATTTGCTGTTTCTTTCTTTCAAATCTATATCAATAAAATGCGAAAACAATGAAGTGTCATAAGGGCTTTAGCAGATTTGTATTTAAAGTTTATTTATTTAGAACAACATCGACCATAAGAGGTACCGAAGTTCAATTCTTTTCTATTGGATTGGGGATTATATTTCGTGGATTTTTTTTAAACACGAGTGTGCTTTGCATTTCCATTTTTATACCCTTTACTGTAAGTAAGAAGTTTGTGATTCTGTGATTCCGTTTTGGTAATTTCTATACCGTACATGGGATACCCTATATTCTGGATCCTTATGTACAGCTGTTTACCGATTGCCGTCTGTCTGGCTGTTGAAATCAACTTTCTGAAGTCCATAGGCAACGTACGTTTTTCTCTCTTTCAGTTGTTATTAAAATTCAGACGGATCTGTCGAGAAATGGCTGAGCAATGAGACAAAAACCGAGGCTGCCTCTACAGTTGACCATTTTTCTGAGTGACTTTTTTGCGTATTTTGCCTTAAATTACGGAGACAAAATGGTATTCAATTTTATCAAAAATGACAGTCATAATATCTGTGCAAAACAATTGCAAGGATCGGTCCACTAATGGACAAGAATAATCGAAAATACAATTGAAATTTTAGATTTAGATTTAATTTCTGCTTTGTTTTTTATTGGAAGTTTTTAAGCTGTACATGTGCATAATGTTTTGTACACAAACACGAAAACAGGCAGTCGGTCTTATACAAGAACTAATTCTACAGCAAGAGAGATGCAAGAGAGGATTTTTTTTTTGAGAAAAGTTTACAAATATTTTCAATTAAATTTTTATTGCATTTCTATTGAATACAGATATTTTATTACTTTTAAAAATTAGAATGCCAATACGGATTTTTTCTTAAATCTCGTTAATTTGAGTTTTTTTTTATTGGAATTAATTATTTATTTTAGGGTTAACGAAAAAATAGGTATGCAAAAAAATGATTTATTTATTTATTAATTCTCTTAATTTATAATTATATTATAAATTATAAGGTAAGAGGAAAAAAAGGGGGAGCAATGACATCTTAGGCCTTCAGCTCAAAAATTATTTTAATCAATATTGACCTTTTCTATTTAAATACATTTTTTTATTTTATTTTATTTTATTATTATTATTTTTATTTTTTTTTTTTTGTATATTTAAGAATGTGGACACTGAAAAATACTCTGGAGGGTATGTACATATATGACTCGACACAGCCGAATTTTAATTGTTTTTTTTTTGGTGTGTGATTTATTTTGAACTAAAAAATAATTTAGACAGATTTTATTTAGAACGAATCTTCTGATTGGCATTTACGAGTAATAATAAATTTATAGGTTTTAGATGAAGCTGAGGCATAAATTTCGCATACCTATTGGTGTTATCTCTATTGACAAAAATAATAAATAAATAAACAAAGAATTTTGATTATATATTTAAAAAACAGAGTGTTTTTAAGCAGAGATAGACAAGGAGAGAGAGTGAAAAAATTTATGTAGTGAAGATAAAAAAATACTTTGTGAATTTAATCATTTTTATTGTTAATAAAAGCCATTTTGAATGACACTTCACAATCTTGTTTTGCCTTAATATTTTTATTATCTATTGTATTTAATATTAATATAAAAAGCACACACATACTACTCACATATGAATGTACATACACACGCCCAAGCAAACAAAATTAATAGTAAATTTGAATGTATGTATGAATGTATGTTTGAAAGCAATATGTATCACAGTTTGTTTTTTGTTGGCATTAAAATGAAAGTGATAAGATATTTGTTACGCATTTATTTCATGGATTTCGCAAAAATAACGGTAAAGAATAATGAATTTATTCACGTTTATTAATTAAAAAAACTATTAACAAATTTGGATATTTTCTCTTTCTTTTCAACATCTTGCCATGTTTTCCATTAATTAATTTCATATTATCGATTACAATTATTAATTAATCACTCTAAACATTGTTTATTCATTTTTAATTTCTGTTTTTTTAAGCAACTTTAATATTATTTTGTTATTATCACTTTGGCCCGCGTTTAGCAACTAAACTCGCTGCTCATTTCTTAATTTTTTTTAATGCTGATATCGTCTCAGTGACCCGACCATCTCACACACTAGTCGTGTTGCTGAATTTGAGTGTTTGTGTTAAAGTTTGAAGAAAAAAAAAACACAATTATTGTTATTATTTCTTTTTAAAAAGAGGAATTCGATTTGTAGTTTACCAACAGCATTTATTTGTTTCTGAATTTGCAAAACAGAAGATGAGTGCGTGCGTGATTTAAATTTTCAAGCTCACACAAGTTCACAAAAAAAAATTTATTTCATATCAAACACACACACACACTTCAGTAAATTAAATTTTTGTTGCATTTCATTTGAAATAACGAGTGTTTAAAAACAAAAATAAAAACTTTATGAAAATTGTTAATTGAAAATAAGAGAAAATAGTTTCTTTTCTTTAATACGAGATTTAACATAAAAAAAGAATTATTTACAACAAAATTATTACCCGTATTATCGCCAAGCTGCCAACAAAAATATCGCTTTTAATACTTTGGAATTACAGGGAATTCAAGCAGATTTTGATTAAATGTTTGCTCAAAATCTTCACCGTTTATAGTACATGTAGGGCCTATTCAGCAGCTTTGGTATAATTATATTGAAAACTAAAATAAGTTTTTGTATATTATTTTTGTTTTCAATACAATTTATAAAGGTCGCATTTAGCTGAACAGGTAAATAGGTGAATACGTCTTTACAGGAGGTGAATGACTTCTGAGTAGTTGGGCGGTAGATTACAAGTCTAGACGATCTCCCCTTTAAAATGATATGTATCCCATCCCGTAATCTGCTATGGTTCGTCCGGAAGTCACTAAAATCCTTCAGAGCAACAACACTGGGGTATATGGAAATTTCAAAAAAAATTTTAAAATAGTCCGAAGTAACTTCTGAGTATTTGGGCGGTAGATTACAAATCTAGCACCTTTTCTTAAAAATAATATGTGTCCCATCTCATAATCTTTTTGAGAAGTCAACGTATTTATGCATGAAAAGATATTTACAAATACTAAAAAAACGTAACAGGTTACGTTAAAACATATTTAACTCAGCATATTTATCTTCACTCACTTTTTTACGCGTTGTACCAAAAATGATAGAAATACAAGATTACGCCATCCCCCACATAGCACAAGCGATGTCGCGCGATATATTCCTATTGGCTAATTATTTACAGCTAAATAAGAGATAGATAGAGAGAGAGAGAGAGAGAGATTTGTTTTTTTTTTTTATTTTTTTTTTAAACAGTGAACAATCTACGTCATCTAACGGGAAATCTTTGCGCATGGCATAATCTTGTATTTCTGTCAAACTGAGCAGCTGAATTTTGTAAATAGAGAAATTACTCGCGAAATTCGTAATCTTGTTTTTTATCATTGTAGAGTAACCACTTGGTCGATTTATATATATTTGGGTACAGGAAAAAAGAATTTATCTCTCTCATTTTTCGCGTTCACACAGATCAACATGTTTTCGGCAATATTCCATTATTTGTATTATTACTGGCACAAAAAAAAAAAACGAAAGAAAAGAGAAGTAAAGCAAATAACAACAAAGATATGTGAAAAAAGCGTGTCGTCGAGTATCGAACACAAAAATTATGCTCTCTTCCCCACCTATAATTTGCCTACAAACGAAATGTTTCCTACCAAATGTTTCCTAGAGTAAACGGGGACGAAAAGAAGATTACGCTTCGAGGAAGTCATTTCTCTCTTGGCGAAATTCAGCTGTTGAGTTTAGATGTGATCTAACTGTTGACATTGAATTTTGTAAACAGAGATAAAATTTGCTGAATTCGTAATCTTCTTCTCTATCACTCATGAGTGTGAGTATATACTGAACTTTTCCTTTTTATCACAGCATTCTTATGCCATAAGTGAGTTTAATGAAAGATAATTCGGGTCTTTTTATAAACTCCTCTAAAGCAATTCATTTATATAATTTGAAAGGTCTGTTGTTGTATGAAATTGCTTATTTATAGGAAAATACTAAACAACACTTGTGAACAAAGATTGGTTGTGTTGGTGTGTTTCTTTATTTATTTTTTTTATATTTTTTTAGTAAAAGGATTTTTTTATATTGAGCTGATATTGATTTACATACGTACGTGAATCAAGCATAGAATTTTTAATTTAATGAAAGATGCATTTCTTTTAATAAAATTTAATATTAATAAAGAAACATGCAGGTATTAAAAGTTACATACAAAATTACCAAATAATTACAACGTTTTCATACACTATATTTCATAAATTCGTTAAAAAAAAGAAAGAGAACTCACCCGCTTTATTGCTGGCTAAAACATTTTCCAAATTTATTAAAATGTTACTCAATTTTGAGTGATACTTGTGAAACAAGTTTAAATCTATATAAATTGAAAAATTTAATTTAAAAGAAGAAACAAAAATTGAAATTTAGTTGATTGAAACAACCTCGAATTATGTAGTGAAACATGAAAAAATAAAATAAAATTAACTAAAAGAAGTTTCAAAGTGTTAAGTTTGAATATTTCCAAAAATTTATTTTTGTATGAAAAATATTCAATATTTTGAGTATTGAATATAAAATTTTCAGACGTTGATAGCTATTTACAGGAAAAAAAGTTTGTATGAAAAACACTCAAAAATATGTTTAAAATTGAGTGTTTGTTTAAAATTGAAATGCAGTTGAAGAATAAATCATCCTTTTAGTACTTATTTCACTGCTTAAGGTACTGACTGACTATCCTACACGATCGTACGATTATGTCAAAATAATGTGTGACAGAATTCTGTCCTACTTGAAGAAATCGCTTTAAAATGGCGAACTTTATGTCACACTATTATACAAAAAAGATGCAAAAACATATGTTTACTCACCTTAATACTTTTAAAAGTATTCATTTTCTTCCTTGCCGCAAAATTTTTTTTTTACAAAAGTTTGTATAAACAAAACACAAGCTTGGTATTGTTGCTATTTTTCTGCCTTGAACATAGAAAATGCAACTCTGATCGCACAGATAAAATTTATTTTATAAAAATTTTCATAGCATTAAAAAATCGGACAGACCTGTCAAAAAGTCTGTTACACACATGCTTTTTCAATACACACTATCATACTTTTTTAGCACACAGCGTTTTTAGACAGATCGTACGACTAAGTAGGATAGTGAGTCCTTTAGCAATATATTGTTTATCAAAAGATAACATAAGCTATACAGGGCTACAAAAAATTTTTGTCGCCAAAATTAAAACTGATTTCTACTATAGTCGACATCCTGTTTCAAACTGTTTACCTAATTTTTTTAATCCTACGCGTAGTTCTCAAGGTATGCCGTTAAAAAGGTGAGGTTACGTTATATAATTTCTAATAACTCGATTATTAGATGCCTGATTAAACTTACAAAAATATGTAAGGATAGGGAATAAAATATCCTTTAAGCTTTGTTTTTATCATTTTTTAATCTGTTTTGTAGTTTAAAAGATATTCAATAAGTTTTGTCAAAAAAACATATTTTTCAAGAAAGTTTCTAAAAAATTCTTTTTAAAAAAATCATTCAAAAATTTTATATAAGCAAAATCTTAAAATTTCATAAAAATCCATTCACAAGTTCCAGGTGTATTCACAATTTAATAGTAGCACCTAAGACCCTGCCCCATACATTTTTTATCTATTAATAATAATAAAAAACGCTTTAAAAAATTGTGCTACCGCTAAATTTAGAACCTATTAATGGATTTTAGTGAGCTATGTCTGATTTTATTTGTAACACATGCAGGTATTAAGGTTAAGAAAAAAATTTTGATTTTCTTTATATTAAATATCGATATAAAAATAAATTTTTGAAAAATAAGACCTCAAGCTTAACAAATTAAATTAGTCATATGTAATTTTTCAATTATAAATTTAATAAAGACAATCAAATTTTATTGAGATACTACATAGTTGTTGTAGCCGGTCACACCCGGTCCTTTCGCAAAGACAGTGTATATATTGAATTTCGGAGAATTCGTTCAAAAATAGAATTTTGATTTTTACAAAACTCATCTAACTTGTATGAGCATTAAATTCAAAAGTTTTAGAAAAAATTTAGAATAAAAAAATAGAAAATGAATTTCATTTATATAGAAGATGTTTGTTTTCTGCTAGCGCAGGATAGGAAGAGCGTTAAAAACTGAAATCATTTTTACTTAAAACTCGATCACTGCATTTGAATTGAAATTAATTGGTGTGAAATTACGCTTTTGTTTGTTTCGTTTTTTTTTAAGTTCACACTTTTTAATTCCACGAAACTGTTTCCTACCCAAAATAATCCTTATATATTTTTTAATTTTTTTTTGTTTTAGATGAATAGCCATATGCGAGTGTCGGTCTCGTAAATAGTCGAGTATGCGATAAGCTACCATAAAACATACATGGCCAACGTTGCCATTTATCATTGTATTTCTAACGACAACGACACTCATAATTAGGAATTATGTATACGAATGCAAACGATTGATTTATAGAGTTTTACTTACAGTTTTCACTCTGTGACAACTGACTGACCGCAACCGTATCCAGGTTTCCGCCCAATAATTTAGCTACAATCTCTTCTACAAATTCTCTTATTTTGCATTTTTGATCAGCTGTTATCGTAGAATTGGCACCAGCTTGGCTAACACTTTCAAAATCTGTAAAGTTTATACAAGAATTAATATAAAATGAATTAAATTACATGCATATTTACATATGTAATACGTAATACATAATTACATTTGTATGCGTGTATTGTATTTATTGTATTAATCATTGTTTACTTACGCATGAAACTGTCATTATAGTCACGGATTGGAATGTAAACTTCACTTCTGGCTCTTGGTGTGTGAATTAATTTTTCTTGATTGAATGTTATTTGATCAGCAACCCATGATGATGTTTGAGCCAGAGATTCTTTTGATGTTTGACAAAGTTTACACTCCCATTCAGAAAATTTGGGCAACCAATTAGAGCATTTAATACTGCGGCAAATATATTTCTTGCACATAAAACATTTCACATAACTGCGGCGAAAACAAAATGAACAAAATTTAATTGAAATTAGTTAACGAGTTAATTTTAAATAGAAATAAAGCAAGCACTCACGTTTTTTCATCATTTCTATCGATTTCTGTACAGCAGACGTTGCAATAAATCACATTTTCATTTGGTTGCTTATGCTTTCTACTGGAGATTTTACTAAAAAAAAAAATTAAAGTCAAAATAAAGTATTAAAACGAAATAATAGCTGATTTATTTAAATACTAATAAAGAAGACATATTAGAGTTATAGGCCAAATCGTTGCATCCGATAACGAGCAACTTCAATTGAAATTTTCAAATTATTTCATAAAAAAAAATAAATTTCCGATAATTTTCCTCCTTGTCATGCCTAAAAAGAAGTTAATTTTTTCCCACACAATAAACTCAGGAATTTATATATAAAATTGGGTATATTGAGGCGAAGTGACCGGCAGTTAATTTTAAATAACAAAAAACGTTCTGAAAACTTTCAGTATGATTAGTGAAATTAAATTGTTGCTGATCGGAAAAATTGTTCGCTGCTTGTAAAATGTTTGTTATTGTACTTGCATTGTAATTGGCGCTTAAGCTACGGTCCCATTACACAAATATTTGCCGAAATATTCGCTAGAATAGTTGAATCTTTCATTAACATACATTATGCAATCATTATCATATTATTTGAATTAATTTTATAAAAATAATACAACTTAGGTTAGACTATACAAACATTTGGGCAAAATTAGTTGGTTACGTCCATTTCGACAAATATTTGTTTAATGTGACCGTAGCTTTAGTTATAACTTTTTGTTTTTTGCTTTAATTAATTGTAAATGTAGTAAGTCCGTTTATATGGCAAATGAAATGCAAATGTATCAAACAAACACACATACCCATGATGCAATCAACTAAAAGTAAGTATGTACAAGTAGACACAAATACGTACGTACGTACATACTAACGTAGTAAATACGTACAAAACATTTGTATTTTGGGGGGGGGGGGGGGATATTGCAGAAAAGAAAAACCAGCATTTAATGTGAACGTGTTTTTAATTTTCGTTTTATTTTCTTTATTACAACACGCAATTGGAAAATGCGGAAGTTTTACCAAATAAAAAAAAAAAACCAGCCAACCAGTTGCTCGATGGCAAAAATGAAAGTCTAGTTGTTTTTTATCTAAAATATAATTTTTCTTTGCAATTTTTTTATTTTTATTTTCTTTTAAATTTGCAAGTGTGTAGGTATGTATGTGTGAGTGTGTATGGTGTATTAGCTTAATTTAGCATTTAATAAAAAAATTTAATTGAATGACTGCAAAATGGGTTTATCACATTTTTAATTAGTTTTAATTTAAATTAAAGTGAAGGTTTTTTTAAAAATAAGTGTATGTATGTGTGTGTGTCTCAGTAAGAAAGAAAGGAATTATTGAAATTTAAACAAGCAAGTTGAAAAATGGAATTAATGCGTCCACTTAGAATTTTAAATTTGAATCGAACTCCACAAGTGTTTATTTGGCTTTTTTTTCCTGGCATCTTAATTTTATTTAAAACTAAAAAAACGTAATAATAAATTTAATTGCTTAAACTTAAACTCTTTACACGAACAATGTTTGTAATACATTTAATGAGTTATTGCGAATGTTTTTAATACTAAAAATATGTTTGCACTTTCACAAATCACATAAAACAATTTTTACTTTTTATTTTATGTTTTCTTTTTTTATTTTTGTTGTAAGACATTTCTAGCCACAAATTTCTTTTTGAACAAATTTTATTCGAGCAAGAAAATTTCCACAAAAAATAAAATCCGTTTGCTTGAGAAGCTAACGGTAATCAATTTGTCATTTGAGCTAAAAATAATTAGTCTTGTCCGTAAATAGCGCCATAAACTATTTCCGTCTCGAAGGATGCATGAAAGTGCAAACTTTTTATATTTTTTGAATACAGCGAAACTTCGATATAACGAACTTCGTTGTGCATTTTTTTGCTAAGTCCTTTGGAAGTATTCTTTCAAAAGCCGCTATACAACGAAATAATACTTGAAAGATATAACAAAGTCGCTTTATCAAAAGCTTCTATGCAACGAAGTGCTTCATTTTTATTTACTTCTTGAACAGTGCATTTTTATTACAGCATTTCGGATAATGAATTTTTTTCGTATTTCGTTTCACTGACCCATGTATAGCGAATCACTAGTCATAACGAGGTATTTTTCGATCCTCTTCAGATTCGTAATATAGAAGTTACACTGTAATATTATTACACAACAGTTAAGTACTGATTGTGTGTGTGTTTTTGTGATTGTTATTTTTAGTAAACAAAACGAAAGACATTCGTTGTAGTTGACTGATAATTATTATGAAAAAAATGATTATTTTCATCACTAGTTTGATGGTTGTAGTTGTTATTGCGCGAGTATTGAATTGGAATTTGTTGTTGTATTAATTCTGCATCCTGCTGCCAATGGCCATAACGTATTTGTTGTCTATTCCGCAGGTCATAATCAGTCGAAAGGTCCTCATAATAAACGTCTTCTTCATATTCACCCGCATCATCATAATCATCATCATAATGATGATGTAGACGAGTAAATAAACCGGCTGATGTAGTCATCTTTAAAAGTATAACTTCTAGAACACAAATCATGGTGAACAGACCCAGTAAGGCTAAATGCGTGTGATCCCAAAGTTCCAGCTTCTCCCAACCGCCAATAAGGGAGGCTTGAAGTATCATTTTTCAAAAGTATTGCTTTTTTTGTTTCTTTCTTTTTGTTTTCAAAACATTTCTTTTGTTATGTTTTTCGTATTCTTTTTTTTCATTTAAATTTGTTTTCTTTTCAATAATTTTTTTTAAGTGCGACTTTCTCGAACGACTGTTACTTTTGTATTGTTTCGTTGTAAAATCCAAGTAATTGTGCAAGCTGGTGTTTGTCAGTTTAACTTTTAGTTGATGTCTCAGGCAACCAGTTAGCCCGAATGAATGAATGAATGAATGTACAACTTGATTTTTTGTTTGTGCTTCAGTGATTCACAATAAGTATTTGGCTCGGTTCTATAAATTCAGGCAAAATAATGCGAATATAAAATTAAAAAGAGATTGGGGACCATACCGTCGCTTTATTAAGTTTAATTTTTCACTCCTAATTTTTTTCTATTTAATTTCTTTCACAAAACTTGTTTTTTTATTGTTTTTATTGTTGTTGTTATTTATATAGTATTACGTGTTTGCTTATTCATACGATACGATACCTTAATAATAATTTTTTTATCTGTCTTAATAATCATTAAATAATGTTTTTTTATCATTAACTACCTGCAGTTAAGTCAAATGGCGCCAAATTAAATTAATTAATAAATAAATGAAATAACAATAATTTGAAAGAAAAACAGAACTTTCCCAAGATGGAATCGATAGATTGATTACACAAGCCAGCAAAATTAAATTATTTTCTGGTACCTAAGGTCTATTTGAATAAGCTTGAATAAGCTTGAATCGCTATTAATTGAATATTTAATCCTATTTACTGTTATAAAGAGGAGGTTATGCCAAATAGCTTGCAATAACTCGATTAAAATGTCTGATTAAATTTACAAAAACACATAGGGATGAGGAATAAAATAACCTTGAAGTTTCTGAGATAATCATAAAGTTTTGTCCAAAATTCATATTTTTTCAAGAAAAAAAAAATGTCTTAAAAATTCATTAAAAATCGTAAATGAACACAATCGTGGAATGAAAAATATAAGTTCTGAATTTTAATTTATTTCTCTCTCTCTCTCTCTCTCTCTATGAGATAGTTGTATGGCACACAATACAATTAACACCTACACAAGTATATTTTCGCATAAGTGTATATGTATGTACAGCTCAAAAATTTCTATAAAAAAACAAAACAAAAATTAATAAAAAAAACCAAAATTTGGGTTGAATTTTTTATTTTTTCGGGTATTTGTGGGCCGACTATTTTGATTTCTGACAAAATTGTGTACCACGTTTTTTTGTTCGTTTTAAGGCAAACAATCCAAAAGGTCCACTGAGAAAATTATTTAAAAAAAAAAGCTATAGTCACGTCACTTAGGCTGAATTTTAATAGGAATCTGAAGAGAGCAACAACTGATAGATTTATATTGGTATGCTAAGCTTTTCTGCACATTGCCTAGGGACTTCAGAAAGTTGATTTCAACGAACGGATGAACAGTTGCAAATCGCTAAGTCGACTTTATACTTTTTGCACATGTAGGGTGTAAAAATTACTAATTTCTTACATACAGTAAAGAATATAAAAAGTAAAAATCTGTCGAAGTTCGTGTTGCAAGTTTTTTTACTTCTTTACAAAACTGAAGTTTGTTTCTTAAGTCTTTTGATTGCTGCGGGACTTTCAAGTCTTTTACTTAACACAGATTTACAAAATCATTATAGCGCTGTGTTATAATCGATCGATGCATAGTCAAATAAATAAATGCGTTAAAATATTTGTGATTTCAAACGATTTTTAGTAATCAAAAACACAATTTGATTGCTTCAATTTACAGTTTAATGTTTCGAATTTACATAAATTAAACAAAAAATAATAATTAAAAATGCAAAATATGCACTCAAAATCACAATTTAATTGCAAAGCTAATGAAAACAGAGAACAAAACGGATAACTTAATGAATAATAAAAAAACAAAATAAATAAATTTTAGGGTCAAAGAAATTATAAAGTAAGGACAAATAAAATTAATATAAATGCTTTATTAAATAAACATTCTAGTTATTTTTTATTTATTTAGTTATTTAGTCTAACAGAATTTAATTCTAAGAATAAATTATTAACAAACACTAATTAATTTGATAAAAATCTAGAATAAAAATTGTTCAAACCTTAAAAAAATCACATGGAAAATAATCTGAATTTATTTATTATTCAGTATTATCATCATGGTCAGGGAGATTCCCAACTACAATCCGAAACTCTTTAGTTTTCGTTTGAATTTATACTTTTGAAAGCTTTATTATAAATTTTTAATTAATCGAAATAAAATAGCAAAACGCTTGTTGCATTCTTGTTATTTAGCTCTCGTTTAGTTTTTGCAAATGAAAATAATTTTATTTAATAAATTGATGTTGCAGTATAGCTTAAACCGATTTACTTGAGTCTACTAAATCTGCAGCCTGAAAGTAGACTTGATATTTTAAATACAAATTTATTATACACGTTTTACATGGCAGTTAAAATTAGGAGAAGGCTTTCATAGAGAAGGCCTTTTAAGATGAGATAATCAATAAAAAATTCAAATATTAAAAAAAAAAAAATTAAATAAAACAGAGATCGTAATAAGTCTCTTACTGAGCATACTTTAAAGCGATTTGTACGATATCTTGCAACCACACACAACTTGTAAATGTGCTTAAATATATTTTCACTAAAAATAATGGTAAAACTTGTAATAAAACATTTTTTTTAGATACAGATAAAATATAAAAATTTCAAAAAAATATTGACAATTGTTCTCTTTAGCAATTAGTTAAGTGCATGTGCATTGAAAATCATTTTCACACAGATCAATACACACACACACACACGCACACACACACATCATATTTTATAATGTTTAATCACAGCATATTAACTAATTTAACCAGACCTGAACGTTCATACGTACCAGTGCTTTCGAGGAGTTGCAAAAAATTCAATTATTGTAACACTCATTTTATCTATCACATTTTTGTTGCTACCAATTAGCTAAACACAAAACTATTTATTTGATTAAAAGGTGTCTAGTAAATTATTTGCTTTTAAATAAATTTAACATGCACTTGAAACAAACAACTCGTCGTAACTGATGAAAGTTTCTGTACAATCTGACTTGCAAATACATTCTTGACTGACCGCCAGGCAAGGTGGGTGGATACTTCTTTATTATCAAATAAATATTTACCCATAGATAGTTTGCTTGGCTTTATTTAAAATGTGTCTCTTTTTTGGGTGTGTTTGTTTGTTTATGCTGCGGAATTAAATGAGTTTTTATTTAATTCAAACTCAATTGTATATCACTCGCAAGTGCTTTGACAGGAAATCAGAATTTTATAAAAGAGCAAACAAACACAATATGTTACACTCTTATCTATGAAAATGAACATGAAATAAATAAATAAAGTAAACATAATTTGCTGGCTATTGACCAAAATCTGTATTTAAAAGGAAAGTTTTTTTTTTAGGTTTGCCTATAGAAAATTGAGGAGAATTACAAAAAAACACTGCAAACTTAAAAAGTATTTAACCATAAATGAGCCGTTATTTTGAAAAGTGTTGTAAGACAAGTTTTTAGCAAGATCTTCTTTCTTGTTTACTAGAGCAAGCATACTGGAGAGCCACACATCACTACAAACTTAAAAAAACTTTCAAAAATTCAACTTTTGTCATTTATGATGCCTGTGAAGGATTTTGTGTCAATATGGACACCAGAGATAGTGCTTTCCTATATATTCCCTTACAGTTTTGGTTCACTTCCAAACTATCGCACAGTCAATGTTGCCATATGCGTTCGCTAGTGCTTCTTTGCTGTGGCAATTTTTTTTTGCAATAAACTTTTAATGGGAAATAACATCGATTTCAATAACGTACAGCTCGTTCTGTTTGGAACTCATAAGGTTATATGAATATAGAAAAAAAAAGTCGGTTTTTCCCTTACCTTATTTTAAATAAGTTTTAAAAATTAAAAAATTTTTAATTTTACATAAAAACCGTTTTTTTTCATCACAACTTCTACAATATCTCTGAAACTAGTAAGCCAATTTAAAAAGGAAGTGGGTACGACTTTAAGGAAATTTTATCGGGGGTTTTCGGGTTTTCTTTGTAATCAAATATAATAACCCATTTTGAAGTAAATTTCAACTATTGAATTTAAGAAAACAAAACAAAAACTAAGAGCAGATATGAAATCAGCTTTTCAAAATACTTTGAAAAAAAGTTTTCAGTTTCAAGAAACAAAAATCAAACGGTTTTCCAAAGGTGTCTATTCTACACATTGATTGGCTTTGGGTACAAACTAAAATTGAGGTGCGCCTTTTAAATTAAGCAGAGTTTCCGTTATTTAATGTCTAAAAATACAACAACATAACACTCCACTGCACAGCGCACTTTTTTTTTAAAGAAACTTTGTGGGCACAAGTACGAGTATAACATAGACATTGTTAATCCATAAATGTTGTGTTAAAGACTTTTGGTGCATAGCTTTTTTTTTAATTTATTCAACAATTTCTTCAGTGCTCTTTAGTTATTTTGTTTAAAACTCATAAATTTCCGGTTGTCGAACAGTTAACACCTTTCCAAAAACAAACTTAACATGAGCATTTCATAATATTTTAGTTTATTGATGACAATGGTAATACTTAGATAACTTTATTAACAAAAAAAAAAAAAAATTCAATATTACGTATGTAAATATAAAATATTTACGAGTATGTGAATAGTGAAGAATTTTAAAATTCCATAAAAAAATTTTTTTAATGATGGTTTTGTTGCGGCCGATTTAAAAAGTAAACATTAAATAGTTTTATATTATTAATGCATCAGAGGCAGGTTGCAATTAAAATGCACTTTTGTAGTGACCAAGAAAAATATTGAGTAACTGTATGCGACTAGCGGAAGACTCCAATTTATTTAATGCATAATTTTAAACAGTTTTAAATGTACGCGCATGTGCATGTAATGGTACCGGCTGTCACCCCTTCCTTCGTTCACCTTTCTTTCAATACAAAATTTTATTTTGCTTTTAGTTACTTGTTGTTATTGCTGCCGGCGCTGCAAGTGTGGAATGTTGATTTTTAATACAATTTGATATGAAATCCATTGTGTGACAGCATTCTCGCTGTCATTTATGATGCAAAATAAAAAGTTGATCTGGAACAAATTTAATCAAAAGTGTGTACGAATATCACACATCGTATGGATATTGAATCAATATTGTTTGTGTGTGCATCTTTTAAGTATATCAAATTATATAAAAAAAAAAAAACTTAATTAAAAATAAAAATTGAAAAAACGTGGAAATACATTCCGAAACTAGATTTCATCATTCAACAAAGAGAGGGGGTAATTTAATTCATGGAAATGCAAGTGATTTCCTCTTTTACATCGGCATCTCTGATCGTGTACACATTTAGATCATAAAAATACATCCTTTTCCTTTATTTGAAATCTTTAACTCATTTAAAATAGTCCAAAGTAATTTCTGAGTGATTGGATAATGTAAACGACTTTCCCTTTAAAATGGTTTGTATCCCATATACATATATATAGTATTCTATAGATCGTTCAGCAATATCGATCCACAGTACTGGGGTATGAGGATATTTTAAAAATTTTGCTAAAATTCTTTAGAACAGCAGCACTGGGGTATAAAGAAATTTCAACAAAAAAAAATTTAAAAATGATCCAAAGTTATTCCTGAATATTTGAGCGGTAGCTTACAAATCTAGACAGCCTCTCCTTTAAAATGATATGTGTCCCATAATAAAATCTTTTAGGCTCGTTGCGAAGTTGCTAAAATTACTTTGAGCGACAGCACTGGGGTATATGGAAATTTCAAAATAATCCAAAGTAACTTGCGAACGAACCATAGAAGATTACGGGATAGGACACACATCATTTTAAAAGGTAGGTCGTCTAAATTTGTAATCTACCACCCAAACACTCAGAAGTTACTTTGGACTATTTTTAAAATTTTTTTTTTAAATTGCCCAATACTCTTGTTCTCAAGGATTTTGGCAGTTTGCGTTTTTCATCATAAAATAAAATGTTAAAACACTTCCAGAAAGTTTAGGATTAAATTACTTTTTGATTTCGGTAATTTTCATTGATAAAATCGGGAATGGTACCTCGGCAAAATGGGGAATGGTAAAAATCCCTCAGAAGAAGAGTACTGGGGTATGAGGGAATTTAATTTTTTTTTTTTAAATTGTCCAAAGTAACTTCTGTGTATTTAGGCGGTAGATTACAAATCTAGACGACCTCCCCTTTGTAAATAATATGTGTCTCATCTCGTAATCTTTTTGAGAAATCAACGAACTTATATTTCTCCTAAACATATTTATAAATATTTAATGACGTAAGACGTATTTGATAAATATGCCATAAATACTAAAAATATATTTACAAATACTAAAAAACATAACAGATTACGTTAAAATATATTTAACTCGGTATATTTATCTGCTCTCACTTACAAATAAGTCAAAACTGAAAATTATTCAAGGGTTAATTCGTATTTACTTAGCGTTGGCATATGAATGTTTCACAAACTGCAGTTTTGTGTCTATTTTTTATTTAATTATTTAAGCCTTTGATTTATAGGCCAATCCTTACTGACCAAAAAAAAAAAAACAATAAAAAAAAAACTTGGGCTTACTCTAGTTACAAGTATTTGGTTTTTGAATACATTTTTAATTTTGACTTATTTGGGGCGTTAGTTACTATTTAAATTTTAACATTAGTGGGTTCAGGGTGAGATATGTCCAGATGTAGTCTTTCACAACGCCGATACACGTGTACGTTTTTTTGGCCCCCTTTACTATAATAAGAATCCTGTTATGTCACAAAAAGTTTTGTTGCACAGTGTAATTTGTTTTGTTTTACAAAATAAAATTTACTTTTATTAATATGCTTACTAGCTGTTATTAATGAAAATATTTTGAATTGATACTTAACGGTTCTGAGAGATTCTATAAGTCAGTTGCTGATTATAAATAGTTGGTCTTTCCTAGTTTTTTTTTATTTTATTGATAACATGCTTACCAGAGAAAATCATTTGCTGTTTTTGTTATAAAATAAATTCCTCCAATGATGCCGATAACTGCAGTTATCCCAGCCAATAAATTGTTGCAGCGCAAAAGTGGAAATTCAATGGAACTCATTTGATTGTGACGGTTCATTTTTCTTTTCGTTTCGTTTTTAAATATTTTTTTTCAATTACTTTATTTTAATTTTTATGCTTTAACAACAAAATATATAAATTAAAAATTAATTTAAAGGAAAATTTTATTTTTGCCATTTCGAACCTTTTTCAGACACAATTTTGTTGCCATTTTTCCTGTTAAAAATGTCGCAATTATATTTTTTTTAGTTGTACGTTAATCTAGTGTTTATTTTTAATTTTATCAAATCTAAAGTAAGTTTTGGTAATGAACACACATACACATACTAAAATTTATTACTTCTCACTTTTTTTTATTGTAAATCGCATTAGGATTTCTCCGAAAACAATCGCTCAAAGCAAATTATCAGAAATTAAATAACAAACAAAATATTATGTACCTTCAATAACATGGAATTACATGAAAATATACTGAACTAAGGCGCAAATAAAAATATGTACGTATAAAAACATATTTAAAAAAATAATTTCCGAACAACCCAATAGATTATGCTCTTATCTGAAAAAGAATTGTCGTAGTCTTAAAGCACAATTTATGAAATAATTATATAAAAAATTTCGTTAAAGTCTGCGTTAATTTCTTTGGAAAAAGTTGGTTAATTTCTACATCAAAATTTTAATTTTTGCAAAAAAAATTTGTGAGTTACAAGTGGCTTAAAAATTGTTAAAAATTAGCACTGAGTTGGCCAAAACTTAACGCAAAGCGCAAATGTAAAGAAGTTTTTTTAATGTTTTCTTACAATTGACTTTGGTCATTTGGTAGCATGTGTAACATACCGACTAAATTCATACGCTAACTAATAGCACCGTTTCCAAAAAAATTAAATTATAAAAAATTATATCTATTTATTATATATACGAAATTTGCAAAAGCACATCCATATCGTCGTATGTTTTTAAAAAAGTCCTACATTACAAAAAAAATCTAATAAAACTTTTTGATGTATTCTGATGCACTGCAACTATTTATATGTTACCCGAAATTTTTTTACCCCTACAATTAAAAATAACGTTCGTAAACTGAAGCTTAAACTAAAAACATACAAGTGTCAGCGAGATATTCATATTTTTCACTTTCCACATTCTACTTATATATCAAAAAATGCAAAAAATTATAATTAATTATTAAGCTTGAGATCGTATTAAAATTTTTTTTTTATTTATTATTAGAGAGAAATATCGATATAAAAATAAATTTTTATAATATGAACTCAAGCTTACTAAACTAAAAAAAAGTTAAATAGACTTATGGGCTGTTCAGATGTCACAAGAAAACCTAAGAGAACGAAACAAAGCACATTTGTATTGAAAACAAGAACAAATGTTCGTACATTGTTTTTGTTTTTAATACAAATGTGCTTTGCTTACGTTTTCTTGTGACATCGCTGAACAAGCCATTAAAAATAAAAATTATAAAAAAAAGAAATGAAAAATTTTGAGAAAAAAATATATAATTAGTTTCAGTGCAAGAAAGTAAAATTAACGAGTTATAATAAAAAACGAAATTCTAAGAACGATATCCAATAGGAATGCAAAAAAATATAATTTAATTTAATTTAATTTTGGAAGCATTTGCAAAAACTTTTTAAAACAAACCAAACTAATTAAATATTTAGATAAAATACGCAAAAAACCAAAGCAGAAATTAATAAAAATCTAAAATTTTTTCCACAGATATTATGACTGTTATTTCTGATAAAACTGTTTACCACGTTTTATATCCGTTTCGTAGTTTAGACAAAATGAGCAAAAAACTCACTCAGAAATTGATCAAAAATAGAGGTAGTCGCGCTTTTCCACTTATAGCTCCGCCATTTATCAGCCGATCCGGCTGAATTTCAATAGCAAGAATCTAATTGAAGCAACTGACAGATTGCTATGCTATACTTTTCTGTATGTTACCTAGCGACTTCAGACAGTTGATTTCAACGACTTGACGGACAGACATACGGATAGACGGACATCGCTAAATCGACTCCGCTATTAATAAGGATGCAGAATATATATATACCCTATAGGGTGTTCCGTGTACGATGTAGAAATTAAAACGGAATCACAAAGTTATATGTACCCTTCTTAAATACTTGCAGTGAAGGGTATAAAAACTTCAACAAGTTTTATCAGTTTTTCATTTCACCGACTTCTTTTGCTTCCCCAATAAAAGTTTTTGAATGGAACTTGGGGCTTTTTTGAAAAGATATGACGATATGCATGTATTTTAATAATGTTGTTTTCTTTTATTATTTTCCATTTAAATAAAAAAAAATTTGAACTTGACACAAAATGCAAAACAATAAAAGGTTTTTGCATGAATTTCCATTAATAGCACGAACATTAGAATAGATTTTTTTAATAGATTCGAGATTGAATTTTTTTTCTTATTGAAATTATAATTCACAATTCACTTTCTTTTTCTCTTTTTTTATGTAATTCGTTAAAGGCATCATTAATTATTTTACTTGTTTTTAATTCGAGTTACGGACACTGTGACTCGTTTAATAGTTTTACTTTTAATGTTACACCTTCAGAAAAAAATTTATATTTTTTTTAAATTTTATCATTAAAACTTTTTTTGTTGTCCGTCATCTACTGATAAATAAAATGAACAAAATAATTAAACACAAATACAGGCACCTGACTTAAATAAAAAAAAAAAACAAAAAAAAAAAAATATAATATAAATTATTAAATAAAAATGTTTTCAAATTGTGTAAGTATGTGTCTCATTATGTACTTAAATATTTTTGTTATCTGTTAATTTTTATTTATACACACACATACACCTAAAATTGCATGAATGACTAGCGACCGACCACTCTACACTGTATAAAAAAATTACAAGCAAGTGCGATTTGTTGCTGTTATTGTTGTTGTATTACACCAGTTAAATTTTTAAATTTCGTTGTTACATACATATGTAATATGAATATCTTAATTAATTTATTTATTTATTATTTTCTTATATTAAAAACATTTAGCTTTTTCAAGCTGCAGCTCAGATTACTACAATTATTTTTCAATTTACAATCAATATCTTGTTAAACTTTGTGTAGTTTCTTCAATTTAACTTGTTTATTAATTTTTATTTCTA